>CALYBW010000039.1:0-45000 GCA_944452665.1 Stenoptilia bipunctidactyla
ATGTTAGTATGACTTCATGGTAACGGAAGTATGTTGGTAGCACTGTTAAAGAGGGCGCTAAATGCAATGAATGACTGACATTCGATTGCAGGGCCATAGGTTATAATATCTTGAAGTAGGATGATGGCAAGTGACACAGATACGGTTAGGACGGCTAGGTGCGCTGACGTATCTCAGACTGACGGTCGATAGTAGCTCGGTATTAATTGAGTAGGCATTGTAACTGACGGAACGGACTCGCGAATAAAGATTTTGTTGTGACAAAGCCAGGGTTATACCCAAGCCCACAGACTCGGTACTAAGTAACTGTCCAATGATTAATTCTATCGTGTTTTAAGAGTAACGCTTCTTTTCGTTTTGTTTGTTTTCCGACATTAGAAGTGGGATCTGCCCAAGCTTAACTTTCGTTTGTGATTAGAGTAAATTCACGTGCCTTAGATAGTTCATCATTTTGTTAGTTTTGTATAGCTTGCACAGATGTGACAAGGTAAAATTGTTTTGAAATAACGTACGGTTTGTCAAGTATCAAATGGTTTTTCGTATCGGCCCAGGTTTAAAATTCATTTGTGTTTCGATTTATCTTGTCAAAATTCATGTTAAAGTAAAGCTTAGCTATTTTGAAATAACAATATGGTGTTGGAATATAATAGAATGTCATTTATTCGCAGAATATGGTAGAAAAAAAGTTCTTAGATCTAAATATATTGTACAGCATATTCAACCGTCAATATCGGTGTGCAAATTTTTGTCCACTTTTCAATTTAACAATTCAAAATAATTGTAAACTACGATAGGTTAGGTTTGAGTCAGGTTAGGTTTTTGGTTGCTCTTCTCTGCAAATAACTTTTTTATTTTCAAGCCGATTGCGGAGTTCGACCCCTCTGAAGGAAGGTATCGACGAGATCTACACGAATAAACAATAAAAACGCTGAGTTACTGTACTAAATTTTGAAGTTTTCGACCAAAAACCCAGTTTTCTATAGAAAAATTAGCAATATACGATTTGGATGCACCAAAAACGATATAATTTTGCTAAGGAGGTAGCTGATTGAGGTGTCAGAAGGAGCGCCTCAATGCGTTTGACAAAATAAAATCAATTTAAGTAATACAAATTTTCAAAATGACTATGTAAACTACGATAGGTTAGGTTTGGGTCAGGTTAGGTTAGGTTAGGTTTTTGGTTGCTCTTCTCTGCAAATAACTTTTTTATTTTCAAGCCGATTGCGGAGTTCGACCCCTCTGAAGGAAGGTATCGACGAGATCTACACGAATAAACAATAAAAACGCTGAGTTAATGTACTAAATTTTGAAATTTTCGACCAAAACCCCAGTTTTCTATAGAAAAATTAGCAATATACGATTTGGATGCACCAAAAACGATATAATTTTGCTAAGCAGGTAGCTGATTGAGGTGTCAGAAGGATCGCCTCAATGCGTTTGACAAAATAAAATCAATTTAAGTAATACAAATTTTCAAAATGACTATGTAAACTACGATAGGTTAGGTTTGGGTCAGGTTAGGTTTGGGTCAGGTTAGGTTAGGTTAGGTTTTTGGTTGCTCTTCTCTGCAAATAACTTTTTTATTTTCAAGCCGATTGCGGAGTTCGACCCCTCTGAAGGAAGGTATCGACGAGATCTACGCGAATAAACAATAAAAACGCTGAGTTACTGTTCTAAATTTTGAAGTTTTCGACCAAAAACCCAGTTTTCTATAGAAAAATTAGCAATATACGATTTGGATGCACCAAAAACGATATAATTTTGCTAAGCAGGTAGCTGATTGAGGTGTCAGAAGGAGCGCCTCAATGCGTTTGACAAAATAAAATCAATTTAAGTAATACAAATTTTCAAAATGACTATGTAAACTACGATAGGTTAGGTTTGGGTCAGGTTAGGTTAGGTTAGGTTTTTGGTTGCTCTTCTCTGCAAATAACTTTTTTATTTTCAAGCCGATTGCGGAGTTCGACCCCTCTGAAGGAAGGTATCGACGATATCTACACGAATAAACAATAAAAACGCTGAGTTACTGTACTAAATTTTGAAATTTTCGACCAAAACCCCAGTTTTCTATAGAAAAATTAGCAATATACGATTTGGATGCACCAAAAACGATATAATTTTGCTAAGCAGGTAGCTGATTGAGGTGTCAGAAGGAGCGCCTCAATGCGTTTGACAAAATAAAATCAATTTAAGTAATACAAATTTTCAAAATGACTATGTAAACTACGATAGGTTAGGTTTGGGTCAGGTTAGGTTTGGGTCAGGTTAGGTTAGGTTAGGTTTTTGGTTGCTCTTCTCTGCAAATAACTTTTTTATTTTCAAGCCGATTGCGGAGTTCGACCCCTCTGAAGGAAGGTATCGACGAGATCTACGCGAATAAACAATAAAAACGCTGAGTTACTGTTCTAAATTTTGAAGTTTTCGACCAAAAACCCAGTTTTCTATAGAAAAATTAGCAATATACGATTTGGATGCACCAAAAACGATATAATTTTGCTAAGCAGGTAGCTGATTGAGGTGTCAGAAGGAGCGCCTCAATGCGTTTGACAAAATAAAATCAATTTAAGTAATACAAATTTTCAAAATGACTATGTAAACTACGATAGGTTAGGTTTGGGTCAGGTTAGGTTAGGTTAGGTTTTTGGTTGCTCTTCTCTGCAAATAACTTTTTTATTTTCAAGCCGATTGCGGAGTTCGACCCCTCTGAAGGAAGGTATCGACGAGATCTACGCGAATAAACAATAAAAACGCTGAGTTACTGTTCTAAATTTTGAAGTTTTCGACCAAAAACCCAGTTTTCTATAGAAAAATTAGCAATATACGATTTGGATGCACCAAAAACGATATAATTTTGCTAAGCAGGTAGCTGATTGAGGTGTCAGAAGGATCGCCTCAATGCGTTTGACAAAATAAAATCAATTTAAGTAATACAAATTTTCAAAATGACTATGTAAACTACGATAGGTTAGGTTTGGGTCAGGTTAGGTTAGGTTAGGTTTTTGGTTGCTCTTCTCTGCAAATAACTTTTTTATTTTCAAGCCGATTGCGGAGTTCGACCCCTCTGAAGGAAGGTATCGACGATATCTACACGAATAAACAATAAAAACGCTGAGTTACTGTACTAAATTTTGAAATTTTCGACCAAAACCCCAGTTTTCTATAGAAAAATTAGCAATATACGATTTGGATGCACCAAAAACGATATAATTTTGCTAAGCAGGTAGCTGATTGAGGTGTCAGAAGGAGCGCCTCAATGCGTTTGACAAAATAAAATCAATTTAAGTAATACAAATTTTCAAAATGACTATGTAAACTACGATAGGTTAGGTTTGGGTCAGGTTTGGTTAGGTTAGGTTTTTGGTTGCTCTTCTCTGCAAATAACTTTTTTATTTTCAAGCCGATTGCGGAGTTCGACCCCTCTGAAGGAAGGTATCGACGATATCTACACGAATAAACAATAAAAACGCTGAGTTACTGTACTAAATTTTGAAATTTTCGACCAAAACCCCAGTTTTCTATAGAAAAATTAGCAATATACGATTTGGATGCACCAAAAACGATATAATTTTGCTAAGCAGGTAGCTGATTGAGGTGTCAGAAGGAGCGCCTCAATGCGTTTGACAAAATAAAATCAATTTAAGTAATACAAATTTTCAAAATGACTATGTAAACTACGATAGGTTAGGTTTGGGTCAGGTTAGGTTTGGGTCAGGTTAGGTTAGGTTAGGTTTTTGGTTGCTCTTCTCTGCAAATAACTTTTTTATTTTCAAGCCGATTGCGGAGTTCGACCCCTCTGAAGGAAGGTATTGACGAGATCTACGCGAATAAACAATAAAAACGCTGAGTTACTGTTCTAAATTTTGAAGTTTTCGACCAAAAACCCAGTTTTCTATAGAAAAATTAGCAATATACGATTTGGATGCACCAAAAACGATATAATTTTGCTAAGCAGGTAGCTGATTGAGGTGTCAGAAGGAGCGCCTCAATGCGTTTGACAAAATAAAATCAATTTAAGTAATACAAATTTTCAAAATGACTATGTAAACTACGATAGGTTAGGTTTGGGTCAGGTTAGGTTAGGTTAGGTTTTTGGTTGCTCTTCTCTGCAAATAACTTTTTTATTTTCAAGCCGATTGCGGAGTTCGACCCCTCTGAAGGAAGGTATCGACGATATCTACACGAATAAACAATAAAAACGCTGAGTTACTGTACTAAATTTTGAAATTTTCGACCAAAACCCCAGTTTTCTATAGAAAAATTAGCAATATACGATTTGGATGCACCAAAAACGATATAATTTTGCTAAGCAGGTAGCTGATTGAGGTGTCAGAAGGAGCGCCTCAATGCGTTTGACAAAATAAAATCAATTTAAGTAATACAAATTTTCAAAATGACTATGTAAACTACGATAGGTTAGGTTTGGGTCAGGTTAGGTTTGGGTCAGGTTAGGTTAGGTTAGGTTTTTGGTTGCTCTTCTCTGCAAATAACTTTTTTATTTTCAAGCCGATTGCGGAGTTCGACCCCTCTGAAGGAAGGTATCGACGAGATCTACGCGAATAAACAATAAAAACGCTGAGTTACTGTTCTAAATTTTGAAGTTTTCGACCAAAAACCCAGTTTTCTATAGAAAAATTAGCAATATACGATTTGGATGCACCAAAAACGATATAATTTTGCTAAGCAGGTAGCTGATTGAGGTGTCAGAAGGAGCGCCTCAATGCGTTTGACAAAATAAAATCAATTTAAGTAATACAAATTTTCAAAATGACTATGTAAACTACGATAGGTTAGGTTTGGGTCAGGTTAGGTTAGGTTAGGTTTTTGGTTGCTCTTCTCTGCAAATAACTTTTTTATTTTCAAGCCGATTGCGGAGTTCGACCCCTCTGAAGGAAGGTATCGACGATATCTACACGAATAAACAATAAAAACGCTGAGTTACTGTACTAAATTTTGAAATTTTCGACCAAAACCCCAGTTTTCTATAGAAAAATTAGCAATATACGATTTGGATGCACCAAAAACGATATAATTTTGCTAAGCAGGTAGCTGATTGAGGTGTCAGATGGAGCGCCTAAATGCGTTTGACAAAATAAAATCAATTTAAGTACTACAAATTTTCAAAATGACTATTTAAACTAAGATAGGTTAGGTTTGGGTCAGGTTAGGTTAGGTTAGGTTAGGTTTTTGGTTGCTCTTCTCTGCAAATAACTTTTTTATTTTCAGGCCGATTTCGGAGTTCGACCCCTCTGAAGGAAGGTATCGACGAGATCTACACGAATAAACAATAAAAACGCTGAGTTACAGTACTAAATTTTGAAATTTTCGACCAAAACCCCAGTTTTCTGTAGAAAAATTAGCAATATACGATTTGTATGCACCAAAAACGATATAATTTTGCTAAGCAGGTAGCTGATTGAGGTGTCAGAAGGAGCGCCTCAATGCGTTTGACAAAATAAAATCAATTTAAGTAATACAAATTTTCAAAATGACTATGTAAACTACGATAGGTTAGGTTTGGGTCAGGTTAGGTTAGGTTAGGTTTTTGGTTGCTCTTCTCTGCAAATAACTTTTTTATTTTCAAGCCGATTGCGGAGTTCGACCCCTCTGAAGGAAGGTATCGACGATATCTACACGAATAAACAATAAAAACGCTGAGTTACTGTACTAAATTTTGAAATTTTCGACCAAAACCCCAGTTTTCTATAGAAAAATTAGCAATATACGATTTGGATGCACCAAAAACGATATAATTTTGCTAAGCAGGTAGCTGATTGAGGTGTCAGAAGGAGCGCCTCAATGCGTTTGACAAAATAAAATCAATTTAAGTAATACAAATTTTCAAAATGACTATGTAAACTACGATAGGTTAGGTTTGGGTCAGGTTAGGTTAGGTTAGGTTTTTGGTTGCTCTTCTCTGCAAATAACTTTTTTATTTTCAAGCCGATTGCGGAGTTCGACCCCTCTGAAGGAAGGTATCGACGATATCTACACGAATAAACAATAAAAACGCTGAGTTACTGTACTAAATTTTGAAATTTTCGACCAAAACCCCAGTTTTCTATAGAAAAATTAGCAATATACGATTTGGATGCACCAAAAACGATATAATTTTGCTAAGCAGGTAGCTGATTGAGGTGTCAGAAGGAGCGCCTCAATGCGTTTGACAAAATAAAATCAATTTAAGTAATACAAATTTTCAAAATGACTATGTAAACTACGATAGGTTAGGTTTGGGTCAGGTTAGGTTTGGGTCAGGTTAGGTTAGGTTAGGTTTTTGGTTGCTCTTCTCTGCAAATAACTTTTTTATTTTCAAGCCGATTGCGGAGTTCGACCCCTCTGAAGGAAGGTATCGACGAGATCTACGCGAATAAACAATAAAAACGCTGAGTTACTGTTCTAAATTTTGAAGTTTTCGACCAAAAACCCAGTTTTCTATAGAAAAATTAGCAATATACGATTTGGATGCACCAAAAACGATATAATTTTGCTAAGCAGGTAGCTGATTGAGGTGTCAGAAGGAGCGCCTCAATGCGTTTGACAAAATAAAATCAATTTAAGTAATACAAATTTTCAAAATGACTATGTAAACTACGATAGGTTAGGTTTGGGTCAGGTTAGGTTAGGTTAGGTTTTTGGTTGCTCTTCTCTGCAAATAACTTTTTTATTTTCAGGCCGATTTCGGAGTTCGACCCCTCTGAAGGAAGGTATCGACGAGATCTACACGAATAAACAATAAAAACGCTGAGTTACAGTACTAAATTTTGAAATTTTCGACCAAAACCCCAGTTTTCTGTAGAAAAATTAGCAATATACGATTTGTATGCACCAAAAACGATATAATTTTGCTAAGCAGGTAGCTGATTGAGGTGTCAGAAGGAGCGCCTCAATGCGTTTGACAAAATAAAATCAATTTAAGTAATACAAATTTTCAAAATGACTATGTAAACTACGATAGGTTAGGTTTGGGACAGGTTAGGTTAGGTTAGGTTTTTGGTTGCTCTTCTCTGCAAATAACTTTTTTATTTTCAAGCCAATTGCGGAGTTCGACCCCTCTGAAGGAAGGTATCGACGAGATCTACACGAATAAACAATAAAAACGCTGAGTTACTTTTCTAAATTTTGAAGTTTTCGACCAAAACCCCAGTTTTCTATAGAAAAATTAGCAATATACGATTTGGATGCACCAAAAACGATATAATTTTGCTAAGCAGGTAGCTGATTGAGGTGTCAGAAGGAGCGCCTCAATGCGTTTGACAAAATAAAATCAATTTAAGTAATACAAATTTTCAAAATGACTATGTAAACTACGATAGGTTAGGTTTGGGTCAGGTTAGGTTAGGTTAGGTTTTTGGTTGCTCTTCTCTGCAAATAACTTTTTTATTTTCAAGCCGATTGCGGAGTTCGACCCCTCTGAAGGAAGGTATCGACGATATCTACACGAATAAACAATAAAAACGCTGAGTTACTGTACTAAATTTTGAAATTTTCGACCAAAACCCCAGTTTTCTATAGAAAAATTAGCAATATACGATTTGGATGCACCAAAAACGATATAATTTTGCTAAGCAGGTAGCTGATTGAGGTGTCAGAAGGAGCGCCTCAATGCGTTTGACAAAATAAAATCAATTTAAGTAATACAAATTTTCAAAATGACTATGTAAACTACGATAGGTTAGGTTTGGGTCAGGTTAGGTTTGGGTCAGGTTAGGTTAGGTTAGGTTTTTGGTTGCTCTTCTCTGCAAATAACTTTTTTATTTTCAAGCCGATTGCGGAGTTCGACCCCTCTGAAGGAAGGTATCGACGAGATCTACGCGAATAAACAATAAAAACGCTGAGTTACTGTTCTAAATTTTGAAGTTTTCGACCAAAAACCCAGTTTTCTATAGAAAAATTAGCAATATACGATTTGGATGCACCAAAAACGATATAATTTTGCTAAGCAGGTAGCTGATTGAGGTGTCAGAAGGAGCGCCTCAATGCGTTTGACAAAATAAAATCAATTTAAGTAATACAAATTTTCAAAATGACTATGTAAACTACGATAGGTTAGGTTTGGGTCAGGTTAGGTTAGGTTAGGTTTTTGGTTGCTCTTCTCTGCAAATAACTTTTTTATTTTCAAGCCGATTGCGGAGTTCGACCCCTCTGAAGGAAGGTATCGACGAGATCTACGCGAATAAACAATAAAAACGCTGAGTTACTGTTCTAAATTTTGAAGTTTTCGACCAAAAACCCAGTTTTCTATAGAAAAATTAGCAATATACGATTTGGATGCACCAAAAACGATATAATTTTGCTAAGCAAAGTCGTACAAGACAGTTTCGCTTCACGCCGCGCTTGCACTAGCTGGGATACTGCCTCTAGACCTCCGTATACAGGAAGCAGCTGCTCTGTATGAAGCGAGGAGAGGGTCGTCCCAGTTTGTGCCGGCAGGTAGAGAGACGGAGAGAATCGTCCCATTTCAAGACATCGCGCATCCTGCCCTGGGTATAGAAGTTAGTTACAAATGCTTGAATGATCAACAAGATCTCGATCAGTACAACGTGCAGACGGTGCGAATCTTCACCGACGGAAGCAAGATCGATGGGAAGGTCGGAGCCGCGTTATCCTTTTGGGATAGCGTGGCCGAGACTCGAACCATCAGGATCAAGCTCTCCGACTACTGCACGGTGTACCAAGCAGAACTCGCGGCTATACACAGGGCGGCGTGCGAGGTCTTGAAAAGCCCTGAGCTGAGTTTTGGGATATATAGTGATTCGCGAGCAGCGCTAGAGGCAATCACAGGAAACAACTCAATGCATCCCCTGGCAGTCGACATTCGCACTAACCTGCGTCGGGCTTTGGAACAGAACAAAGTTGTATCTTTGTTCTGGATCAAAGCCCATGCTGACCTGCCAGGGAATGTTAGGTTAGGTTAGGTTAGGTTAGGTTAGGTTTTTTTTTTTTTTTTTTTTTTTTTTTTTTTTTTTTTTTTTTTTTTTTTTAATACTGGTCCCCTTATAGGTAAAAGGGTCTTTTATTATTCGAGCTCTTTTGGCATAATTTTCTTTTTATGCAATGTTCTTTTCAAAAGTTGCCACTATGGGCCTTACATCTTATTATTTCTATTCTGCTATTATCTCTTTATATCTATGTTTTACTTCTATTGTTGTACAAGATTTTCTTACAGTAATTACAGTTTTCTTTACTACGTTATTTAACATTATTTTTAGTTGCAATGGTTAAGTTAGAATTACAATAGTACACATTTAGGATTTAATTTTTGTCTACTGGTTATAAGTATTTTTTATCTGCTCTATATTTCCTATTTCTAACAGTGTAACACTTGATACATATATTCCTATTTACAGTAAACTTATTTATATAGATTTAATTATTTACATTTTACATTTTGCGGGTTACCACAACTTGAGAGTACATATTTCGCTATTTGCGAACGATACTACAAGCTTTTTATACATACTAATAACAATTTTATTTATTTACATTTTGTGCTTTACCTACTAATTTCTTAATCTTATTTATTTTTACATGCTATTTTCTTACAACTAAACAAATATAAACTTATTTTATACTTTTTAGTTGCTTTTTGCAACTACATTTCTTTTTACTACTTGCGTCCCTATTTTAGTAACGTATTCTATTATTTCTTCTTTTTCGATATTCTCTCTGAGAGTATCCATATTAATTGTTATACTTAATTTTTGCTCTACATCATATCTAATTGCAGCAGTTGCAGGACATTCTATCAAAATGTGTGGCACCGTCTCCTCTACATTGGGGTCGCACACACAACCGGAGCTACTTTTACACTTAAACCTATACAGGTATTGGCCGAAACCGCCGTGACCCGTTAAAATTTGGGTGAGAACACCTGCTGGTCTTACTTTTTTAACAAATTTAAAACATTTATACGGATCTGGAAAAAATAATTTAGTTATAGCCGCGGTTTCTCCTGCTTTATACCTGTCACTCCAGTCCTTCACTGATTTGCTGCGAATTTGGCGCTTGATATAAGATATAGGGCATTTATCGTACTCTGGTTTTCGCTTGGTGTTTTGTGCGGCTTGTTTGGCGAGCTCGTCTGCCCTTTCATTCCCTGGCAGACCGGCATGGGCTTTGATCCAGAACAAAGATACATCTTTGCTCTGTTCCAAAGCCCGACGCAGGTTGCTGCGAATACCGACTGCCAGGGAGTGCGGTGATGCGTTACTTGTGATCGTCTCCAGAGCGGCTCTCGAATCACTATATACTCCGTAGCTCAACTTAGGACTTTTCACTATCTCACACGTCGCCCTGTATATGGCCACAAGTTCGGCCTGGTATACCGTGCAGTAGTCGGACAGCTTGATTTTGACGGATCGGGTCTCGGTTGCATTATCCCAGAAGGATAGCGCTGCTCCGACCTTCCCGTCAATCTTGCTGCCGTCGGTGAATATTCGCACCGTCTGCACGTTATACCGATCGAGGTCTTGTTGATCATTTAGGCACGTGAACTTGGTATCCATATCCAGGGCCGGATGTGCGAGATCTTGAAAAGGGACGACTCTCTCGGCCTCTCTATCGGCTGGCACGAACTGGGATGACCCTCTCCTCGCTTTATACAGAGCAGCTGCTTCCTGTATACGGAGGTCTAGAGGCAGTATCCCAGCTAGTGTCAGTGCCGCATGAAGTGATACAGTTTTGTACGATTTTGCAATCTTCTGTGCGAAGCCTCGTTGTACAGCGTTCAGGATCTTCTGGATTCCAATTTTCCGTGTAGCTGATGCCCACACTCCTGCCGCGTAGGTGATTATTGGTTCGACGGTGGCGGTGTAGATGGTCTTTATGACCTCTGGGTGGAGACCCCATGTGGACTTTGCGGCCCTGGACAACTGTTTGTAAACGTTAAGGGCCTTACGCGCTACGTTTACAACGTGGGTGTTGAAGGTCAGTTTATTGTCCAGGGTTAGTCCGAGGATCTTAATATCTTTGGACATACCAATGTCCACCCCTCCCATCCTCAGCAGTGGGGCGTCGAACTTAAGCTTGTTGGTCAACACCATTGCACATGTTTTGTGCGGTGCAAACCTAAGCTTATTCTCGACTCCCCACTCCCGAACACGGGCAAGGGTCTCATTGGCCCGTCGCTGGACCTCCAACCCAGTGTCACCGTCAAACACAAGAACCACATCGTCCGCAAACGCCTGGCAAAAAATGCCGTCTCTTCCCATCTTCTTCAGCAGGGGGTCTAGAAGGACATTCCAAAGTATGGGTCCCCCGATGGACCCTTGGACGCAACCTTTATTAGTACTTTTCGTACACTCTTCCCCGGCGTACCTTACCTTTACTTTTCTGCAGTCGAGATAACTGTCTAGCAATCTCCTGATATTCACGGGGCACTTTTCCTCAGCCAGTCTGACTCTGATTGCTGGCCACCATGCGCTGTCGAAGGCGCCCTCTATATCCAGCGACACCAGAGTAATTAGCTTTTTAAGCCTCAACTTACTCTGTACGTGCTCCACTAGATTATAGAGCGCGTCTTCGGTGCTCCTCTGGGGCATAAAGCCGTACTGGCGAGTACTTAACCGTGGTACCAGGTGATGCTTCAGTCTTCCTACGGTCATTTTCTCCAGGATCTTCCCAAGGACCGGTAATAGACCAATCGGCCTGTAAGACTTGGGATTATGATAGTCGTCCTTGCCCGGTTTTCTCAGCGCCACTACTGTGGCTTCCTTCCAGATGTCCGGGAAGTGTCCCAACTGAAGACACTTGTTTGCCAGGGCAAGGAATAATTTTGGATCCTGGCTGATGGCTCGACTGCAGATATCTGCCGTGAAACCGTCCGCTCCAGGGGCCTTCTTCGGGTTGAAGCCCCTAACTGCGGTCATCAACTCTGTGAGGGTGAATGGCGGATCTTGTTTTTCATTTTCGGTTTCGGCATTGATCGTGTTGGCTTGTTGCCTTATTTTGCGGTGGTATTCGCCTTCTCCCTCTTCTCTATCTTCAGGGTAGAAGGTCTCTGCTAGTAAGGCCGCCGATTCTTTGGGGTTTAGGTGTACTCCACCGTGAAGGAGTGGCAGGTCTTCTGTCCGTGCAGTTGTTCCTCTAATAACCCGGTATATACCTTGCCATACTCCTTCGTTGTCCTGTTTGTTGCAGAAGTCCTTCCATGAGGCAATCTGGGCTTTCTTGGCAGCACTCTCATATTTTTCCTTGATTTTCAGGTACTCTGTAACAACGTGTTCCCGGCGTATCGGTGCTGCACAGCGGATACGGCGTCTCTTGGTAGCGACTTCCCTCTTCAGCTCTGCCAATTCCTCTGACCACCACGGAACGGTAAGGAATTCCTTTTGGCTTTTATGTGGAATGCTGTGCTCACAGGCTTCAGAGAGGGCTTTCGTGTAAGCTAGAACTGCATTTTCAAGCTCAGCTACTGAGCCTATATTTTGAACTTCGACCAGGGCTAGGTTCGCTTCAAGAACTAATTGGGACAGTTTCGCATGAAACTGATCCCAATTAGCCTTTTTCGTGTTATAAAGCCGCGTGGTCCTCTCCACTCTGAGGCCCCTCTCACGCTTCAGCTTTATATTCAGGAAAATGCAGTTATGGTCCGAGGAAATCGTCCCTTGCTCCACTCGCCAGTCGTTTACCAGATCGAGCATATCCAGAGAACACATTGTTACATCTACAAAACTGGTGTACGTTTTGTTGCCTCTAACCGTTTCAAAGGTGGGCTTGTCTCCTATGTTGAGTACCTGAAGGTCTAACTCTTCCAGGGTCCCGGACATCTCTTCTCCCCTGAGGTCAACCTTTTTGCTGCCCCACCAGGTGCTCTTTGCATTGGAGTCTCCTCCGAATAGCAGTAGTCTTGGGCCCAATTCCTTGTGTATACATCGCAACTGCTCCAAGTAAAGCTCTATGGGCTGATCCGGCTCGAAGTAGAAAGACACGAGTGCGATTTCCCAGGTGCTGGATCGGATCCCCACCACAACAATGTTGTTTGTGGTGAGTTTCGGGTACTGGACGACGTCAATGTCTCTATCAAAGATAGCTATTGCCGCCTTCACAGTCCCACTTCCATCGTCCGCACACTGGTAGACTCTCGCGCCTCGATAGCCCTTCATCCTCCTTACCGCCCCCACATATGGCTCCTGAAGCAGTGCTACGGCGATGTTCCGCTCTCTGGCCTCGAGCATAAGCTCTAGAGTTGCCAGTTCACTCCTCTGTAAATTTATTTGGGCCACTGCTATTCCTCTGGTGGATTGCTCTGCCCTGTGATTGCCTGGGGTGCCCTTAGCAATAAGCTACTTTAGCTCTTGCTATGGCATCCCACTTGCTACGGATGGGGCACTCTTCGCTGAACGCATTATGGTCCACGTTAGCCATTTTGGCTCGAGTGCAGTTTATACAGTTTGCTGGTATTCCAGCTAGCCAGTCCTCACATTCGTTCTTCATGTGAGAACCCCCACAGTGGCTGCACTTAGTGACTTTCTCAGTGCAGAACTTTCTACCGTGTCCATACCCTAAGCACGTCGAACATTGCATCAGGGGCGACTGATCTGCCACTTTCACCCGCTGAATATCAATATGGACTGCTCCAATATCCAGTATCTTACTCCATATTGCTGGTGAAGTCGTTACCACGATGTGGCAGGTATGCGGATTTCTAGTCTTCCTTCGATACTTTACAGCTAATCTGTCGTCATCCGGGTTGAGGTCACGGAACACCCCCGCATTTTGGTTCCTAAGGGCCCCCACTACCTCTTCATCACTATTGCACTGCAATACGCCCTTAAGAACCAAAAGCGGATCTCGGTTCTTTACCTCTTCCCCTTTAAGATTTTCACCCGCATTTTGTAGCCGCTCCATTAAGCTCTTCCTATCTTTATCGGTTTTGCAGCCCACGATTATTTTCCGATCTTTCGCTTTTCTTATTTTTTCAACTGTAACCCCTCCCTCTTTTGCCTTTACCGCCGTTCTCAGTTTTTGTAAGATATGTTCGCCAGTATCATTTTCGTCCGTAGACGAAATGACGACTGAGTGTAGCGTGGCGGGGTGTGGGTTTTTACTTGCCGATGTGCCTTTTGTTACACTGGCGTATGACTGTTTTTGTTGGTCCAGATCTTCAGCCATCTTTTCCATCTTCAACATGTTTTGTTTTAGAAGATCGCCATGTGTTTCCAAAGCTGCTTGAAGTGTTTGCTGCAAGTCACCGTCAAAGTTAGTTGTTTGAATTCCGATTTCAGCTGTTTGAGGGCACCGTTCAGTTTGCTTTCTCGGCTGAGTATCTGCTTCGGCATCCTTTACTAGCTGATAGAGCCGGTCCAGCTGAGTTCTGACCTCTTCTTTTATCTCAGTTTTTATGTTTTTGCTCGAGGTCAGTAGCGTTTTAGCCCTGGTCACGCAATATCGGGCTTCGCCGACTCTATCAACCGGCTTTGTTTGTTGCGTTTTTGGGGGAGTAGTGTCAGCGAAGATTTCTACTGAAGTTCTCCGCGCTTTATTAACCAGCGGGTCTCTTTTTGGACCCGATCTCAGCGTGGTTGTCTTATCCAGTATCTTGCATTTAGTTGTAGTTGTAGCAGCAAGTTGGTTATTATCTACACCTCCCGCTTCCCACTCTCCCGTGAGTCTCCTCACATTTGATTCTTTCGAGGGTCCTGCCCTCTCTTTGTCTGTTGCCGGTGACTTGTCAGCTACTTTGACTGGGGTGCGTCCGAGCATTTTTAAGGGGATGCGTCAATTAAATAAAACAAAATAAATTAAGATATACGGGGTCAATAAACCCTTGAAGTCAATAAAAGTGTAAATAAACCAGATACTAAAAGGTATCGTCGGGTATATAAAACAATAGTATAATGTAAATAAAATAAGATACTCAAACGGGGCACTAGTTCAATAAGTAAAACACAGGTTATAAAATTTTATAAGTTGTCCCGAAAGCGTAAGTCGACCAGCAGGTATACTGTACCAAGTTTTAATGCTAATACTAAACAATAGCGTCAGTAAATAAAAATTTTAAAAATAATTTTAAAATTTTGTTTTTATTTAGGACCCGAATGTAGAGTTCGGGCGAGTCAGTTCCTTGTTTTACAAGGAAGTTTAGTGTCCACAAAGAAATTTAAAAATAAAATAAAAAGAAAATATGCAAAATACAAAAAATACAAAAAAAAATACAAAAATACAATTTTGTATTATCCCAGCAGTAGAGTCTGGGCTTGTCTATATTATAGAAAGCTGGGTAACGCCGAGCTTTAGTCAACAGAGAAAACCGCGTCTCTCTACGATGCCTGGTTGCCCTGTAATCTTGAAATTAAATTTTCAAAATGGCCGACCAATATGGCCGCCACAAAACAAAAGAGAGTTTTTCTCGGCTTCCAAGCACCGTATCACGAAGCGGAAAAGTAATCAAGCAATGGCCTGATTAGCGCTACGCGTTACAATTATAAAAAAGTGGGGGGGAAATTGGGGGGGGGGATTTCAAAAAGAGGTGTGGGGGGTGATAGGTTACCGCTAGGCAAGCTCCCGAAAGAAAACCCCGACGCTCTCCGCCCACCCGTTCCAAAGTTACGAGCTGTTTAATAAAAACAAAATGGCGGACCAAAATGGCCGTCAGAAGTTTGCACTGCTGTAACTTTGGATCTAGGCGTCTCCCAACGACGTGCGAGGGCTCCCGGCTCTTCTCCCAGCTTCCTCTAAGGGACTATGGAGCTTAAATCCAGATCCAGAGCACATATGTCCTAGAGCCTGGGGGGGGGTTGGGGGGGGTACAGGACACAAAGGCAAGGGTACCACTTAAAACCGCAACTCTGTGCGACTTTAATCCGCAGAGTTATAGCGGTTTCTATCTTTGGGCAGTATTAGGCGGAGGTGCACCGCCCTAGAATAAAAATCTGCCCAAAAATTTAATCCGCAATATCTCGGGCCCCAGAAGACGTATAGGGCTCAAATTTGGGGTCCCCCAAAAGGTCTTATAAAGACCTTTACAAATAATTAATAATTGAAATTTTAAAAACAACCCCCGATTTAATGGGGGGCAAAAAACACAAAATGGAACACTAAAACAACTTTAAAAATTTGAAAAACTAAATCTAAAAATACGGAAAAATTTCAGATGATTATTTACAATTTACACTATTTTCTAAAACTAGTTCTATTATTCTAGGTCCCTTAAAACTACCCCCTCGTGTCAACCCTTAAAATTTAAAAATCTATATCTTAAAAACTACTAATGACAAAAATATAAAAATAGTACCTAAAGTTAGACTTCCACGAGCTCCTTTTTTCCCGATGGTAAAAATTTGGGGTCGTCGATCGTTCTTCGCCGCTACGATTTTTTGAATTTTTGTAAGTTTTTGTTAAAACTTCAAACCTCAATATCTCCTTAACCGTTGGGCCCCTAGTCTTCGCCGATATGTCGCTGTGTTTGTCTCCACGTACCACAGCAAAATCCGCTGTCAAAAAGTTTCCAGCTGCTCCAGAAAAAATTTTCGGGCCACGCCCAAAGTTGTTTTTTTGGTCTTTATTCCGCCCTCCTGGGCGGAAAAAATCCAATTTTTGGGCGTGGACGTAGAGCTCGGCGAGGGCTTTCCGAAACACAAATAAAAACCCTAGGTCACCGATCAAATGCGTCCTCTAGGATTTTTTGAATTCACAAGTTTTCACAATTTTCACTGTTTTCTGTTCCCCTACTTCGGGGTGAACAGGAATTTTCGCACACTTTTCACTAAAAGTTGGGCCTGATTTTTCCACAACTTTTAACACTAAATTTGTGAAGATAGCACTAAAATAAACCACTTTTTCGATTTTTTGAAAATTTTTCGAAAGCGCAGGGGTCTTGTCAACGTGTACTCGCGACGGGGGGAGGCCGCGGAATCTGGTTAGGTTAGGTTAGGTTAGGTTAGGTTAGGTTAGGTTAGGTTAGGTTAGGTTAGGTTAGGTTAGGTTAGGTTAGGTTAGGTTAGGTTAGGTTAGGTTAGGTTAGGTTAGGTTAGGTTAGGTTAGGTTAGGTTAGGTTAGGTTAGGTTAGGTTAGGTTAGGTTAGGTTAGGTTAGGTTAGGTTAGGTTTTTTTTTTTTTTTTTTTTTTTTTTTAATACTGGTCCCCTTATAGGTAAAAGGGTCTTTTATTATTCGAGCTCTTTTGGCATAATTTTCTTTTTATGCAATGTTCTTTTCAAAAGTTGCCACTATGGGCCTTACATCTTATTATTTCTATTCTGCTATTATCTCTTTATATCTATGTTTTACTTCTATTGTTGTACAAGATTTTCTTACAGTAATTACAGTTTTCTTTACTACGTTATTTAACATTATTTTTAGTTGCAATGGTTAAGTTAGAATTACAATAGTACACATTTAGGATTTAATTTTTGTCTACTGGTTATAAGTATTTTTTTATCTGCTCTATATTTCCTATTTCTAACAGTGTAACACTTGATACATATATTCCTATTTACAGTAAACTTATTTATATAGATTTAATTATTTACATTTTACATTTTGCGGGTTACCACAACTTGAGAGTACATATTTCGCTATTTGCGAACGATACTACAAGCTTTTTATACATACTAATAACAATTTTATTTATTTACATTTTGTGCTTTACCTACTAATTTCTTAATCTTATTTATTTTTACATGCTATTTTCTTACAACTAAACAAATATAAACTTATTTTATACTTTTTAGTTGCTTTTTGCAACTACATTTCTTTTTACTACTTGCGTCCCTATTTTAGTAACGTATTCTATTATTTCTTCTTTTTCGATATTCTCTCTGAGAGTATCCATATTAATTGTTATACTTAATTTTTGCTCTACATCATATCTAATTGCAGCAGTTGCAGGACATTCTATCAAAATGTGTGGCACCGTCTCCTCTACATTGGGGTCGCACACACAACCGGAGCTACTTTTACACTTAAACCTATACAGGTATTGGCCGAAACCGCCGTGACCCGTTAAAATTTGGGTGAGAACACCTGCTGGTCTTACTTTTTTAACAAATTTAAAACATTTATACGGATCTGGAAAAAATAATTTAGTTATAGCCGCGGTTTCTCCTGCTTTATACCTGTCACTCCAGTCCTTCACTGATTTGCTGCGAATTTGGCGCTTGATATAAGATATAGGGCATTTATCGTACTCTGGTTTTCGCTTGGTGTTTTGTGCGGCTTGTTTGGCGAGCTCGTCTGCCCTTTCATTCCCTGGCAGACCGGCATGGGCTTTGATCCAGAACAAAGATACATCTTTGCTCTGTTCCAAAGCCCGACGCAGGTTGCTGCGAATACCGACTGCCAGGGAGTGCGGTGATGCGTTACTTGTGATCGTCTCCAGAGCGGCTCTCGAATCACTATATACTCCGTAGCTCAACTTAGGACTTTTCACTATCTCACACGTCGCCCTGTATATGGCCACAAGTTCGGCCTGGTATACCGTGCAGTAGTCGGACAGCTTGATTTTGACGGATCGGGTCTCGGTTGCATTATCCCAGAAGGATAGCGCTGCTCCGACCTTCCCGTCAATCTTGCTGCCGTCGGTGAATATTCGCACCGTCTGCACGTTATACCGATCGAGGTCTTGTTGATCATTTAGGCACGTGAACTTGGTATCCATATCCAGGGCCGGATGTGCGAGAGGTTAGGTTAGGTTAGGTTAGGTTAGGTTAGGTTAGGTTAGGTTAGGTTAGGTTAGGTTAGGTTAGGTTAGGTTAGGTTAGGTTAGGTTAGGTTAGGTTAGGTTTTTTTTTTTTTTTTTTTATAAAATAAGTTTTTCATTACAGACTCTTAGTCCGTACAATTGTCACTGTTTATTTTGTTTTGAAAATTGTTGGTTCTTGCTTACATATAAATCTCGACCATGAGACCAATTATAATTTACTTAAAACTATGTTAGTTCTTAAATCTAACTTATACACTACATATATATTCCATTATATATATATATATATATATATATTTTTTTTTTTTTTTTGTTTTTTTTTTTTTTTTTCTAATAAATATTTTTTTTTTTTATGTATATATATACATCACAATTGTTGTTTTTATTATTATTATTCTTATTTTTTTTTTTCTTGTTTTTTTTTTTTGTTATTATATATATTTTTTTTATAATAAAGCCTGTCTGTTTTTTTTTTTATTTTTTTTTTTGTTGTTCTTATTGTAATTCCTTTTTTTTTTTTTTTTTTTTTTTTTTTTTTTTTTTTTTTTACTCTTATAATAATACATTAATACATTTACAGTCAGCAAAATCGACCTGGCACCGCTAGCAGCACCCGTTCACGAGTATAACGCGAGCACCAGCCATCGCTCTCCTCAACCATATTTTTGGGAAGAGGGCGACCCGATACTCGACGCTGCCACTAGCCATGCCGCCTAGGGGTGCATGACGCTTTTGCTGTTGTCGTCACAAGAAGTTTAACACAAGAAGTTTTACATACAGATTGCACACAGTATACTTATTGAGATAGGGATGGGTGGGGTTGGGGTGTTTGTAGCTGTTCTTCATCAGCAACGATGTTACGTTTTATTCTTAACAGCTCTTTGATAACCTCAGAGTCCCTCTCTTTCATCGCCATTTTGATGTTATAGTCTACAATGTTCCGAGTAGAAGCGCTGAGCGTCTCGGATATAAGCTCAGTTATAGCGTCGTCTCCCTTGTCTGAGTAATAAGTTAGACTTTTTGTGTGCCTGGAGATGGCAACCACAGCATGAGGGACGCTCTTATGGATTGATGTTGTATCCATGTCTCCTCTTATGATGCACACATTTTCGTTCGTTAGGCCCTGTGCCTCGTGGATGGTGTTTACCCTTTGATTTTCACCCAACCCAAAACCTTTGTCCATTAGCGTTTGCTTTTCGGCTTGGGTATATGTGAGGTAAAGGGTATTCGGAGTGTCCTTAGGGATTACATCTGCAAGAGTTTTCAGTCTCAAGGATCTTACTACATGACTGGCAGAGTAGATTGCAGTGTATTTTTCCCTAAGGGCAAAGGCTATGTCCATAGGGCATCTGTGTGTGCACATAATTTCTTTTGTGATGGATGCTGTGGCGTATGGCGTAAAGTATGTCATTTTGAAGAGGTTGTGGCGGTCTAGATAGGGAATTTGGTTTATGTCGCCCATAAGTATCACCTTGGTTGCTGCCGATATTCTTGTGGCTATCACAATTGCTCCAAAGTGATTCATCAGGGCTTCATCTACCAAAAGCCTCTTGAATGTTAGATTTTTGACCCCATTTACTAGAAGAGAGGCCATCGTTCTGACTTTGGTTTTGGTGTCCCTTCCTATCTTCGGATATAATTTGTTCCTTAGATCATTGGCTGCCTCTTTGGTATTTGTGACTACGAGGTCGTGGTTTGTGTCAAAATTGCCAATGATCCAGGTTGTTTTACCACATCCTGGGACTCCATTTATCCACTCAAAGTCTGGTAGTGTCCAGTCACTGAATAGCTCTCTCGATTCTCCGGATGCCAGGATGGCGTTTGCCGTTTCAAGAATCTTATTTTCGAGGAATATTCTTGTACTTTCAGCCACTACAACGATGTGGTCTCTTGTGGTTTTGAAGACCATTTTGCCAGTTTTTTCTGATTGTTCCTCGTCCACCAGAACTAGTCCCTCGGTAGCACTATACGCAGCCATATATTTTCCTTTCATTTCACCGTATATTGTTGTTGAGTTTCGGTTGTCGTATATGGCCGCGTTTGCATCTTTGAGTTTTACCAGCAGCAGGTTTATGTTGGTATTTGAGAATGTCTTAAGGATGGATTTAAAGACATTCTCATTTGATGCTATGGTTGCTGTTAAGGATGCTGTATATTCCTTAAACGCATTTGTCATGTGCTCCAGAGGGCTGTTTGCTGTATGTAAAACCGGCGGATCGACCTGGCCTTTTTGTGCCTGTGTTCTTGGCTTCCTCTCTTCTTTTTCTTTGTATTTGGTCCGGGGTTTCAAGGCTTCCCTTACTGCCTCTTCTTGTCGTGTTGTGGAAAGGATGCTTTTCATTTTTCTTTCGAGGAGTTCCGGAACCGAGCTGGAGACCGATGCTACTGTTTGCAGTAACGTCTCTATTGGGTTTTCCTTGCGTTTTGGAGTGGACTGTCTCTTGGGAGAGCTGAGCTGTGTTTCAAGGTTAGATGTTTCGGGGGTGAGGTTTGACTTTCTCTGTAGTAGGTGTTCAAGGTTCTCTCCTCTGTTTTCGTATACCACGATGTTATGGTATTGAGAAGCCTCGATACACCCCAGGTAGTCCTCAACCTCTCCCTTTATGAATCCTGTGACCATCGCATCTATGCTGATAGTCGCAGGTCTCCCTTGGTCTCCTTTTAAACCCATTAGGAGCTCGCCCACAATTTCGAACTGGGATTTTGGATCTCCGTATCCACCCTCGAATAGCAGAATAGTTTTTCCTCCAATCCTGACTATTCTGCACGGGAAGCCGTTCACGGTCACCGCCTCCAGTTCGTTGTAGGTTTTGCGCTTCATGGTGTTTTTGAGACTGCTCTTTTTGGTGATGGTAGCTAGGCCTGGGGAAATTCGGATGTTGGTTTTTTCCCTTGCATTGCAGAAGCAAAAGCCTAGCTGTTCTTGAGCTCTATCCATAAATAGGGCCACTCCTCTGGTACTAATTCCTGGTCTTCCACTTTCAGCTCTGTCCAGAATATCCTCTAAAGTGCAGTTTCTGTTTGTTTGTGGTAGGGTTTGTGGTTGTGTTTGTGTGTCTTGTGTGTTTGTGTAGATTGTTGTGTGTGTAGAGGGATTTTGTGTGGGGCTTTTGTCTGTTGCATTTCTGCTGTTTGCAATTTCAAGTGCATACGTCAGAAACTGCAGCAGGTGTGGGCTGCTTGTTTTGTCCGCTATGATGGTCGGTAGTGATTCGAACGTTAGGGGGGTGTTTAGAACGGTCTGCAGATCTGTCCTTTTGCTTGCAAAGCGTGGGCATTCCAGAATAATGTGCCATACTGACTCTGAGATGGTTGAGTCGCATTCACATCCGGGACTAGCCTTAAGCTTGAACCGGTGTAGGTACTCAGCCATCCCTCCGTGTCCTGTCAGCGCCTGCACTTGGAAAGGGTTTGGTTTGGAAGCTCTTACAAACTTAAATGCTGTGTCCACATTTGGTAAGAAGTGCTTCGTTACCTTACCCGTTTCGGAGGATTTGTACCGTGCTTGCCATTTAGCTATGGTTTCCTCGCGAATTTTCCTCTTTGCGTATGACACTGGTGCCTTGTCATAGTGCATCGGACCATTATCTAGGGCTGCCCCCCTTGCTAGCTCGTCTGCTCTTTCGTTCCCCGGTGTTCCCACGTGCGCCTTAACCCAGAAGAGGTTCAGCTGGATACCTTGCTCCTTTATCTGTCTAATGCACTCCTGGATGGCGATGGCTAATGGGTGGTCTGTTTTGGGGTCTTTCAGTAAATCTAGCGATGATCGTGAGTCGCTTAGAATTGTAGCAGACTTTGACTTACTGTTTTTCACCTCTTCCACTGCCCTCAGTAGTGCATATAGCTCAGATTGGAATACGGAGCATGCTGGTGAAAGGCTGTATTGCGCTGATCGCAGCTCTTTCCCTGCTTCCCACCATGTCCAGGCTGCTCCTACTTGTCCCTCGATCTTACTACCGTCCGTATAGATTGTGATTCCTGAGGACGGTATGGCTTCTTCGGTTTGAGATTCTGCAAGCCCGTACTCTATGGTAGACATGTTTGAGGGGTGTGGTCGCGATAGGTGGTTCACTCGCTTTTCTAGTTGCACCCCGTTGGGAAGGTATTCAACTGTTATTCCTTTCTTAGCGCGGTATAAAGCTGCCGCTTCCGCTATTCGGAGATCCAGGGGAACGAGACCCGCCAGGGCAAGTGCCGACGTCAATGAGACCGTTCTGTAAGCCTTGCAGATTTTTTGTGCGAAGCCTCTTTGTAATGCATCCAGCTGAGATCTGACTAATTCCAGTTGTGCTGCTTGATGCCAGGTGTTTGCGGCGTACATTACTATTGGCTCGATGACTGCTACGTAGATGATTCTCACTATTTCACCGTTCAGACCCCACCTCACTTTTGCAGTGCGCGCGAGTTGTTTATATATGTCTGCGGTTTTTTTGCATATCGCAGAAACATGGTCTTTAAAATTGAGCTTGTCGTCTATGATCAATCCTAGTAGTTTGATGTTTCTTACTAGTTCTATCTGGACGCCGGCCATTCGCAGATTGGGTTGGCTGTATTTCAACTTTTTAGTGATAAGCATTGCGCTGGTCTTGTGCGCTGCAAAATTCAGTTTGTTACAGTCTCCCCACTGCACCACGGCTCCCAGTGTTTGATTGATCTGTTGCTCAATGGAGATGGTGTCTGTACCAGTGAATACGAGTGCGACGTCATCTGCAAATGCTTGGCAGTAAACCCCCGATTTGTTCAGCATTTCCAATAGTGAGTCCAAAATGATGTTCCAGAAGGTTGGTCCCCCGATAGACCCTTGTACACAGCCTTTTGTTGTGTTTCTAATGCTAGTGGCTCTCGCGTAGTTTACATGCACTGAGCGATCCTCTAGGTAAGAGCACACTAGATTGTACAGGTTACGGGGACATTTCTTCTTCACTAATTGGGTTTTGAGTACCGGCCACCATGCGTTGTCGAAGGCGCCCTCTATGTCCAGTGATATCAATGCGACGATCTTCTTGGAGTTATATTCCTCCCGCATGTAGTTCACCAGGTCATACAGGGCGTCTTCGGTTCCTTTCTGCGGCGTGAAACCATACTGGTTGGATTGGAGAGCTGGAAGGATGTGCCATTGTATGCGGACTACCATCATCTTTTCTACTGTTTTCCCAAGGATGGATAGCAGGCCTATGGGTCTGTGCGATTTTGGATGAGTGTAGTCCTCTTTTCCCGGCTTTTTGAGAATTATGACGTGGGCAATCTTCCATTGACGAGGAAAGTGTGCTAGCTGGAGACATTTGTTGGCAATCTCCAGAAATATGGACCTGTTGGTGTTTATTGCTGCCATGCATATGTCTGCTGTTAGACCATCGGGGCCAGGTGCCTTTTTTGGATTCATTTGCCTAAGTACTGCCTCGAGCTCTGCGTCTTCAAAGGGTGGATCATTTTCTTTGAGATTGCCCTCGTCTAGTCTTTTGGATCTTTCCCTAATTTGGTGTTGGTTTTCTGTATCAGTATCAGGGGAGTCGTGGGGGTAAAAGGTGGTGGCCAGAAGGTCTGCTGATCCCTCAGGACTAAGGGTCTGGCCTGTGGAGTCCCGGAGTAGTGCGTCGTCTGCTCTGGTTCCTGTCCGCCTGATTACCCTGTATATGCCGTCCCACATACTCTCCTTTTCCTGTTTTGTGCAGAATTCCTTCCAACTCTCTGTTTGAGACGACTTTGCCAACTCTGAGTATTCCTTCTTCGCCTTTTGGTAGTCATCGTAAACTGCTTGTTTCCGATCTGAAGCTGCGTTTCTTAAACGTCTTTTCTTTTTCAGAACGTCGCGCTTCAGATCTTCTAATGTTTTGTTCCACCAGGGGGGCCGCGTTGTTCCTTTCCATTCTCCCAGTGCTGGTATGGATTTTTTGCAGCTGTCTTGGATCGCTTCGATGTAATCTGCGATTTTAGTCTCAAGATCCTCCACTGTCTCCACACTTCGTATTGTGTCTTGGCTTAGCTGTTTTTGCTTAAGGGTTTCTTCGAGCATTCTTCTGAACTTCTGCCAGTCAGCCTTTTTAGTGTTGTATCTACGAGTTGAGGTGGACTTGAGTGGTTTAAGTGTCTCACCTAAGCACAGATTGAACTCTATGGCGTTGTGGTCAGATGTAATGAGCTCCCTGTTCACTCTCCAGTTTGTGATCAGGCCCAGCAAGGATGTTGAGCAAGCCGTGACGTCCACGATACTAGTGCAGAGTTTTTCCTTTCTATAGACTTCGAAGGTAGGTGTTTGTCCTTCGTTTAGGATGTGAAGGTCGTTTTCGTTAAGGAAGGAACTGTAAGCGGACCCTCTGATGTCTTCGTGTGGGCTTCCCCACCAATGACTCCATGCATTTACGTCTCCTCCCAGTATTATATGTGGGGTGGCTATCTTTGTTATATTGTGTTTTATGCGGTCAAGGTATGGTGTTATTTCTGCATCCCCCTCGAGGTAAACTGATAGCACTCCGATTTTCGTCTGTCCCAGTTTTATGAGCACAGCAGCCTCCGTCTCTGTCACGAGCTGTGGGTCGTGAATGACTTCCAGTCGGTCGTTAAAGACAATGATGGCCGCTTTTACTGGTTTACTTCGGCTCAGAGAGCATTGTATCACCTTGGCACCAGGTATGTTCTTCATGGTGCCTGTTCTGCCCACGTATGGTTCTTGAACTAGGGCTATTGATACCTTGCTGTCTCTGGCTGTCTGTATGAGCTCTGTGGTTGCTAGTTCGGAGCGCTGGAGGTTTGCTTGTACGAATGTTAGTGTGCACGAGGGGGAAGTTTCTGGACTGGGGGGGCCCTGGGCGCCTTTAGCAGTAATTTATTCTGCTTCTCGCTATAGCGTCCCATTTCATTTTTTCTCTGCACTGGTCGCTGTGTGCTGTGTGGTGGTATTCTTTGTTCTTAACCGCTTTGCAGTTTTTACACGTGGGGTCTAGGCCCTGCTTCCTGTTTGAGCAGGATTCCCACGTGTGCGGCTCACCACAGTAGCTGCAATAGATGTTTTCCTCTTTGCATATGGTTTTTGTGTGCCCATAGCAAAGGCATTTAGCACATTGGACCAATGGTGATTGGTCCTCCACGATACACCGTTGAAGGTCTATGTACAGTTTTCCTTCTTCTGTGATTCTTTTGTGGAGGACTGGTGAAAGGTCCAAGACCGCATGGCATTGGTGTTCATTTCTTGCCTTTTTGCGATAGCGCACCCTCATGGATTGCTCTTCATGTTTCACACCGCAGAAAATTTGTGTGTTTTGTTTTTTTATGTGTGCTATCAGTTCGGCATCCGTGTGGTAGTTTAGGACGTCTTTTATGCGGATTAGTGGATTTGCTGTTTTAGCAAACTCCGCTTTGACGTCGTCCCGTTCTGATAGCTTTTTGTGTATATTTGTCATGTCCTCTTTGGAGGCGCACTGCACCACCACTTTCCGGTTTCGAGCGGTTCTAACTCTTTCCACTCTAGCTCCCGATGTTTTGGGGTCTATAGCCTCTCTGATGGTCTCGATGATCTTATCCCCAGTTTTTAGGGGATCATTGGACGAGACAATCAAGGTGTGGTTTGGCCTTGGCTTCGGTGGCAGCGCAGTTGCTCCCGCGTAGGTCATGTTTGTGTTTGTGTATGTCCGTGTGGTTATAGTTTTGTGTTGAGGTAGATCTCTGGCGCGTCTCAGCTCGGTTTCGAGATTCGTCACTAAGGGTGGTGATCTTTCCCTTTTGGACTGTCTCATTGTCCTGAGCTCCGATGAGACCGCTTCGAGTCCCTCAGATAGCGGTTGGAGTTGCTCTGAGAGATCCACCTCGAAGTTGATTGGTCCAGGTTGTTTGTCTGTGAGCTGAGTGCCCACTTTGTCGATTTGCGCTTTTATTCCCTTTACCTCTTCTAGAGTTTGTTCCGCGCAGCTGACGCCCGCACTCTGGTTTTGTTCTAGCCTGGACAGAATTGAGCTGGTATTTGTTTGTGATTTTGCATTTTTGTCTTCCGATCTGTCCAGGCTCCTTCTGAGTTCGTCCAGCTGCTGGGAAGTAGACTCCAGTCTTTTGTTTATCTGTGTTATATCCGCAAGTAAGGGGTTTGGCTGCATCGAAGAACTGTTTGCCGTGGCTTCCACCAGAATTCCGACTTGCGCGCTGAGGTTCTTAGTAGCGTGCTTTACCTCGCTTATGGCCTCGTATGGACTCCTTGTCTCATACTCTAGCCAGCCTTTGATGTCAGTCGAGGTCTTGTTGCCGGTTTCTATCTGTTTTCTGGCTTCCGCCAGCTCTTCCATTACTTTGCTGATGCCATTTTTGAGAGCTTTGGTGTGCGCCCTCTCTACCCTTAGCAGCTCATTTGCGTGTCTTGCCCTTTCGACCACCAGATTGTGCTTGTGGCGCGCTCTGGAGTCCGAAAGGGCAAGAACTGTCTCGTACATAGTTTGTAGGCACTCAATTGCTGTGACCTTTAACTCCTTTTTCATGGTGGTTGCTGCTTCAAGCGCATCCTTTCCCTTGTGGAGCATTCTGTTGGCCAGCTTATTAGCCTCTTCCATCTCCACGCCTGCTGTTTTGTTGGATGTTTCCAGCATACTCACTCTCTTCGAGACGCTCAAGAATGGGGAAGCCTCCTGGGTGATTGAACCTTCTGTACCCTCTTCGGTCAATTTTAGCTCTGCGATGTTTGAGACGCCCTGAGCGCCCCCACTTTGGGCCTCTCTTAATGGGGATTCAACGGTGGGGGAGCTGAGTTCGTCTGTGGTGATTTTTGTTAGGGGTTCTGAGGTGGTCGGGCTGTTTGCGTCGGATGGTTTGAGAATTATTGCGCGGAGAGCTGATGATTTTTTTGTCTTGAATATGGGCCTCATCGTTGCTGGTAGAGATGCTGCTGCTGATGTTTGGGCCGAGGATGGTGGAGCTGAAGCTTTGGTGCCTGTTTTGCGGGTGGCCTTTGTCGGGGTCATGGTCGAGATAAAGTTACAAAAAGTTATAAAATTTAAAGAAAATACAATTTTATGTCGATGACTTGTTATGTTATAATTGTGATGTTACTTACTTATTTCCTATTGTTAGTACTTAAAATTAAATTGGTCTGCGCTTCTGATGTTGATCGCGCTGCGGTCGAGTGTTCGCGTGCAATCAAACCCGATGATTTTGGGTTTTGGGTGTTTTCCGTGTTTGGTGAAAGTGCTGTGCTTTATTTCCAAATTCTGTTGGAGCCAAAAGATTCCTTGTCTCTTCCCCTTTACAATGAGCCGTCGCACGACTCCGTGCGACCTTCCTGGATGAAGTTGTGTTGAGGGGGGGTGAGGTAAAAAATTCGAGGGGGGAGGGGAGGGAGGTTTCGTGTGGGTGCTAGGAGTGAGGTGCGGGGGGGAGGGGGTCTGCGGCGAGGGGGGTCGGGGGGGGGGTAGGTTTCGTGGGGAGGCTAATGAAGGGTAGAAAAATTTTTGGGAATTTTCAAAATTGGGATTTTTTGGGCCCCCTAGGCTTGGGGGAAGAAAATCCTTGGGGGATTCGCAATGTCCTTTTCAGGGCGAATCGAATGAGCCCCCACTCGATTTTTCGAAAAAGGGGATGAGGGATGAGGGATGAAAATCTGGGGGTGGTACTCAAAGTCCTCTTTGAGGCGATTCAAATGAGCCCCCTCTCGATTTTTAGTAAGGGGGTTGAAAGTATTAAAGAAAATTTATTTAAAGGGGATGATGTTATGGGGGGTGGTTGTTTTACCCTTACTTTTTAGGGGAGGATTTTTGAGGGGTTCTGGAATGAGTGTCCAATCGGTGGGGTTGAGCTGATTAAAATAACCCCTTACTCGGTACACTTCGGATGGGATTTGTGGATTTCCCTCGAATTACCTGGTCTCGGAAGTCTCAGAGCTGATGGGCGAAGTCTTGGATCTGGTGGACGCAGTCTTCGGTCCTTCAGCGGAGCACCTGGTTACGTACGTCAGATGTTGTTTACTAACTTCTGAGCCGTGACGCGTTTGCCAAATCGAGTGGCGTGGAGGCTATCTGTCAAATCGTGGCTGTTTTGTGTAGATGTGACGTAAGAAGTGGGATTTATACGTACTTTGTGATCCTTGTAACTCCGCTTCCCGTGACTGGATCCCTTCCAAATCTTCTGGACAAGTAGATTTTATGTTTGTCCTTCGTTTGGTTAATGTTTTGGCTCAGTATTTGGTCTGCACTGGGTGTTATTCACGTTGGAGTTTTAGGGGTTGCTGTACCTGCAGTTCCTTGGGGATGTTGTTACAAATAATAATCCTTGTGAGTTGCACTGTACACTTTCACTAGACACTTGTTTCACGCGCGTAGCTCACTTTTTACGACTTTTATTGATTTTAATCGTGGAGCTATATAGTTTCGTGTTAATGTTTTATGTTGATGATCGGGTTAGGTTAGGTTAGGTTAGGTTAGGTTAGGTTAGGTTAGGTTAGGTTAGGTTAGGTTAGGTTTTTTTTTTTTTTTTTTTTTTTTATAAAAAAGAAAAAAAAAAAAAAAAAAAAAAGAAAAAAAGAAAAAAAAAAGAAAAAAAAAAAAAAAAAAAAGGTTAGGTTAGGTTAGGTTTTTTTTTTTTTTTTTTTTTTTTTTTTCTTTTTTTTTAATACATTGCACCAGCCGCGTCACAGCTGTATTTCGTATTACAAATCCTCCATTTCTGTCTCTCATTCATACTTCCAAGCTTTCATTTTTGCCCCCCCCCCCCACTTTACAAATTCAAAAAAAAATTTTTAAACATTCGAAAAATTCAAAATCAAATACTTATTTTTACATTTTTTTTTTTTTTTTTGCTTCTCATATTAACTTTTATATTAACTTCAGTTTGCACATTTTACCTTTCAACATTATTATTGTTCAACTTTCATCACTTATTTCTCTAACATTTATAAACTTATTTTGTCTTTATACCAAATTCTCTTCACAAATACTTTTATTCTATCATAATACTACTATTTATTTTATACATTCATATCTTAATTTTATATCTTCCACATAAATATACATAATATTTAGGGAACATATGTTTAATTACTTAGTTTTATTTCTTTCAATTGTTTTGATTGCAATTTTGGTACAGTAGTCTAGGAATACTTTTCGTTTCTTACCAGATATTATTTCGGGTATATTAGACGCCACTAGCTCTACTTCCAGTTCCTGCACTATATCATGACGCTCCGATGCATTAACGGGACACTCAAAAATTAGATGCGGTACTGTTTCCGCCATATTGGACTCGCAGATGCACGATGAGTTCTCCTTACATCCAAAACGCTTTAGATATTCGGAGAACCCACCGTGCCCCGTCATTATTTGAGTAGTGACTCCTGTAGGCCTGATCTTGCGTATGGTTTTGTACGCTTCTATGGCGTCAGGAAAGAAGAGCTTTGTTATCGCTGGTTAGGTTAGGTTAGGTTAGGTTAGGTTAGGTTAGGTTAGGTTAGGTCAGGTTAGGTTAGGTTAGGTTAGGTTAGGTTAGGTTAGGTTAGGTTAGGTTAGGTTTTTTTTTTTTTTTTTTTTTTTTTTTTAAATAATTCTGGCACCACCGGCTCTTGGCCGCTGTCTTTATTTACTAAAATCATTCATACTTCTCGCTTTTATGCCTCTCGTACTACTATCCTCTCCCCGCCCCCCATTCTTATCTTCCATTCTTATCTCTGTCATGCTTTATTCGGGTGGGAATGCCCGATTTCCTACTCCTTCTTCCGATTTTTACTCTTAAATGCTACAATAAAATATAAATACATTTTTATAACTTGCATTTTTACTTTTCTTATCTTTTTATATGTTACACATAAATACATACAATATTTAGTAAACATATATTCCTTTCTATACACTTTTGTTCCTCTTAATAGTTTTCTTTGCTATTTTTGTGCAATATGTTAAGAAAATGTCCCTGTTCTGACTTAGCATTAATACAAAGATATTTTCGGCCACCAGCTCTACACCTGTGCGCTGCTCCACATCGTGTCTCTCCATAGCATAAGCTGGGCATTCTAGAATAATGTGCGGGACAGTTTCTGCCGTGCCGGGATCACAGATGCACGATGAGTTCTCCTTACATCCAAAACGATTTAGATATTCGGAGAACCCACCGTGCCCTGTCATGATCTGAGTAGTGATCCCTGTCAGTTCAATCTTTCGCACCGTTCTATATGCATCCAAAGCGTCTGGGAAAAAGAGTTTTGTCACTGCCGCGGTGTTTCCGTTTTTATACCTTTCATTCCATTCGTCAAGCGTTCGCATCCTGATGCTTCGCTTGACGAATGAAATGGGGCATTTTTCATACGCGTGCCTCTTTTTACTTTTCAGAGCCGCTTCTTTAGCCAAAAAGTCCGCCCTTTCATTACCGGCCAACCCTGCATGCGCCTTGATCCAGAATAAATCTATAAGTTTATGTCGGGATAAGAGCATGAGGTTGGCTCTCGTTTTGACTGCCAGGGGGTGACGACTACTCAGGTTGGTGATTGTCTGAAGTGCGGCTCGTGAATCGCTATACAGTGCGAATGTTCTCTCTTTCCTCTGCTTTATCACCTCACTCGCTTCGCAGATGGCCAGAAGTTCGGCCTGGTAAACAGTGCTATGGGACGGCAGACTAAGCTTGACGGCCTTGGTTTCGGTCTCGCTATTCCATAAGGATAGCGAGGCTCCAACCCGGCCGTCAATCTTGCTGCCGTCAGTGAAGATGCGAACTTCGTAGTCACTGTTTGCGTCTAGTTGAACTTGGTCGTCTAATGTTTTGAAGTTTATTTCTACGAGTTCAGCTGGGTGAGGGTCCTCCAGTGCAGATGTTCTTGTCTCAATTTCTCTGTCACCCAGATTCAGCAAAGACTCCCCCTTCTTCGCTTCATAAAGGGACGCCGATTCCAGCACACGGAGATCGAGTGGGAGAATCCCCGTTAGCATCAGCGCTGAGTTGAGAGACACTGTCCTGTACGCTTTGGCCATTTTCTGCAGAAAACCCCTCTGTGCCGCTTCCAACCTCTTACGGACGCAAACCTTCCTCACCGCGGGAGCCCAGACGCTGGCGGCGTACAGGATAATTGGTTCAATAGTTGCAGTATAAAGGGTACGGATGACTTCCGGGTGCAATCCCCAGCTTATTTTTGCGGCTCTGGTAAGTTGCTTATAGGCCGCCACTGCCCTATTGCAAACGTTCCTGACGTGGTTATTAAAAGTTAATTTATTGTCAATTATGACCCCCAGTAGTTTAATCTCCGGAACGATGCGTATCGGAATCTCGCTCATTTGTAGCCTCGGTAAATCGTATTTTAATTTGCGTGTAAACACTATGCCTTGAGTTTTTTGCGGGGCGAATTTTAGCTTATTAGCGGTTCCCCATTCCTGCACAAATTTAAGAGTGGTGTTAGCTCTATTCTCTATTTCTAGGACTTATGCAGACTTTTGAGACTGCAGGGGCCCATGCACTAGCTGCATATAAAATTATGGGCTCTATAGTCGCAGTGTATATAACCCGTATTACTTCAGGGTGTAGTCCCCATTCTACTTTGGCAACTCTCGTGAGCTGCTTGTACACATTTATAGCCTTGGTGCAAACTTTGTTGATGTGCTCGTTGAAGGTTAAATTGTTGTCTATAGTGACCCCTAACAATTTAATTTGAGTGGTAGAAACTATATCTATTTCGTTCATACTTAAACGTGGGATATCAAATTTTAGTTTTCGCGTTAACACCATTGAAATTGTTTTTTGGGGTGCAAATTTTAATTTATTCGATATTCCCCATTCGTGAATATATTGAAGGATGGGATTTGCCTCGATTTCAATATCTAGGGCTGTTTTGCCGGAGAAGACTAGAACAACATCATCAGCAAATGCTTGCACGTATGTTCCTTTCGCTTCTAGTCCTTTCAAGAGCGGATCCAGAAGCAGATTCCAAAGAATCGGGCCCCCGATGGAGCCCTGCACGCACCCTTTTTCGGTCTTCACGCAATGCTCCTCTCCCGAATATCTCACCCAAACGTGCCTATCCATGAGATAGTTGTTAATGGCCTTCCTAATGTTACTCGGGCAGTTTTCCTCAGCCATACGGGTCCTGAGTTTTGGCCACCAGGCACTATCGAAGGCCCCCTCTATGTCCAATGATACCATAGTAATGATGCGTTTTTGATTGATCTCATCGCGTATGTGGTTTATCAGGTCATAGAGGGCGCCCTCGGTACTCCTTTGTGGCATGAACCCGTATTGGCGAGTACTAAGTTTCGGTAGCAGGTGGTGTTTTAGTCGGGCCATCAACATTTTCTCATATATTTTTCCCAATAGGGGAAGCAGGCCTATAGGTCTGTAGGCCTTGGGCAACGTATAATCGGTTTTACCGGGCTTTTTCAGGACAATAACTGTTGCTTCTTTCCACAACTTCGGGAAATAATGTAACTCTAAACACTTATTAAAGATGTCTAGGAAAAGCTGAGAGTCATTTGCTATGGCGTGTTTGCATACGTCTGCCGTAAAGCCATCCTTCCCTGGGGCTTTCTTCGGATTGAAGGAGGTTGCTGCTATGTGGAGCTCGTTTAGTGTAAATGGAGGGTCCTTCGACTCCTCCGCTCCATTTCCTGCATTTATCTTCTTCGCGACAGTCCTGATTTCCCTATGTTCATCAGTGTCATTTTCTTCCGAATCCTTTGGGTAAAAGGTTTCTGCTAGTAAGCGAGCTGAACCCTTTGCGTCTAGAGTTTTCCCATTTTCCTTTAGGGGAAGATCATTCTCCCTTTTCTTGGTTCTACTGATGACTCGGTATATACCGTCCCAGACGCTTTCTCTATCTTGCTTTTCGCAGAACTCTTTCCAACTTTGTATTTGTGCACATTTTGCCTCCGACTCATATTGTTCTTTCTTTTCCAGGTACTCCGCGATGACCGTAGCTCGACGGATGGGAGCTGCTCGGCGGATTCTGTTTTTACGAGTGGCGACCTCTCTCTTCAGAGTCTCAAGTTTCTCGGACCACCAAGGTAAGTGTACTTTTTCTTTATTTTTAATTTTGGGTATAGTCTCATTGCATGTTTTTGTGATAATGTTAGTTATTTTTATGATCAGGTTTTCTAATTGGTTTGTATTTGTGATTTCCGCTATTGCTTTGCATGTTATATTTTGGTTTGCTTTAAATTGGCTGAATTTACTATGAAATTCAGACCAATTTGCTTTCTTTGTGTTAAAAATCCTAGTTGTACGGATAATACTATTTCCCTTGGATTTTTGCAGGTTGAACTTAAATGATATCCCGTTGTGGTCCGAGCTTGTAAGGTGTTCGTCGATCTCCCAGTCTTCCACTCGATCCAACAGGTCCGCCGTGCACGCGGTTATGTCGACATTGCTGGAGTACCTTTTTCCACCTCTGTATGTATCAAACGTGGGTTTGTTACCGACGTTCAAAATGTGCAGTTCCAGTTCATCTAACATTCCCATCATTTCTTCTCCTCTTGTGTCCAGTTTTGTCCCCCCCCACCAAGTGTTTTTGGCATTGGCGTCTCCTCCAATTACAAGCCTCTTGCTCCCTATCGTTTGGCTAATTGTTTTAATATGCCTCAGGTATGGTTCTATTGGTTTGTCTGGTTCCAGATAGAAGGATACCAACGTGATCTTCCAGGCTTTGGTCTGAGCTCCGATAACAACGAAATTGGGACTAGTGAGCTGCGGATATTGGACTACGTCTATATTCGGATCAAACACAGCTATCGTCGCTTTCACCGTATCGTTCCCCTCAGCCTGGAAGACCCTTACGCCTCGGTATTCCTTCATCTTTTTTCCTTCTCCAGTGTAAGGTTCTTGTATGAGCGCTATCGCTACACCACGCTTACTTGCCTCTAGAACCAACTCATCATTGGCTAGCCTCTTACGTTGTAAATTGGCTTGTAAAATTTTGTATGACTGTTTGTTGCTATCGACGCCCTTAGCAGTAGGCAAAGGACGATCTGGCAAGTATGTCCCACTTTCTGCGGATTGGGCACATGGTACTAAAGGCGTTGTGTTCATTTTGGTCATATTTAGCCAGTACACAGTTTTTGCAGGAAGGAACTGCTCCGGCCAGGAAGTCTGCACATTCTGCTCGAAGATGCGGTCCACCACAGTGGCTGCAAAGGTCCACATCTCCTTTACAGAACCTCTTACTGTGGCCATACCCCAGACACCTAGTGCATTGTACTAGGGGTGATTGATCTTCTACCCGGATCCTTTGGAGATCAATGTGTAGATAACCCACTTCTGTCACCCTTTTCCATATGGATGGCGATGAGGAAATGACAATGTGCCCAGTTAGTGAGTTCCTGGCCTTCTTTCTGTACTTTATTATCATCCGTTGTTCTTTTAGGTCGAGATGGCGAAATATTTGCTCGTTCTGTTTCTTAATTGCCTTTAGAACATCGGCATCACTGTGCATCAACAGTACATCCTTCAAAATAAAGAGAGGATCTTTATTTTCTACCAGTTCGCAGGTAAGTCGCTTTTCTGAATTCTCTATCCTTTCTTTAATTTTTCTGCGATCTTCTTCAGTTCTGCAGCTGACAATTATTTTTCGATCTCTCGCCTTTCTAACCCTCTCCACCTTGACCCATCCTTCTTTCGCATCCACGGCATCTCTCACCTTGTCTAACACTCCCTCGCCAGTCTCATCGGCATCCTCTGAGGCGATGACCACGGAGTGTAGTGCCGTATTTTGCTGTGGAAAGTCTCGTGATTTTAACGCCACCGCAGACGCATACGTGTTATGCTTGGTATGGTCTAAAATCACTTCCTTTTGCTTATCCATAGCATCTTTTAGATCTTCCATCTTCTTATTATGTTCTTCTATGACTATCGTTGCTTTTTGGAGCTGGGTAAGAAGGTTTGAACTAAGCTCAAGATGTTCTTTGACAGGTGAGTGATCTTTTACTTCTTCTTCCTGTACCTCTTTGTCCTTCTTGTTTTTTCCTTTTAACTCCCCTTCTGCTTCTTTGATCAGTTGATACATACGGTCAACAGCCTCGATAACCGCCATTTTAATCTCAGTCTTTATGTTTCTTGCCGATCTTACTTGGATCTTTGCTTTATTTAAATAGTGCCTAGCCTCGGCAGTCCTATTGAGAAAAGCCTTCGGCGAATTTTGCACTTCAGTTGGTATCTCCTTATCTTTCGTAAGAGTAGTTTTGGCTCTCGGCTTTGTCGTGGGTTGTTTTGTTGTGACAGGGGATTCTGCCGGGAGATCTGAATTGCTCGCTGCTGCTTCCCACTCCCCGATACTGCGCCTCACATTGGAGGTGAGAGTAACTGTTTTTGGAGGAGATTTTTCCTCCACGTTCTCCATTGTCTTTTTGGGGGTTCGTAGCATTTCGGTGGTGCGCGTCAATAATAATTTGATAAAATAGTATAAAATTTGTAAAAGTTGTAAACACGGAAAACAAGGTAAATAACTATATAAATAAATAAATCTATAAGAAAATAAGCTTTGTCAATTACCCAATAGAGGTAATTGATGTCTGTCAGGTTTTGGAACGTAAAATAAAAACAATTTCAATGGTAAACCACGTTTAGTAGGTTTTGGTCCTAAATGCGTAACAGTTTATAAGCAAGAGGAAATAACCTCCCGAGTGTCCAATAAGTAGTGTTATGGTTTTAGTATAGGAGCCCAGATGTAGAGTTTAGGCCAGTCAGTTCCTTATATAATCAGGAAGGTTATACACAATATCCTCTACAACGTTCTACAATAAAATAGAAATTACAATAAAAATACAAAAAATACAAAAAAAAATACAAAAATATAAAATTTTGTAGAGTCCCAGGTATAGACTCTGGTCTCGTCTGTATATTAAAAGCTGGCTAATGCCTAGCTGCAGTCCACAAAGAAAACCGCGTCTCTTTACGACACCCTGTTTCCGAGATAATCAGGTTTCAAGTTTTTCAAAATGGCCGCCAATGTGGCCGTCAAAAGTCAATGCCTTATACTTGTAGAGTAAGCTAAATACTGATAAGCAATAAAAACCGCGTTTCCGTACGATGCTTGGTTACTGAGATATTTGGTGTTGAAGATTTCCAAGATGGCCGTCAAGATGGCCGCCCAAATTTTTAAATGTAATTATCTCAGCTCCCATACGTCGTGTCGCGGTGCGGAAAAACTTGGAAACAGAGGCGCAGTCAGCTTTACACGATTCTACTAAAATTGGGGGGGGGAAAGTGGGGGGTGGGGATTCGGGAATAAGGGGGGTGAGAAGGAAGGGAACCGCAAGGGAAGGCACGCAAAGAAAACCCCACTGCTATCCGACCACCCGTTCCGGAGTTACGCTGTGTTGAAGAAAACAAAATGGCGGACAAAAATGGCCGCCAAAAAGTTTGCACAGCGATATCTCAGGCTCTGGGCGTCTCCCGTGCACGTGCGATGGCTCTGCGCACTTCCCCTGGCTTCCTCTATAGGACCACGAGGATGGATTCAGGTTTCAGGGCACTTGTGTCCTGGAGCCTGGGGAGGGGGTGGGGGGGGTGCAGGACACTATGGGAAGACTAATAATTGAAACCGCAGCTCCGTACGAGAACAAATAGCGGAGTTATAGCGATTTGAAGTTTTGGGCAGGATAGGGCAGATATGCACCGCCCTAGTAATAAAATCTGCCCAAAATTTCAATCCGCGATTGCTCGGCCCCCAGAAGGAGTAGCAAACCCAAATTTGGTATCCCCGAGTAGGTCTTTAGGAGACCTATACAGATAAGGGGTATAAAATATTTTAAAGACAACCCCCGATTTATCAGGGGGTAAAAACACAGAAATTATAAACAAAATGGCTTAAAAAAATACTAAACTTAAATCTAAAAATATGAAAAATTTACACAGAACAGGTATAGTGTGGTCGATTTTTTGAGATAATAGTTAATTCTCTGGGGGTTGTATTTAACAACCCTCGTGTCACCCCTAAATTTTCAAAAATGCGTATCTAAAAAACTATAAGGAATAAAAATCTAAATTTTGGATATGTTATATATCTCAATAAACACTATTTAAAACTATTTTTTAACAATGGGGTCGTCGATAGAAATAAGGAGTAAGAATTTTTTGAAAATGTTGCAAATTTTTAAAACTTAATAACTTAAAGACTAATAGACCATTCTTTATGCTGGAAACGGTCTTGTGTCAGGCTCGTCAAGGGCTCCAAAACTGCATCAAAAGTTTTTCCCCAGGTATCCAGGAAAAAATTTTCGGGCCACGCCCAAACTTGTTTTTTTGGACTTTTAACCGCCTTCCAGGGCGGCTAAAAATCCAAAATTGGTGTCCACTCGTAGAACTCGCTGACAGCTTCAAAGCGGCACTATAAAAATAGTAGGTCACCGCGACCAATCAGGCAGCGTAATTTTTCAAAGTTTTTAAAAGTCACAAAATTTCACTTTTTGTGTCACTGTGCTTTCTCACTTTCACCAATTTTCAAACAGTTTTCACAGTAATGTGCGGACGATTTTTCCGCAACTTTTGACACTTGTTTCACAATCGTACGTCAAAAATAACCCACTTTTCCGGATTTTTGAAGGAATTTTTTGAAAATTTTGAGCGCGGAGCAGTGTTGTAAGCGTATACTCGCGACGGGGGGAGGCCGCGGAATCTGGTTAGGTTAGGTTAGGTTAGGTTAGGTTAGGTTTTTTTTTTTTTTTTTTTTTTTTTTTTTTTTTTTTTTTTTTTTTTTATCTGGTCCCCTGATAGATAAAAGGGTCATTTTTTAAAACGAGATCTTTTGGCATACTATTCTTTTTATGCAATGTTCTTTTCTATGCCTCATTGGGCTTTTATGCTTATTATAATACTTACATATTTGTTTCTTATACGTTTACTATTTCAATTTTACAGTTTATATATACTTTATTTACAATATTATTTACATCTTACACATTTTTTGTTTTCCATACAATATACATAAATATTTTTCTTATGGTTTCACATTTTTATTTTACACTTAGCCACTCAAACGTCCAGCTGACGCGGCCATAATAGCGTTGAACGTCCCGACCCCGCGAGCGAGATTTTTTTTATGTTTCGGCCGCGACTAGTTCGACTAAAACGCTTAATACGGAAAGATTACTTTGCCTATATTAGAATCAAAACTGCCTGCAGAAAGCCAATGAAATTCAAAATCTTATTAAATTAATTTCAACTTTTTAAATGAATGTTTAATGGGTTTAAAAGTTGATTAATTTAAGAACTAACTTAAGACTGACATACATAGGCGAAGTTTTCGCGAGTCGAATTAATCACATAAAAAATCATTTTTACAGACTTTAGATTAAAATCACTTATAAAAATACGAAAAGATGACATCTTAAAGATTCTTTTGATATAAAATACTTGCACAGAAATATAATAAAAGCAGTATTATTTTGATTTTAAATATTCAACTCGTCGCAGCAAGGTCCATTACCGAGTCAATTTTGCGACACCTGAAATTCGGACGCGTGGCATTTAATTTTTTTCTATTGCAAGGCCTAAGGTTTTTAATTGCCGTAGACGCATTTTTTCATACAGAGTCATCTACAAAAATAACAAGGAACCTTTTTCTAAACGTATCATAGCTAAAAGTTCGTTTCAAAGTCGGCAATGACGCTGGGCTGCTCTAGTCGCCCGGACGTTCAACCGGAATTTTTTTTTGGGCTGCTCTAGTCGCCTGGACGTTTGAGTGGTTAGTATTTACATGTTTTACTACATAACTTGCTTCTTAGACAATTTAGCTTATACAACGTATTATTTCACTTTCAGTTCACTGAACTTCATCATATATTTACAATTGTACGGTAACGTTTTTATACACTATTTACTGCTTTTTTATTTATTTTATTACATTTGTGTCTTATTTTCTAAAATTTTTACAACTGGTTGGTCGGTTAACATTACATTCGCGGGTGTTACGATGTATAACTGTCATTTATTTACATTTTTCTTATATTTAAACATTAGGTTATTTACTAATTACATTTTTTATCTTACTACCTTACAACTAAATAACTTATAAATCTATTTTATAGTTCTTAGTTGTTTTATGCATCGCAATTCCTATTTACTACTTTTTGTCCTACTTCTGTTAAATACTTTACAATATCTTCATTGTTTATATTCTCTCTCAGAGAATCCATGGTAATTTTTATACCTAGTTTCAGCTCTAAATCGCATCTTAGTATGGCAGTTGTTGGGCAATCTACTAGTATGTGTGGTACGTTTTCCTCCACATCCGGTTCACAAATACAATTAGAGCTGTTTTTACATTTAAAACGGTGAAGGTACTGAGAAAACCCACCATGACCTGTAAGTATTTGCGTTAATATATTTGTTGGTCGAGTTTTCTTTAGGAATTTAAAACAGTCTACTGGATCCGGAAAAAATTGTTTCGTGACTGACGCAGTTTCACCATTTTTGTATCTTTTACTCCATTCTTGTATAGATGTGTCCCTGATTTGGCGCTTGACATACGAAATTGGGCATCTGTCATAATCGGGTTTCGTCTTGATGTTTATTGCCGCTGATTTTGCGAGCTCGTCAGCCCTTTCATTCCCTGGCAGGTCAGCATGGGCTTTGATCCAGAACAAAGATACAACTTTGTTCTGTTCCAAAGCCCGACGCAGGTTAGTGCGAATGTCGACTGCCAGGGGATGCATTGAGTTGTTTCCTGTGATTGCCTCTAGCGCTGCTCGCGAATCACTATATATCCCAAAACTCAGCTCAGGGCTTTTCAAGACCTCGCACGCCGCCCTGTGCATAGCCGCGAGTTCTGCTTGGTACACCGTGCAGTAGTCGGAGAGCTTGATCCTGATGGTTCGAGTCTCGGCCACGCTATCCCAAAAGGATAACGCGGCTCCGACCTTCCCATCGATCTTGCTTCCGTCGGTGAAGATTCGCACCGTCTGCACGTTGTACTGATCGAGATCTTGTTGATCATTCAAGCATTTGTAACTAACTTCTATACCCAGGGCAGGATGCGCGATGTCTTGAAATGGGACGATTCTCTCCGTCTCTCTACCTGCCGGCACAAACTGGGACGACCCTCTCCTCGCTTCATACAGAGCAGCTGCTTCCTGTATACGGAGGTCTAGAGGCAGTATCCCAGCTAGTGCAAGCGCGGCGTGAAGCGAAACTGTCTTGTACGACTTTGCTATCTTTTGAGCAAATCCTCTCTGCACCGTATTCAGTATCTTCTTGATGCCGATCTTGTGTGTCGCCGGTGCCCATACTCCTGCCGCATAGGTGATTATTGGTTCGACGGTAGCGGTGTAAATGGTCTTAATGACCTCTGGGTGGAGACCCCAGGTGGACTTAGCGGCCCTGGACAACTGCTTATAAACGTTAAGGGCCTTGCGCACTACGTTTATAGCGTGGGTGTTAAAAGTCAGTTTATGGTCCAGGGTGAGTCCGAGGATCTTGATGTCTTTGGACATGCCAATGTCAACCCCTCCCATCCTCAGGAGTGGGGTGTCGAATTTCAGCTTATTGGTTATCACCATTGCACATGTTTTGTGCGGTGCGAACCTCAGCTTATTCTCGACCCCCCACTCCCGAACACGGGCAAGGGTCTCGTTGGCCCGTCGCTGGACCTCCAACCCAGTATTACCGTCGAACACAATAACCACGTCATCCGCGAATGCTTGGCAAAATATGCCGTCTTCTTCCATTTTTTGAAGCAAGGGGTCCAGAAGGACGTTCCAAAGTATGGGTCCCCCGATAGACCCTTGGACGCAACCTTTATTTGTGCTTTTCGTACACACTTCCCCGGCGTACCTTACGTTTACCTTTCTGCAGTCGAGATAACTGTCCAGCAATCTTCTGATATTCACGGGGCACTTTTCCTCAGCCAGTCTGACTCTGATGGCTGGCCACCATGCGCTATCGAAGGCGCCCTCTATATCCAGCGACACCAGAGTAATTAGCTTTTTGGAGCGTAACTTACTCTGTACGTGTTCAACTAGATTGTAGAGCGCGTCTTCGGTGCTCCTCTGGGGCATAAAGCCGTACTGGCGAGTACTCAACCGTGGTACCAGATGATGCTTCAGTCTTCCTACTGTCATTTTCTCCAGGATCTTCCCAAGGACTGGTAACAGACCAATAGGTCTGTACGATTTGGGACTATGGTAGTCGTCCTTGCCCGGTTTTCTCAGTGCCACTACTGTGGCTTCCTTCCAGATGTCCGGGAAGTGTCCCAACTGAAGACACTTGTTTGCCAGGGCAAGGAATAGTTCTGGATCCTGGCTGATGGCTCGACTGCAGATATCTGCCGTGAAACCGTCCGCTCCAGGGGCCTTCTTCGGGTTGAAGCCCCTAACTGCGGTCATCAACTCTGTGAGGGTGAATGGCGGATCGTGTTCTTCATTTTCGGTTTCGGCATTGATCGTATTGGCTGTTTGCCTAATTTTTCGGTGGTATTCGCCTTCTCCCTCTTCTCTATCTTCAGGGTAGAAGGTCTCTGCTAGTAAGGCAGCCGATTCTTTGGGGTTTAGGTGTACACCACCATGAAGGAGTGGCAGGTCCTCTGTCCGTGCAGTTGTTCCTTTAATAACCCGGTATATACCTTGCCATACTCCTTCATTATCTTGTTTGTTGCAAAAGTCCTTCCAGGAGGCAATCTGGGCTTTCTTGGCAGCGTTCTCATATTTTTCCTTGATTTTCAGGTACTCAGTAACAACGTGATCCCTACGTATCGGTGCTGCACAGCGGATACGGCGTCTCTTGGTAGCGACTTCCCTCTTCAGCTCTGCCAATTCCTCTGACCACCACGGAACGGTAAGGAATTCCTTTTGGCTTTTGTGTGGAATGCTGTGCTCGCAGGCTTCAGAGAGGGCTTTCGTGTATGCTAAAACTGCGTTTTCGAGCTCAGCAACTGAGCCTATCTTGCGAACTTCGACCAGGGCTAGGTTTTCGGCAAGAACTAATTGGGTCAGTTTCGCATGAAACTGATCCCAATTAGCCTTTCTCGTGTTATAAAGCCGCGTGGTCCTCTCCACTCTCAGGCCCCTCTCACGCTTCAGCTTTATATTCATGAAAACGCAGTTGTGGTCCGATGAAATCGTACCTTGCTCCACTCGCCAGTCTGCTACCAAGTCGAGCATGTCCAGAGAACACATTGTTACGTCTACAAAACTGGTGTACGTTTTGTTGCCCCTGACCGTTTCAAAGGTGGGCTTGTCTCCTATGTTGAGTACCTGAAGGTCCAACTCTTCCAGGGTCCCGGACATCTCTTCTCCCCTGAGGTCAACCTTTTTGCTGCCCCACCAGGTGCTCTTTGCATTGGAGTCTCCTCCGAATAGCAGTAGTCTTGGGCCCAATTCCTTGTGTATACATCGCAACTGCTCCAAGTAGGGCTCTATGGGCTGGTCCGGCTCGAAGTAGAAAGACACGAGTGCGATTTCCCAAGTGCTGGATCGGATCCCCACCACAACAATGTTGTTTGTGGTGAGTTTCGGGTACTGGACGACGTCAATGTCTCTATCAAAGATAGCTATTGCCGCCTTCACTGTCCCACTTCCATCGTCCGCACACTGGTAGACTCTCGCGCCTCGATAGTTCTTCATCCTCCTTACCGCCCCCACATATGGCTCCTGAAGCAGTGCTACGGCGATGTTCCGCTCTCTGGCCTCGAGCATAAGCTCTAGAGTTGCCAGTTCACTCCTCTGTAGATTAATCTGGGCCACTGCTATCCCTCTGGTGGTTTGGTCTGCCCTGTGATTGCCTGAGGTGCCCTTAGCAGTAAGCTACTTTAGCTCTCGCTATGGCATCCCACTTGCTTCTGATAGAGCACTCGTCGCTGAAGGCGTTATGCTCAAAGTTTCCCACTTTGGCCCGAGTGCAGTTCGTGCATTGCGGTGGTAATCCCGCCAACCAATCCTCGCATTTGTCCTTCATGTGCGCTCCTCCACAATGGCTACATTTTACAGCTTGCTCGGTACAGAACTTTCGTCCATGTCCGTAACCGAGGCACATCGAACATTGCATCAATGGGGATTGATCCGCTACCTTTACCCTCTGAATGTCTATATGGACCGCTCCGAGGTCCAGTATCTTCCTCCATAATGCCGGTGATGTTGTTAGCACTATGTGACATGTGTGCGGGTTCCGAGTTCTTCTTCGGTATTTAATGCTTACTCTGTCGTCTTCCGGGTTTAGGTCGCGAAAGATTCCCACATTCTGGTTCCTAAGGGCCCCTACTACTTCCTCGTCACTGTTGCATTGCAACACACCCTTAAGAACCAGAAGCGGGTCTCTGTTCTTGACTTCTTCACCCTTCAGATTCTCTCCTGCACTATTCAGACTCTCCAGAAGGCTTTTCCGGTCCTTTTCAGTTTTACAACCTACTATTATTTTTCTGTCCTTGGCCTTTCTTATTTTTTCCACTTTTACACCTCCCTCTTTAGCTTTAACAGCTGTTCGCAGTTTCTGCAGGATCTGTTCTCCGGTGTCCTTCTCGTCATTTGAAGAAATGACTACCGAGTGCAGAGTGGTAGGGTGCATTTGCTTGACTTGTGGAGTTCCCCTAGTGACACTGGCATATGTTGACTTTTGGTAGTCTAGGGCTTCTGCCATAACTTCCATCCTGTGCATATTCTCCCTTAGGAGCTTCCCATGGTTATCCAGTGCCACTTGGAGAGTATGCTGTAAATCGCCATCAGTCGAATCCGTTTGAGCTGATTTATTCACGGTGCTGGTAGCCTGAGGTCTCCGTTCCAATCCTATTTGCGGCTGTTGTTTTCCACCAGCTACCGCTTCCTTAACCAACTGGTAGAGTCTGTCAAGCTGGAGCTTGACCTCTTCCTTAATCTCGGTCTTCAAATTTTTTGCGGATGTCAACTGCGTTTTAGCCCTGATCACGCATTGCCGAGCTTCACAGACTCTATCAGTCGGTACTATCGTTTTCTTGTCTTTTGGGGGTGTGGCGGTGATCTCTGGAGTATTACTAGACGTTTTGTGGATTTCTACTTCCGTCTGTAAGTCTTCCTTTGGACCAACTCTTATAGTAGTTGTCCTGTCTAATGCCTTGTTTTTGGCCGTGGTTGTAGCAGTTTTGGTGGTCTCTGCTCTTCCAGCCTCCCACCCCTCTATACTTTTCCTCACGTTTTGTTTAGAAGAGGGTCCTGCCCTCTCCGTGTCTGTTGATGGCGATTTATCAGCAGTGCCGGGTTTCTTGACCGGGGTGCGAAATCCCGAAATCATTTTGAAAATATTCAGGGGACGCGTCAAAATATAAAATGTAAATAATAATCTGTTTAAAATAAGGAGGGTCAATAAACCCTTCCTGTCCAAATGTATACCGCTAGTAATAAATAAAAGTTAAAGAGTACCAATAGGGTACCGTCAGACACAGTAGAAATATAAAATGTAAATAAAATTTTGAGTAGGGACAAAAATATAATTTTTGTAGAATTTTCTCACAATTTAATAAATT
>CALYBW010000039.1:55000-72500 GCA_944452665.1 Stenoptilia bipunctidactyla
GCGAAGGTGCTCTCCTGTCTCTGGAGGATTCCCTTACTGGCCTCATGTATGGCTAGAAGTTCCGCTTGGTAAACTGTACAATGGGATGGCAGGCTAAGTTTGACGGCCTTGATTTCGGCCTCGTTATTCCAAAATGATACCGAGGCACCAACCCTGCCGTCAATCTTGCTGCCATCCGTAAATACGCGCGTTTCAAAGTTGCTGTTTGCTTCCAGCTGGTCCTGGTCCTCCAGAGTTTTATATTCCAGTGTGACGTGGTCTGCCGGGTGGGGGATCTCCGTTACTGGAGTCCTACACTCCACCTCCCTGTCCCCTAGTTCCGGTCGGGATATCCCTCTCCTGGCCTCATATAGAGAAGCCGACTCTCGGATTCGTAAGTCGAGGGGGAGCATCCCGGTCAGAATCAGTGCGGAGTGCAGGGACACCGTACGGTAACCCTTGCACATTTTAAGTAGGAACCCTCTCTGTGCTGCGTCTAGTTGACTTTTGACGCAGAGTTTTTTCACGGCTGGTGCCCATGCGCTAGCTGCATAAAGCATGATGGGTTCAACTGTCGTCGTGTATATAGTTTTAATCACATCCGGGTGGAGACCCCAACTAACCTTGGCTGCTCTGCTAAGTTGTTTGTAGGCAGCTATCGCCTTCCTGCAGACGTTTCTCACATGGCTGTTAAAAGTCAGACCGCTGTCAATAGTGAGTCCCAGCAGTTTGACTTCGCTTGCTGTGGCGATGTCGATCCCCCCCATGTTCAGGCGTGGTGTGTCGTATTTCAACTTCCTCGTGATGGTCATTGCGTTCGTTTTGTGTGGGGCGAAACGGAGTTTGTTTGCGACTCCCCACGCCTGAACACGTTTGAGAGTGGCGTTTGCGCGTTGTTCTATCTCACGCCCTGTGTCTCCATCGAAAATTAAAACGACATCATCCGCGAAGGCTTGCACGAAGTCTCCCCCTCTGTCGAGTTCTCTAAGTAGTGGGTCCAAGAGCAGGTTCCAAAGTATTGGGCCCCCTATGGAGCCCTGCACACAACCTTTGCTGGTCAACTTCCGGTACCTCTCTCCAGCATACCGTACCTCAACGCTTCTGTCTCTTAGGTAGCTGTCGATGACTCGTCTTAGGTTCCCTGGACACTTTTCCTCAGCCAGTAGGACTCTGATTTTCGGCCACCAGGCGCTATCGAAGGCGCCCTCTATATCCAATGATACCATCGTTATTATTTTCTTCTGGTTTAGTTTGGTTCTTATGTAATTCATTAGGTTATAGAGGGCGTCTTCGGTGCTCCTTTGTGGCATGAATCCATACTGGCGAGTACTTATCTTGGGAACGAGATGGTACTTGATTCGAGTCATCAACAGCTTTTCAAATATTTTACCCAACATCGGTAATAGTCCTATAGGTCGGTATGACTTGGGGGAGGTATAATTTTCTTTCCCTGGCTTTTTTAAAATGACTACTGTCGCCTCCTTCCACAATTTTGGAAAATAGTGCTTCTCGAGGCACTTATTTACTATAGCCAGAAATAGTTGTGGGTCGCCTTGAATGGCTTTGCTGCAAATATCGGAGGTGAAGCCATCCGATCCAGGCGCTTTTTTAGGGTTGAAGGAGTTGACCACACTATGAAGCTCCGTGAGGGTGAAAATTGGATCTGTTGATTCGCTTTCCTGTATATGGTCTTCATTCACTTTATCCGCCAAAACTCTAATGCTACGATGTTCGTCGTTATCATCTTCTATCGTGTCCTCGGGATAGAAGGTATCAGCCAACAGCTGCACAGAATTTTTTGCATCTAGGGAGAGCCCGTTCTTTTCTAGTGGGATATCCTCCTCTCTTTTCATTGTTCTACCAATTACTCTGTAAATCCCATCCCATACGCTCTCCCTATCCTGCTTTCCACAAAATTCTTTCCAGCTGTTGGTTTGAGCTGTTTTGGCCTCCAATTCATAATTTTCCTTCTTTTTCAGGTACTCGGCGACTACCTTGGACCGGCGACTAGGGGCGGCGCGTTTGATCCTGTTTTTCATCGTGACAACCTCCTTCTTGAGCACTTCGAGGTGTTCGGACCACCATGGTAAGTTTAAATTTTGTTTATTTTTCTTTTTGGGGATTCCTGATAAGCAAGCTTGTGTTATTATATCAGTATATTGTTTTATTACTTTTTCTAAATCTTTAGTATTGTCAATGTCAGTTATTAATTTAGGTGTTAATTTATGAAGTGTTTTTAATTCATTGAATTTTTCCAAGAATTTTGTCCAGTTTGCTTTCTTTGTATTGTAAATACGTGTTGTTCTGGTGATATTGTTTCCTGTGGATTTTTTAACTTTGATTTGAAAGGAAATACCATTGTGGTCCGAACATGTCAGGCTCTCATCCACCTCCCATTTCTCTATTCGATCTAATAGACTTATTGTACACGCTGTGATATCTACTTTGCTAGTAAGTCGCACTCCTCCCCTTACCGTCTCAAAAGTCGGTTTTTCACCTGTGTTTAAGACCTGGAGCTCCATCTCATCGAGGCTTCCCATCATTTCTTCCCCTCTTCCATCTGTCCTGGGACTACCCCACCAAATGTTTTTTGCATTTGTATCTCCCCCTATTAAGAGCCATTCCGATCCTATTGTCTCCCTGATTCTTCTGAGGTGATCGAGATATGGGCCTATGGGTTTATCTGGTTCGAAGTAGAACGATATGACTGTGATTTCCCAGGCGGCGGTTTGGGCTTTCACCACCACGATGTTGGGTGTGGTGAGTTTGGGATATTGTACAACGTCAATATTGGGGTCAAAGACCACAATAGCTGCTTTCACAGTGTCCGCACCGCCGTTCTGGAAAACCCTGGCTCCTCTATAGCTCTTCATTTGTCCTACTCCGCCCACATATGGCTCCTGTAGAAGTGCCAGTGATGCCTTTCGCTTGCTCGCTTCTATTATGATCTCGTCCGTTGCCAGTCTTTTGCGTTGGAGGTTGGCTTGTAGTATGTAATAGGGGGGGTATTCAGTTGAGGTGCCCTTAGCAGTATGCAACTGCTGATCTAGCCAATTCGTCCCATCGCTTGCGCACTGGGCATACTTGACTAAACGCATTGTGCTCTGCATGGTCATATTTTGCCAACGCGCAGTTTCTGCATGAAGGCGCTGTTGCCGCCAACCAATCCGCACATTCCGTTTTGAGGTGTGGGCCTCCACAGTGACTGCATAGGTCCACCGTTTCTCTGCAGAAGCGCTTTCCATGGCCGTAACCAAGGCATCTAGTGCACTGCACCAAGGGTGACTGATCTTCGACTCTTATACGTTGCAGGTCGATGTGTAACGTTCCTGCTTCAGTCACCCTTCTCCAGATGTTTGGAGATGCAGTACAGACAATGTGTCCGGTCAGCGGATTTCTCGCCCTTTTTCTGTATTTTATTGCCAAGCGTTCGTCCTTTAGGTTCAGCTCTCGGAAGATATCCCTGTTCTGATTTGTGAGCGCCTTAATCACATCAGCGTCACTGTGAACCAGAAGGATATCCTTCAGGACAAATAGAGGGTCCTTGTTTGCTACCTCTTCGCACGTTAGTTGTTTCCCTGACCTTTCTAATCTTTCCTTTATCCTACTTCTATCCTCTTTTGTTCTGCAACTCATTATTATTTTTTTTGTCTTTTGCTTTACGAACTTTCTCGACTCTAATCCATCCCTCCTTCGCATCAACGGCTTCCCTCACTTTGGCAAGTACCTCTTCACCACTGTCTTCTTTGTTCTCCGATGTTACTACAATGGAGTGCAGAGCCACTTTTCTTGTACTTTCGTGCCTAGTTTGGGTTGCCGCGACATTTGCGTATGAGCCTTTGGTGGTGCTTTCTATGATCTGTGTCTGTCGATCCATAGCTTCTTTCATTTCTTCCATCTTTTTATTATTGTCTTGGATGTGACAAATCGTTTCGTGGAGTTTAGCAAGGAGAACAGAATCTTGGCCTATAACTACGTCATTACAGATTTCTGTGTTGGTAGCTTCCGTTTTCGTGTCGATCTCTTTCTTTTCTTTTACTCCTTTTTGCGCGGCCTCCGACTCCTTCACCAACTGGTAGATTCTTTCTATCGCCTCTATTACTCCGAATTTTATGTCCGTTTTGAGGTTCCTGGAGTTATTCAGGTGGAGTTTTGCTCTATTGAGGCAGTTTCTAGCTTCTGCAGTCCTACTAGTGAAAGCCTTTGGTGAGTGTCGTGGTTCCACTGGGGAAGATTTCCTCTCTGTGGTGGTATTTTGCGATAGTGCTTTCCTTATTCTCGGCTTTGCAGGTCCTGCCTGTGCCGTTGTGCTTGTTAGAGGTGATGTAGAGGGAGGTTCAATTGTTGTTGCCGCTTCCCACTCTCCTATGCTGCGCCTCACGCTTGAGGCGAGAGTCACCGTCTTTGGGGGCGATTTGGGGGAGGCTTCCTCCTCATTCCCGGTCATCATTTTTGGTGTATGGAAGAGCGACATGGTGAGGGTACGCGTCGGTCAATAAAAATAAATTTAATGTAAAAATAAAAAGTTTGTATAAGTTGTAAAATGTAAAGTTATAGGTGAGAGGGTAAAATTGATATTAGACCTTATAAGACACCCTTGTGCAAAAAAAAAAAAAAAAAAAAAAAAAATATTTTTTTTTTTTTTTTTTTTTTTTTTTTCCCGACTCTATGTAGAGTCCTGTTTTTATATTAGATTTGAAGCCCTGGCTGAGCTGAGTTACAAGTAGAAAACCGCGTTCCGATTGGCCAAATACAACCGGAGTTATGAGGGATTTAAATTTGCACAAAATGGCGTCCAAGATGGCCGACAAAAACTTAAACGTCTATAATTTAATGGTCGCTTATCGCACAAAATCGTGCGACGGCTCGTTATAATCAGTGTTTTAATCTCTATATAAAAACGTCAAAAACTCTACCTATGTAGAGTCAAAAAATTTTTGGTAATTTTTAAGGACAGGACGAAAGGGTAGGGCCTTCCAACTCCAACAGTGAAAGCCCCGCCGCTCTACGACACCTGGGTGCCGAGATATCGCTGATTGAAGCAAAACAAAATGGCTGACCAAAATGGCCGCCAAAAGTTTAACAGTGTATATCTCGGGAACCAGTGGTCGCACAGGTTCGTGCGAGGGCTTCCCTGTCTTCCCTTTGTTGTCTCTGTCGGTATATGGATCGGAAATCCAGATCCAGACCACCTATGTCGTAAGCCCCGGAGAGGGGGTGGGGGGGGAGCAGGAGTCTTAGCGAACACCCACAGTCCAAACCTCAACTCCGTATGACGCTATGGAGCGGAGTTATCGCAGTTTAAAGTTTTGGGCAGAGTAGGGCGGAAGTGCACCGCCCTTGAAAAAGTTTCCGCCCAAAATTTCAAACTGGGATTTCTAGGGTTCCAGATGAGCTGGAGAACCGTGCTGGGGCTTCCTGAAAAGGTCCTTTCAAGGCCTTACTAATAAGAGGGGTGCTGGATTTTTAATATCAACCCCCAATTTATGCACCCTTAAAAACACGAAAAAATTTACAAGAAAGGTCTTAAAAAATAGTAAACTTAAATCTAAAATTTGTAAAAAATTTACACGTCACAACAAAACTGGCAGCTATTTTTTGGAATAAAAATTTTACATGTAGGGGTTGTTTTTAACCACCCTCGTGTCAACCCTTAAAATTAAAAAATTTATAACTCGGTTATTTGCCAACAGAAAATTTTGAAATTTGGTTATATCTTAAAACTAGCTATGCTTTACAGAATTAAATTTTAAAAAAGTAGGGTTGCTGATTTAATTTTTGAAATATGAATTTTTGAAAAATACTAAAAATTTTGAAAATCTATAACTTAAAAACTAAAAAACCTTTTTCAAAACTGCAAACTGCCAAGTTCTTGTGTTGATAAGATCTTCAAATCCGCGTCCAACTTTTTCTCCCAGCGCCGCAGGAAAAAATTTTTGGGCCACGCCCAAACTTGTTTTTTTGGCCGCTATTTCGCCCTCCTGGGCGGGAAAAATCCAAATAGGGGCTCAATCGATAGAACTCGGTGAGGGCTTCAAGGGGACACCAAAAAACATATAGCTTGCCGATCTGGATGTGGCAGCGTAATTTTTTGAAGTTTTCAATTTCGCCAAAAAACCACTTTTTCGCACTTCCTACTTCGTAGGCAACACCGATTTTCACCAAACTTTCACTAGCGTGTAGCCCTGATTTTTCCGCAACTTTGGATACTAAATTTGTTGTCGTACGTTGAAAAAATACCACTTTTCTCGATTTTAGTGTGAATTTTTTGAAAAATTTTTGCGCGGAGGGACGTTGTAAGCGACTACTCGCGACAGTGGGGGGCCGCGGAATCTAGGTTAGGTTAGGTTAGGTTAGGTTAGGTTAGGTTAGGTTAGGTTAGGTTAGGTTAGGTTAGGTTAGGTTAGGTTAGGTTAGGTTAGGTTAGGTTAGGTTAGGTTAGGTTAGGTTAGGTTAGGTTAGGTTAGGTTAGGTTAGGTTAGGTTAGGTTAGGTTAGGTTAGGTTAGGTTAGGTTAGGTTAGGTTAGGTTAGGTTAGGTTAGGTTAGGTTAGGTTAGGTTAGGTTAGGTTAGGTTAGGTTAGGTTAGGTTAGGTTAGGTTAGGTTAGGTTAGGTTAGGTTAGGTTAGGTTAGGTTAGGTTAGGTTAGGTTAGGTTAGGTTAGGTTAGGTTAGGTTAGGTTAGGTTAGGTTAGGTTAGGTTAGGTTAGGTTAGGTTAGGTTAGGTTAGGTTAGGTTAGGTTAGGTTAGGTTAGGTTAGGTTAGGTTAGGTTAGGTTAGGTTAGGTTAGGTTAGGTTAGGTTAGGTTAGGTTAGGTTAGGTTAGGTTAGGTTAGGTTAGGTTAGGTTAGGTTAGGTTAGGTTAGGTTAGGTTAGGTTAGGTTAGGTTAGGTTAGGTTAGGTTAGGTTAGGTTAGGTTAGGTTAGGTTAGGTTAGGTTAGGTTAGGTTAGGTTAGGTTAGGTTAGGTTAGGTTAGGTTAGGTTAGGTTAGGTTAGGTTAGGTTAGGTTAGGTTAGGTTAGGTTAGGTTAGGTTAGGTTAGGTTAGGTTAGGTTAGGTTAGGTTAGGTTAGGTTAGGTTAGGTTAGGTTAGGTTAGGTTAGGTTAGGTTAGGTTAGGTTAGGTTAGGTTAGGTTAGGTTAGGTTAGGTTAGGTTAGGTTAGGTTAGGTTAGGTTAGGTTAGGTTAGGTTAGGTTAGGTTAGGTTAGGTTAGGTTAGGTTAGGTTAGGTTAGGTTAGGTTAGGTTAGGTTAGGTTAGGTTAGGTTAGGTTAGGTTAGGTTAGGTTAGGTTAGGTTAGGTTAGGTTAGGTTAGGTTAGGTTAGGTTAGGTTAGGTTAGGTTAGGTTAGGTTAGGTTAGGTTAGGTTAGGTTAGGTTAGGTTAGGTTAGGTTAGGTTAGGTTAGGTTAGGTTAGGTTAGGTTAGGTTAGGTTAGGTTAGGTTAGGTTAGGTTAGGTTAGGTTAGGTTAGGTTAGGTTAGGTTAGGTTAGGTTAGGTTAGGTTAGGTTAGGTTAGGTTAGGTTAGGTTAGGTTAGGTTAGGTTAGGTTAGGTTAGGTTAGGTTAGGTTAGGTTAGGTTAGGTTAGGTTAGGTTAGGTTAGGTTAGGTTAGGTTAGGTTAGGTTAGGTTAGGTTAGGTTAGGTTAGGTTAGGTTAGGTTAGGTTAGGTTAGGTTAGGTTAGGTTAGGTTAGGTTAGGTTAGGTTAGGTTAGGTTAGGTTAGGTTAGGTTAGGTTAGGTTAGGTTAGGTTAGGTTAGGTTAGGTTAGGTTAGGTTAGGTTAGGTTAGGTTAGGTTAGGTTAGGTTAGGTTAGGTTAGGTTAGGTTAGGTTAGGTTAGGTTAGGTTAGGTTAGGTTAGGTTAGGTTAGGTTAGGTTAGGTTAGGTTAGGTTAGGTTAGGTTAGGTTAGGTTAGGTTAGGTTAGGTTAGGTTAGGTTAGGTTAGGTTAGGTTAGGTTAGGTTAGGTTAGGTTAGGTTAGGTTAGGTTAGGTTAGGTTAGGTTAGGTTAGGTTAGGTTAGGTTAGGTTAGGTTAGGTTAGGTTAGGTTAGGTTAGGTTAGGTTAGGTTAGGTTAGGTTAGGTTAGGTTAGGTTAGGTTAGGTTAGGTTAGGTTAGGTTAGGTTAGGTTAGGTTAGGTTAGGTTAGGTTAGGTTAGGTTAGGTTAGGTTAGGTTAGGTTAGGTTAGGTTAGGTTAGGTTAGGTTAGGTTAGGTTAGGTTAGGTTAGGTTAGGTTAGGTTAGGTTAGGTTAGGTTAGGTTAGGTTAGGTTAGGTTAGGTTAGGTTAGGTTAGGTTAGGTTAGGTTAGGTTAGGTTAGGTTAGGTTAGGTTAGGTTAGGTTAGGTTAGGTTAGGTTAGGTTAGGTTAGGTTAGGTTAGGTTAGGTTAGGTTAGGTTAGGTTAGGTTAGGTTAGGTTAGGTTAGGTTAGGTTAGGTTAGGTTAGGTTAGGTTAGGTTAGGTTAGGTTAGGTTAGGTTAGGTTAGGTTAGGTTAGGTTAGGTTAGGTTAGGTTAGGTTAGGTTAGGTTAGGTTAGGTTAGGTTAGGTTAGGTTAGGTTAGGTTAGGTTAGGTTAGGTTAGGTTAGGTTAGGTTAGGTTAGGTTAGGTTAGGTTAGGTTAGGTTAGGTTAGGTTAGGTTAGGTTAGGTTAGGTTAGGTTAGGTTAGGTTAGGTTAGGTTAGGTTAGGTTAGGTTAGGTTAGGTTAGGTTAGGTTAGGTTAGGTTAGGTTAGGTTAGGTTAGGTTAGGTTAGGTTAGGTTAGGTTAGGTTAGGTTAGGTTAGGTTAGGTTAGGTTAGGTTAGGTTAGGTTAGGTTAGGTTAGGTTAGGTTAGGTTAGGTTAGGTTAGGTTAGGTTAGGTTAGGTTAGGTTAGGTTAGGTTAGGTTAGGTTAGGTTAGGTTAGGTTAGGTTAGGTTAGGTTAGGTTAGGTTAGGTTAGGTTAGGTTAGGTTAGGTTAGGTTAGGTTAGGTTAGGTTAGGTTAGGTTAGGTTAGGTTAGGTTAGGTTAGGTTAGGTTAGGTTAGGTTAGGTTAGGTTAGGTTAGGTTAGGTTAGGTTAGGTTAGGTTAGGTTAGGTTAGGTTAGGTTAGGTTAGGTTAGGTTAGGTTAGGTTAGGTTAGGTTAGGTTAGGTTAGGTTAGGTTAGGTTAGGTTAGGTTAGGTTAGGTTAGGTTAGGTTAGGTTAGGTTAGGTTAGGTTAGGTTAGGTTAGGTTAGGTTAGGTTAGGTTAGGTTAGGTTAGGTTAGGTTAGGTTAGGTTAGGTTAGGTTAGGTTAGGTTAGGTTAGGTTAGGTTAGGTTAGGTTAGGTTAGGTTAGGTTAGGTTAGGTTAGGTTAGGTTAGGTTAGGTTAGGTTAGGTTAGGTTAGGTTAGGTTAGGTTAGGTTAGGTTAGGTTAGGTTAGGTTAGGTTAGGTTAGGTTAGGTTAGGTTAGGTTAGGTTAGGTTAGGTTAGGTTAGGTTAGGTTAGGTTAGGTTAGGTTAGGTTAGGTTAGGTTAGGTTAGGTTAGGTTAGGTTAGGTTAGGTTAGGTTAGGTTAGGTTAGGTTAGGTTAGGTTAGGTTAGGTTAGGTTAGGTTAGGTTAGGTTAGGTTAGGTTAGGTTAGGTTAGGTTAGGTTAGGTTAGGTTAGGTTAGGTTAGGTTAGGTTAGGTTAGGTTAGGTTAGGTTAGGTTAGGTTAGGTTAGGTTAGGTTAGGTTAGGTTAGGTTAGGTTAGGTTAGGTTAGGTTAGGTTAGGTTAGGTTAGGTTAGGTTAGGTTAGGTTAGGTTAGGTTAGGTTAGGTTAGGTTAGGTTAGGTTAGGTTAGGTTAGGTTAGGTTAGGTTAGGTTAGGTTAGGTTAGGTTAGGTTAGGTTAGGTTAGGTTAGGTTAGGTTAGGTTAGGTTAGGTTAGGTTAGGTTAGGTTAGGTTAGGTTAGGTTAGGTTAGGTTAGGTTAGGTTAGGTTAGGTTAGGTTAGGTTAGGTTAGGTTAGGTTAGGTTAGGTTAGGTTAGGTTAGGTTAGGTTAGGTTAGGTTAGGTTAGGTTAGGTTAGGTTAGGTTAGGTTAGGTTAGGTTAGGTTAGGTTAGGTTAGGTTAGGTTAGGTTAGGTTAGGTTAGGTTAGGTTAGGTTAGGTTAGGTTAGGTTAGGTTAGGTTAGGTTAGGTTAGGTTAGGTTAGGTTAGGTTAGGTTAGGTTAGGTTAGGTTAGGTTAGGTTAGGTTAGGTTAGGTTAGGTTAGGTTAGGTTAGGTTAGGTTAGGTTAGGTTAGGTTAGGTTAGGTTAGGTTAGGTTAGGTTAGGTTAGGTTAGGTTAGGTTAGGTTAGGTTAGGTTAGGTTAGGTTAGGTTAGGTTAGGTTAGGTTAGGTTAGGTTTTTTTTTTTTTTTTTTTTTTTTTTTTTTTTTTTTTTTTTTTTTTTTTTTATTCTAGCACCTCCGCCAATAGGGCGCAGTCTTTATATAACAACTCCTTTCATGCCAGTTCTCACATTTATGCTTCTCGTACTTCCATTCTGCATACTTTGTTTCCTTTCATTCATCATATCTTTCATTCTGTGCGGGAGGAAATCCCGACTTACGTTACTTTAAATTCTAATCCTATTTTTATTATAATCTATGATCTCCTTTCGGGTGGGATTTCCCGTTCCCTACTCCTACTTCCAGGCTGGGGATTGTAGCCAGGGGGGATTAATAATTGGTTCGCACACATATTTTCCATTTTTTGTACATTTTTCTTACTTACTACATTTCTTAATATTTACATCTATGCCTACTTATAACCTATGTCTATTATATTTACCACTATTACATTAAACTTATACTATTATACATCAAATATACTTGTTATGCTATCATAAAATATTTAAATATTTTTGAAGCATATACATTCTTTTTCATTTACAATTTTTCAACTCTATATTTTCTTATTCTATTACACATAGTTGTTTATAATTAATTTGTTATTTACACGGCTTATATGCCTATCCCTCGTATTGTTCACAATATTTGGTGGGCAATATGCCTTGGGTTACTATTTGTTTCTGTCGATTACAGTTTTTGCGACATCTGTGCAATATTTTAAGAAAATGTCGCGGTCTTTGCGAAGCAGTAAATCACAGAGGTTGTTTTGGGCCATCTTGACGCCTAACTTTTGCTCGGTGTTATATCTTTGTAGGTCATAAACTGGGCACTCCAACAGTAGGTGCGGTACGGTTTCGTCTCTACCAGGCTCACAAACGCACGCTGGGTTCTCCTTACATCTGAATCGGTGCAGATATCCGGAGAACCCGCCGTGTCCCGTCATCACTTGAGTGATTATACCAGAGGGGTGGATCTTTCTGACTATTTTATATGCCGCGATTGCATTGGGGAAAAAGATTTTGGTTATCCCCGCAGTGTCTCCAGACTGGTATCGTTGGTTCCATTCGTCAAGCGATTGCATCCGGATGCTTCGCTTGACGAATGAAACGGGGCATAGATCGTATTTTGGCCTCTTCTTTGAACTCAGTGCCGCTTCTTTCGCCAACTGGTCCGCCCTCTCATTCCCTGCTAAACCTGCGTGTGCTTTAATCCAAAACAGATCTAATGATTTGCCTTGTTGATTTAAAGTTGTTATGCTGGATCTTATTTTAGCCGCAAGGGAATGAAAGCATGCTGGACCAGTTACCGTCTGAAGTGCCGCTCTGGAGTCACTGTATATCGCGTACTTCCTTTCTTTGCGTCTTAGAATTTCCTCTACCGCCTCACACACAGCCAAGAGTTCCGCCTGATAGACGGTACAGTACGATGGCAGGGCAAGTTTGATGGCTTTGGTCTCGGACTCCCTATTCCATAAGGATAGGGAGGCACCGACCTTGCCATCAATCTTGCTGCCATCGGTGAATATACGGATTTCAAAATCACTGTTAACATCTAATTGCTCCTGGTCTATCAGGGTGTGGAACTCAAGGCTTACATGTTTTGCGGGATGAGGGGCTTCTGTGAAAGGAATCGGTCTTTCAACCTCTCTTCCTGCTAATTCTGGCACTGGGACTCCTTTCCTGGCCTCATAGAGAGATGCGCATTCTCGGACTCGAATGTCCAACGGGAGAAGACCGGACAATAATAGTGCCGAGTTGAGGGACACGGTTTTGTATGCCCTGCACACTTTTTGGGCGAATCCTCTTTGGAGCGAATTAAGTTTTTTCTGGATGCAGAGCTTTTTGGACTCTGGCGCCCATACGCTAGACGCATACAACACGATGGGTTCAACGGTGGTGTTGTATATAAGGCGAACTATCTCAGGGTTTAAGCCCCAACTAATCTTAGCCGCCCTCGACAGTTGCTTGTACACTGCGATACCTTTTTTGCATACTGCTGTGACGTGTGCGTTAAATGTAAGTTTTCTATCTATGATTACCCCGAGTATTTTTATTTGGTTTTCCATGTTTATTATCACTCCGCCCATGCTCAATCGTGGGGTGTCGTGTTTCAGCTTGTTTGTTATAACCATGGCGCAAGTTTTGTGTGGCGCAAATTTGAGCTTGTTCGCGACACCCCACGCTTGAACATGTTCGAGAGTGATATTAGCCACGTTTTGTATTTCCTGGCCCGTATCGCCATCAAAGACAAGGACGACATCGTCAGCAAATGCCTGGACGTAAACGCCCTTCTCTTCCAGGTGTTTGAGGAGTGGATCGAGCAACAGGTTCCAGAGGATTGGCCCTCCTATTGACCCTTGGACGCATCCTTTACTCGTGCCTCTGCTGTGCTCTTCTCCTGCGTATCGAACGGTCACAGTTCTATCTTTGAGGTAGCTGTTGATGACTCTTCTCAAGTTATCAGGACACTTTTCCTCAGCCAACCGGACTCTGATCTTAGGCCACCAAGCACTATCGAAGGCTCCCTCTATGTCTAGTGATACCAATGTGACTATTTTCTTTTGGTGTAGTTTGGATCTAATGTGTTTCATCAAGGCATAGAGCGAGTCTTCGGTGCTTTTTTGGGGCATGAATCCGTATTGGCGAGTACTTATCCTGGGTATCAGATGGTGTTTGATACGTGCCATCAACAGCTTTTCAAAGATTTTTCCGAGCACAGGCAGCAGGCCGATTGGACGGTAAGACTTTGGTGTTGTATAGTCTTCTTTTCCAGGTTTTCTGAGTATAACCACTGTTGCCCTTTTCCACAGCTCAGGGAAGTATTTCAATTCCAGGCACTTGTTCAGTATGTTTAGGAAAAGTTCTGAATTGCTATTAATGGCATACGAGCATATGTCCGCAGTGAATCCGTCCGAGCCAGGTGCTTTTTTCGGATGAAATGTTTTCATTACGGCATGCAATTCAGAGAGCGTAAAAGGAGGGTCGTTGTTTTCTTCTACACTGATCATTTCCTCGGCTTCCCTTCTAACGCGTGAGTGTTCCTCATTATCATTCTCAGTACCATCTTGAGGATAGAAGGTTTTTGCCAAAAGCCGTACTGATTCTTTGGCGTCTAGAATCCTGTTGTCGTCCTTAAGTGGGATATCTTCTTCTCTGCGTCTGGTCCTCCCTATAACTCTATAGATCCCATCCCAGACACTTTCCCGGTCCTGCTTTTCGCAGAACTCCTTCCAGCTTTCAGTCTGGGCCCTCTGAGCTTCGGCTTCGTATGCCTCTTTGCTTTTCAGGTACTCTTCGACAACTTTCGGGCGGCGGACGAGTGCTGCACGACGTATCCGGTTTTTCAGGGTGCCGACCTCCTTCTTCATCTGTTCTAGCTTTTCGGACCACCATGGCAGTGTGGTTGTGTTTTTGTCTGTTTTCTTAGGTATGGATTGTGTGCATGCTTGTGTAATTATATTTGTATATTCTGTGATTATTTGTTCCAGTTGTTCTGTGTTTGTGATGTGTTTTATTGTGTCTATTGTGATGTTACGTTCGGTTGCCAATTGGCTTAGTTTTTCACAAAAACTCGGCCAATTGGCTTTTTTGGTGTTGTATTGTCTGGTTGTGCGTGTGATTTGTGTGCCTTTTGATTTTTTGAGTTTTATGCTAAACGTGATGCCATTGTGGTCCGCAGTGGTCAAGCTTTCGTCGATTTCCCAGTTTTCTATCCTGTCCAGTATGTCCATCGTGCAGGCTGTGATGTCCACATTACTTGTGTAACGCTTACCGCCTCTGATGGTGTCGAAAGTTGCCTTTTCCCCTTTGTTGAGTACCTGGAACCCTATCTCATCCAAGGCGCCCATCATTTCCTCTCCTCGTTTGTCATTTTTCGATCCTCCCCACCATATATTCTTTGCATTGGCGTCCCCGCCTATCACAATCCACTTTGAACCCACTACGTTTTCTACCTGTTTCAGTTGCTTTAGGTACGGGTCTATTGGTTGGGTGGGTTCGAAGTAGAAGGACACCAGCGTTATCCTCCATGCAGCGGTTTGAGCTCCTACAACGACAAGATTTGGTGTGGTGAGCTGAGGGTATTGGATAATATTAATTTTAGGATCGAAAACGACTATTGCCGCTTTAACAGTACCCTCTCCGCTGTCCTGGAATATTCTCGCTCCGCGGTAGTCCTTCATACTCCGGCCCGCCCCTACGTAAGGTTCTTGTAATAACGCGAAGGTGGTTCCACGCTTTCCTGCTTCAAGCATAACCTCATCGGTGGCCAACTTCTTTCTTTGAAGATTCGCTTGCATAAGGTGATAGCTGGGGGTTGCATTATTGACGCCCTTAGCAATATGCTACAGACGACCTAGCCAGCGTGTCCCACTTCCTTCGTACCGGGCATGTCTGGCTAAACGCGTTGTGGTCAGTCTGTTCGCATTTTGCGATTGAGCAGTTCCTACATGCTGGGGGTATTCCTGCTAAGAAGTCTGCACATTCATTCCTCAGGTGGGGTCCACCACAGTGGCTGCACACATCGGTGGTACCTGTGCAATACCTCCTGCCATGCCCGTATCCTAAACATTTTGTGCATTGGACCAGTGGTGACTGGTCCTCTGCTCGGACTCGCTGTAAGTCTATGTGAAGTGTGCCTACCCCAGTAATTCTTTGCCATACGGCTGGCGACACACTTATCACTATATGGCAGGTTAGGGAATTCCGTGCTTTCCTCCTATATTTTATATTAATTCGCTGGTCTTTCTGATCTATTTCGCGGAAAATGCCTGGGTTTTGGTTTCTCATAGCTTTAACTATATCTTCGTCGGAATGAATCTGGAGAACGTCTTTAATAATAATCAATGGGTCTTTGTTAGCTACCTCTTCGCATTTTAGGTGCTTCCCCGCTTTTTCGAGTCTCTCTTTTACTTTTGTTCTTTCCGTTTCTGTTTTACAACTTAGTATTATTTTTCTATCTTTTGCCTTTCGCACTCTCTCTATCGTTATCCAACCGTCTTTAGCGTCTATTGCTTCTCTGACTTTTTCTAAGACTTTTTCTCCAGTTTCATCGGCGTCCTCCGATGCTACCACGATGGAATGAAGGGCAACCCTTTCCACTTGGGTTCTTCCCCCTTGACCCGCAGCAGCACTGGCGTACGTCTTCTGACTATAGGTTTCCATACTTTCTCTCTGTTTAGCTATTTCGTCCCTGAGCTCTCCCATCTTCTGATTGTTTTCCCTTAGTTCTCTACTCGTTTCCTGGAGTTGGGTAAGGAGTTCTATGTTCTGATCCTGAATTGTTGTTTCTATATTTGCGGCCCTATTTTTTAGTTCTTCCTTCTTACCTATATTGTCTTTTAAAACTTTTGGCGTTTGTTCCAACTCTTTAACTATTTGGTAGAGTTTCTCTACTATCTCCGTCAGACTAGATTTTATATCGTTTCGCATAGTACGCGAGCTCCGTAGTTGCAATTTGGCCTTGACTAGGTAGGCTCGCGCCTCTGCGGTTCTAGTGGCATAGGTTTTCGGAGAGTTTTGTGTAATGTCAGGTGACTTAATCTCGTCGTGAGAAAGTGTCTTTTTCACCCGAGATTTTGCAGGATCAATCTGCGTCGTTTTGCTTGTTTTTGGGGAAGTTGTATACGCATTAACCTTTACCGCTTCCGACTCTCCTATACTTTTCCTAACATTTGACTCTATTGTTATCGTACCGGGGGGTGACTTTTGTGATTCTCCCTCGGCTCCAGTCTGGGTCTTTGGAGTATGGAACATCTTTCAGAGGTGCGCGTCCGTTAATAAAAATACAAAAAGAGTAAAGAGTAAATTTGTAAAAGTTGTAAATAAAAGAATAAAATTGTAAAAATATATTTATAAAAATAAATAAGATCTATTTTTGTGTCAATTAGTCTATAAAAGTAAGATAGAGTTTTTTGTTGGTCAGAAAAATACCTCTATTTATGTCCAAATTTACTTTCTATGGTGTAAAATTGATAGAGGGCCTACCAAGACACTCCTGTGCAAAAATAATTTTTTCGACTCTATGTAGAGTCCTGTTTTTATATTAAATTTGTAGCCCTGGCAGAGCCGAGTTGTAAGTAAAAAACCGCGTTCCGATTGGCCAAATACAACCGGAGTTATGAGAAGTTTAAATTTGCACAAAATGGCGTCCAAGATGGCCGACAAAAACTTAAACGCCTATAATTTAATGGTCGCTTATCGCACAAAGTCGTGCGACGGCTCGTTGCAATCAGTTTTTTATTTTCTATTTAAAAACGTCAAAAACTCTACCTATGTAGAGTCCAAAATTTTGGGTGATTTTTTAAGGGCGAAATGAACGAGTGCGGCCTCCCAACTCTAACAATGAAAGCCCCGTCGCTCTACGACACCTGGGTGCCGAGATATCGCTGATTGAAGCAAAACAAAATGGCTGACCAAAATGGCCGCCAAAAGTTTAACAGTGTATATCTCGGGAACCAGTGGTCGCACAGGTTCGTGCGAGGGCTTCCCTGTCTTCCCTTGGTTGTCTCTATCGGTATATGGATCGGAAAACCGGATCCAGACCACCTATGTCGTATACCCTGGAGAGGGGGTGGGGGGGGAGCAGGAGTCTAAGCGAACACCCACAGTCCAAACCACAGCTCCGTATGACGCTATGGAGCGGAGTTATCGCGGTTTAAAGTTTTGGGCAAAGTAGGGCAGAAGTGCGCCGCCCTTGAAAAGGTTTCCGCCCAAAACTTCAAACTGGGATTACTAGGGTTCCAGATAAGCTAGAGACCCGTGCTTGGGCTTCCTAAAAAGGACCTTTCAAGGCCTTCCTAACAGGCGGGGTGCTGGATTTTTAATACCAACCCCCAATTTATGCACCCTTAAAAACACAAAATATTTACAAAAATAGGTCTTAAAAAATAGTAAACTTAAATCTAAAATTTGTAAAAAATTTACACGTCACTACAAAACTGGCAGCTATTTTTTGAAATAGAAATTTTACATGTAGGGGTGGTTTTTAACCACCCTCGTGTCAACCCTTAAAATTAAAAAATTTATATCTCGGTTATTTATAAACAGAAAATTTTGAATTTTGGATATGACCTTAAGCTAGTAATACTCTACTGAAATAGATTTTAATAAAATAGGGTTAACGATTTACTTTATGAGATAGGAATTTTTGAAAAATACAAAAAATTTTGAAAATCTATAACTTAAGAACTAAGAAACCTTTTTCAAAACTGCAAAC
>CALYBW010000040.1:0-26206 GCA_944452665.1 Stenoptilia bipunctidactyla
AACCCACAGAGACAGGGAGTGGGCTTTGAGAAAAACTGTAGCTGAAGCTCAAGAAGTAGTACCGGAAAAGAAAAAGAGGAAGACTACATCCAAAAATAAGAAAATATCATAAGACAAAGCCTTTAAGAAAATTCGTTAGAAGTAGATGGTACCAAAAAGTAGGACTCTACAAAAAGAAGTGAGATGCCATCAAAAACAACCTGTAAAAAACCCAAGTCTCGCAGCTCAGTCTTTCTACCGTAAAAAGTTGTGAGATCCATGTAATACCAAGTCGGATAATCTATTTAGTCTCTACTTAAAGGACCTTCTGTCTTAAGTTATTATATCAGTTATTATCATGCCAATATTAAAATATTTTACTTTAAAAACAAATAGATCGACTTGGACATCGCATGTCCAATTTAAGTAGAGACTAAATAGATTATCCGACTTGGTATTACATGGATCTCACAACTTTTTACGGTAGAAAGACTGAGCTGCGAGACTTGGGTTTTTTACAGGTTGTTTTTGATGGCATCTCACTTCTTTTTGTAGAGTCCTACTTTTTGGTACCATCTACTTCTAACGAATTTTCTTAAAGGCTTTGTCTTATGATATTTTCTTATTTTTGGATGTAGTCTTCCTCTTTTTCTTTTCCGGTACTACTTCTTGAGCTTCAGCTACAGTTTTTCTCAAAGCCCACTCCCTGTCTCTGTGGGTTTTTCTCGGAGGTTTTGATGTTACAATTTTTGACAAGTCTGGACGGTAAATACCCTTAATCTGTTGTATTCACAAATTGATGATTCCTGCGCTTTAATACTTCCAAAGTCGACATTAATGAGATGTAAACCGCCCCAGACTTGTAACTCTCGAAAGTGCCACGTAAGCTTGACCGGATGTGAACACTGCAGCACCTATATCCATCAGCGTATTACTTAGACTTAGGCCCTGACTTTTATGTATAGTTATGGCATAGGCTATACATATGGGAAATTGTTCGCGATGAACATAAGCTCTATTAATAATTTCAAATTTAATTTTGACCGGACCAAGCTCGTAAACATTAGGTTCATTATTAAATGTAATATATATTCTCTTAATTATTTTTGAATTTTCAGGATCAACCTTTACTTTTCGCACAATGCCGATAGACCCATTAACTAAACCGAGACTCACGTCAATGTTTCGCCTTAACATGACTTTTGCGCCTATTTTTATAATTATGTTCTCTTCCAGACCTGCAGTCATAGTAGCATCGTCTTCATATTTTTTTATACATTCACGAGCTCTTTTTGTCAGGTACCTGGGACAATCAAGGCTATCTATTGCTATAAGTTTTATTTCAGGATGTGGGAGAGATCTGAGCATTGCAGTATTTAATTGTTGACACATATTTTTTGTAGGTAATAAGCAAACGGTATCATCAGGAAGTTTCGAGAGGTGTTTAATTATTTCAGTTAATCTGTTTTCATTTGAATCGGACTTGAGAGTTAATAATCTAGTCGAGAGTAAGTCGCGGTCTTTTTGTGTAGTCACACCTAATCTAATTCTATTTAGCATTTCAACAAAGTCAGAATCATTAATCTGCCGCATGTTAATTGTAAGTTCATCGTATGTAAATTGTGGTGTACAATAAAGAATTATTATTATTATTAAACGTGACCTTACAATGTATTAAGTATTATATTTTAAGATTATCCAAGCAACGTCCAAATCGTTAGCAACAAGTATACTAATAAGTAAGACTACCAATCGTCAATGTATAATGGAAATTATAATCTAAAATTGCAAACTAACGTATTTATGTAAGTACCTTAAAATTAACCAAACAACATCCCAATCTTAAGCAAATAATATCAGTGAACCAATGCCTTCCAATCGTCAAAGTAGGTACCTATAATATTAAAATCGAAATGACAAACTTAAATCGCAACTAACGTTCCTATTTATAGAGGTACCTTAAAACTATTCAAACAACATCCAAATCGTAAGCAAATAATATCAGTAAACCAATGAGCAAGCCTTTTAGCCAACACACCCTTACCCACCCTATACCCCCTCCCGTTATGCCTCATATAGTAGGTATCTACACCTACTATTTTCTATTATACAGTAATAATGATTCATTAACTGCAAATGTAACCTTGTAATCCTATACATTTATATGGGATTACAAAGTTATTCATCCAGTTGGTGTAATTAGAAAACTGGACCGAAATTACAAAACATTTAGGTTTTCCCATGATTAAGACACTAAACTCTATTTGTATTCTAAATTTTAAGCTTCTATGTCTGCTAGAAGTGCCTTGGACTTTTGATGATCGGTGAGTCAGTGAGTGACAAAATTCAGAAACTTTAACAAGTTGTAATTCTTAAACTACTGGTTCAAATTGACTGAAATTTTAAATATACCGTGTTTATATAATGCCTGATTAGTTACTGAAAATTCAGACTTCTTGTTTTATCCACAACGAAATTATAGGGGGGTCGAAAATAGCCTGAATTGCTTCGAGAAAAGGATGGTACGGCCGTGCCGCTTTTTTTTGCTCGACTTGGCGGGGGCACTGCCGTGCCCCCCGATACGGCCGTGCCGCTTTTTTTTGCTCGACTTGGCGGGGGCACTGCCGTGCCCCCCGATTCCGTGGGGTATAAAGATAATAGTATTGTAGGTATTATTTCAGACTGTAGGTACCTGCACGCGACGTTTCGTCAAAATCCGAGAAGCCTTTGTCATCGACAATGACATAATTATGTATACAAGAGAGTAATGTTCGCGGTCCATACATTTCTCTGACCTGTCAAACTACTTTTTGTTAAGTATGTGAATGCTTTGTGTGAATGTATAAAGATGATATTGCCATTGAAATGCTGCCTGTTTATATCTAAACTATTGGTGCAGACTTGTTTTAATTTCTTAGAAACGATATTGGGATTTTCATTTCAAGTTGATGATACTAGTAATCTATTGAGTACCTAACTTGAGAGGGTAAAATATTAAAATTCTTGCTGCGGTTTCAAATATTAGCAGGCCTGGCTCACTCCGCGCGGTACATTCGTTATTTACCTACAGCGAAGCGCTCCGCCGGCGTATTTCGAATGGGTCGTGTGTCACGCGCGCGCCCGTCGTCGGGACGTTGTAGATACCTACCTACCTAATAGCACTCACAGTAATTCTATGATCGAGGTCGCAAATAGTATTTAAAAATGGACATAAAAAGAAATAAATTCATTAGATTATGTTTAGATTTGATTACTTATGTTAAATTTAGTAAACAAAACATATGTAGTATTACTAATTATTCGTCGTAACTTTTTTTTCATTTTGTACTTTAGGTAAGTTGAAATAATATTTTTTACAAAGGTAGAATAACAGTAATACCTACATCGGTAGATACTTAATTACAAATAAGGAGATTAATTATTCTTCACTAGGCAGAAACCCTAACAGCGTAAGGCATGCGTAAAGGCATGCGATAGAAAGAGACAAACCTTCTAGGTATATAAATTTGCAGGTATGTTATGCTGTGCGAGCTGAATTCCACCGTATCGCGTGGTAGCAAGACTCGAATTTATTTAGATCTTCTTGCGGAGTAATTTTTTTTTTTTTATTTATTATTTGAATAGAAAAAAAATTACATATCTGAAGTGCTTGCCATCTAAAAACCTCGAGGGTTTGTCTAGATGGAGCATAGTTAGGTCTAGTTTACAATGGATTTTATTAAATTATACATATTTAGAAAACTATAGGTACACAGTTAAATTGAGAACAACAGTTAGCTAAATCAGTTGCATTTTAGGTTACAGAGAATATTGAATTTCTATCATTTATTTAAGTATTACTAAAACGACCCTTTACCACGGAAAACCATCATATTTTTTATGTAAAAATATTTGTGTATGTGTGTCTGTATTGTACTTTACAAAAGAGTTATAAAGTATTTTTTAAGTAAAAATTTAATGTTTTTAGTAGATAGTGTAGATCGGATTGAGTTTTTCAGTTCATTAATCATTCTAGGGACAAGATATGCACATGTACGCTGGCCATACATATTTTGAGCTCTGGTGGTTTCTAGTTTGTTATTTGTTATTGATCTAGTTGAATAAGAGTGAGAAATTTTTGTTTGGAAGTTAGTGTTGAAATAATTTTCTTTTAAAAGACTTAGTGTTACTTTAGTATGAACTGGAACGATATTACAATGTTTGAAAAGCTGGCTAACATCATGATAAAATTGGTTTTTTAATTTCAGAGGCACAATGTTTTTTATTATTCTTATTTGTAGTTGGGAAATGCTGTCTAGGTAGGATTTATATGTGCGACCGTAGCTACTTAGCCCGTAGGATATGATTGAATCCGCCAAGGCATTATACAACATTATTTTTGTTTTGAAAGGTATGCGATTTTTGACAATGGTAAGTGACGCTAAGAATGCACGGAGTTTGTCACATACATGATTAATGTGAGCTTGCCAATTAAGTCTGTGATCAATAATAAGCCCCAAGTAGGTGTGTGTATCGACAACTTCTATATTTGGACATTTGCAGCTGGATTTTTGTGTACATATTTTGTGGATACAATCATGACTGTGAGCAGTAAGATGTTTTGTTAATGAGGTTGTTATGTATGGAGAGTGAATATGCATCATTTTAGTTTTGTTAGAATTCAGTACAAGCCCAGAGTCGTGACACCACTTGGTTAAGTTGTCAAAGTCCTGTTGTAGGTGAGTGAGTGCTATATGTGCATCCTTATTGGCAATCACAAGACAGGTATCGTCTGCGAATTGGTAAATGTTGCAGTTAGTAACAGAGTTCTTGATGTCATTATCATATGTAAGAAAATGTAGCGGTCCGAGCCCTGATCCTTGCGCCGTGCCCTCTGTTACATGTATGGTGTCACTCAAGCTATTTTCTACTTTGACATTGTAAGTGCGACTTTGGAAGTAATCAGTGCACCATCGTAGTAATGGTCCACGGACTCCATTGTTGTCTAGTTTTTTGAAAATCGTGTTGTGATTAAGCGTGTCGAAAGCTCGCGAAAAATCAATAAACAAAACAAGAACATTTTTTTTATCGTTTAAATGGCCATTTACCTCATCTGTGAATTGGCTCAGAAGGGAAGTAAATTCTTCTGTACCGGTACTATTACTTATTCTGTGATATTAGTAAATGATTTGGAATTAACCGACTTATTATTTGCACTTTATGTTGTTTTGATACATTTCATGAGTTGTCAGAAATCTGAACATTGCTCTTTTATCCCATGTTTCTACCCTTTCTATACAACGTGTAACATAATGAAGAGATAAACTTAAGGGGATTGTATCTTTGGTGATGTAGTTTAAAAGTAACAGTAACATAAATTTGTTATTCTTCCGGTTCGGCCGAAAAACAAGTTCAAAGTTTAGATCAAAATATCTAAGTGTCAACGCTAAAAACAGCTGTTAGCTTTTGATGAAATCTATTCGATAACAGATGGCGTAAAAATAAAGTGATGGGTAACTAAGAAAGATACTGCAAAGTTCAGCCGATGCGGGAAAGGTCATAAGGTCACTGACTGCGGCACAAGTCTTGTTTTAGCTTATTAGGTTGACTAGGGTGGTCAAAATTTGTATGAAAGTCACTGATCATGCTAATTCTTTTACTGTATATTCTACCCATATATATACAGTAAAAGAATCCAACCCATAGACACCGGGGATATTATTAAAACATTTAAGACAATTGATATTAAAAAGACAACTGACCTGTGGGGCATATCTGTTGAGATATTAAATTCTATTATAGATGTAATAGCTCCTTGCCTTGTTGAAATATTTAACAACTGTATTATTAGTGGGGAGTTTCCTGATTTAATGAAGCATAGTAAGGTTATACCTTTATTTAAGTCGGGTAGCACTACAGACCCTACTAATTTTAGACCAATTTCAATTCTACCTACTTGTAGTAAAATTTTTGAAAAAATTATTCTTAATCAAAGTCAAAGTCAAAGTCAAAAGAATCTTTATTTCGTAAGTATTTGAATACATTTGAAATAAGTCATAAAATTTACAAATTGAACTGAATCTACCGCCACTTCGGAAAGTCGATCTGTTGAGAAGAAGTGGCAAGAAACTCAACAGCAATCATCTTTTAAAAATACACAATAACAATTAACAATCTTCTTGCATCCGGATAACTTATAGTAAAACTTTATATAACACTTATCCTTAAATCTATCGAAGGGTTAATCTTAAATATTTTGGAATTATATTATAAAAGCGTACACATATTGACCCATGAACGAGTTGGTGATCTTCTGGAGTTTACTATTATATTTATACAATAGGCAATCAAATATTAGACAGAAACATAAGACATAGATATAGAGGTAAAGATAGAAGTACATAGATGTAGCGATAGAGGTGAGAGATAATACAGATAATGTGCATGGAGATGGGAATAGTCGTGGAAAGAGACGGGACACAAACACGGACGTGGACATGGAGATGGGGAAGTCAGAGTCAAATTCAAAAAAGTAACATAGTCATAAAGTCTTCAGCAAAACGACCTGGCACCGCTAGCAGCACCCGTTCACGAGTATAACGCAAGCACCAGCCATCACCCTCCTCAACCATATTTTAGGGAAGAGGGTGACCCGACACCCGACGCTACCGCTAGCCATGCCGCCTGAGGGAGCATGACGTTCTTGCTGTTGTATGGATTGGAAGGAGATGGAGATGGCGTTGGATAAGAAGGAGATGGAGATGGAGTTGGAAATTGAGAACTTTCGAAAAATAATTTACAACCAAGGACTTTTATCGTCCATATATTCAGATATTGTATAAAAGCCTTTATTACACAATTTTTGTTTAATAGTTTCTTTAAATTTATCAAGTGGTAAGTCTTGAATATTTGTGGGAACCTTATTATAAAAACGTATGCATTGACCCATAAATGAGTTAGTGACTTTATGAAGTCTACTATCATAGCCGGCTAGCTTGTACTTATTTCTAGTATTAATATTATGCAAGTCACATTTTCTACGGAACATGTTTAAGTTCTTTTTTACGAACATAAGATTTTCAAAGATATATTGTGATGCAAACGTAAGAATATTTATTTCTTTAAACTTATTTCTTAATGTCGCTCTGGAATTAAGTTTGTAGATTGCGCGAATAGCCCGTTTCTGCAGCACAAAGATGGTTTTAATATCGGCAGCATTTCCCCACAGGAGAATGCCGTATGTCATTAAGCTATGAAAATAACCAAAATAAACCAACCGCGCAGTAGCTTCATTAGAGATATTTCGCATCTTTTTGACGGCATATGCTGCAGAACTAAGTCTCTTCGCCAACCTTTCTATATGTGGACCCCACTGTAGTTGTGCATCTAGGGTTATGCCAAGGAACACTGTTGAATTTACAGGTCTCAATTCTTGTCCCTTTACAATTAAGTTAGTATCAACATACCGGACATTAGGCAATGAGAATTTTAAAAATTTTGTTTTAGTTTCATTGAGGAGTAGGTTATTGGCTGAAAACCATTTCTCCACAGTTTCAATACAACTGTTTACTTCAAAGCAGTGCTTCAATTGCCTACTCACTTTAAATAGAAAAGAGGTATCATCAGCAAACAATATGACCTCACACTTGTCTTTTACCACAAATGGCAAATCATTTATATAAACTAAGAATAAGAAAGGCCCAAGAATCGAGCCCTGGGGCACTCCCATATGAACTGCTGATCCCGATGATCTCTTTCCATTAATATCAACTCTTTGAATTCTATTGCATAAATAGGATTTCATAAAATCAAGTGCCCTATCATTGATTCCATAGTGGTGTAGCTTCATGAGGAGTGTATCGTAGTGAACACAGTCAAAAGCCTTGGACAGATCACAAAAGACACCGAAGGCATCACGTGACTCCTCCCAGGCATCAAATATATGTTTGATAAGCTCAACACTGGCATCAGTTGTTGAGCGACCCCGTGTGAAACCGAACTGATTTGGATTCATTAAATTATTGCTGTAGAAGTGTACCACTAGTTGGTTTAAAATAAGCTTTTCAAAAATTTTACTAAGTGTTGGTAATATAGAGATTGGTCTAAAGTTACTGGGGTCGATTATGCTTCCAGCTTTAAATACAGGAATAATTTTACTAAGTTTCATTAAATCAGGAAACACACCACTATCAACACAATTATTAAATATACTAGCTAAATTAGGTGTAATAATATCAATGATGGATTGGATGATTTTAACGGAAATGCCATCCAAATCAGCAGTGTTTTTAACTGTAATACTATTAAAAGCTTTCAATACCTCACTTTCAGTAACATGCCTGAAAGTAAAGGTGGTTTTGCACTTATTTACATTTTTTTCAAGAAAAGACTGTGCAATTTTGACTGATGAATTTAATGTCTTGGTGGTCGAAACTGGAATGTCTGCAAAGAATTTTTCAAAAGCTTCAGCAACTTCTGTATCTGATGTCATCAGTCGATCACCAATTTTCAGTTTATATTCCGCGTTTCTAATGTTTGACTTTCCAGTTTCGCTGTTTATAATTTGCCAAGTAGTTTTAGGTATATTTACACTATTTTGAATTTTATTATTAATAAAATTTGATTTTGCAATACTACACACACTTTTGAACATTTTAGAGTATTTTTTAACATATTCCTTAAAGGTTTCACTATGATTATATGATTTTTCATCATATAATTCATATAATCTGTCTCTGCTTTTGAATATTCCTACTGTTGCCCAGTCACTAAACTTAAATGAGTTATCATTTATTTTAATTGTTTTAGATTTAAATACTGTATCATACTCACATTTAATTAAATTAAAAATACAATTATATTCCTTAACAGGATCATCATAACATTTAAGTTCCCACAACTTATCCAAGACATTACTTCTGAATCTCTCCAGCCGACCCTCGTTCATGGGTACAAACTTAATCTCTCTTCTTAATGCCTTGTTTGTGTTAATGTCAAAAGATGCTAATTGTCCACTGTGATCCGATTTTAATTTATTAAATATGTATTGACTGTTGGGTGATGCATCTGTGAAAATGTTATCAATACATGTAGCTGAAGTGGCTGTAACTCGTGTAGGCTCTAAAAAGAGATTTTTAAGTCCATAACAAAGAAACAAATTTGTTACCCTTTTACTCAGCGATGATTGTATTAGTAAGTCAATATTAAAATCACCACAAACAATGATATTTTTTTTAGTATCACTAAGTTTCAGTAAAGCTTCCTCCATAATTTTTTCAAACAAATCATAGGATGAAGCCGGCCGCCTGTATACGCTTATTATAATAACTTCCCTAGCTCAATACATGCCATTTCAATGGTTTGCTCAACAGAAAGACTAATAATATCCATTCGTTCTTTAAATTTCATTCCTTTGTGTGTAATAATCAAGGAACCGCCACAATTTGCCTGGCTTCTACTGTATGAACTAGCTATTTGATGATTATTGAATGAAAATATCATTTGATGGTCTTTTAGCCAGTGCTCCGTTACACATAAAATATCTATATTTTCTTGATTCATGAAAAGTTCAATTTGTAAATCCTTACCCAGCATGCCTTCAATATTTTGGTGAGCTACATTTATTACATTTTTACTACATTTTAATTTTGCAGCTGGGGCATATGTGCTAATAACATTTTGATTATAGCTAGAAGTCTTATTATCTATTGTCATTGCCTCTAGTTTAAATTAACTAGACTAGTCCTAATACTACTACTTGGAATGTTATATTCCAACGGTTTTACAAATATAAGTGGCTGCTCAATAGAAGCAGAGGTTTCAGTCAAGATGACTGGTAAATCATTACTAATAATATATGATAGCGAAATTGCTATTTGTCTTATATAATAATTGTACAAATTGTACTTATCATGCTTAAAATAAAAAGGTTTACTAACTATAATGTTAGTATCGATCATATGAAATTTATTACTATGCCTACATGTCATAGTGTGTAATATTTTATTCAGATGGTGCCTTATATTGTTTTCTTGCTCTGAGAAAGAGTGGCTAAAAGGTAATGCAAATAAAATTATGCTACATATATTTTTCTTTTCATGTAATTTGGAAAAACTGTGAATCATGTCTTTTTTATTAGCATGATCCCGTCTGCCAACTAAAATGACCAAGACTGTTTTGACTTTAAAGTCAGTCACAAAAACTTTATTCAATATATCACAATATGAAGCACCAGGGAAACAATTATTTATTATTGGCTGCTTTACATATTTACTTACTTGGAAGCCCATATTTTTCCCAAGTTCATCGCTGTACATAACTACTTCTGGTTGACTTAACTCAACTCTTGGCCCATTTCACCTATAACAATTTACTTCATAATAAACAATTTGGATTTACAAAGGGCCGTTCAACAACTGATGCTGGTGTTGAACTATTTGAAATAATCACTGGTGGCTGGGAGAGGTCGGAGGATGCCCTAGGTGTATTTTGTGACCTATCTAAGGCATTTGACTGTGTTCAGCATGACACTCTCATCAGGAAACTCCACCACTACGGCATCAAAGGCACTGACCTCAAACTTTTGAATTCATATCTAAGTGATAGAATTCAGAAGGTTGAGGTTAACCGGAAAAGGTCGGCTGGGTCGGTTGTGAGAATGGGAGTGCCTCAAGGATCAATTTTTTTTTTTTTTTATACGTGACTAAACCCGCGTTTGACCTCAATCTCACCTGATGGTAAGTGACGATGAGGTCGAAGATGAAAGCACACGGGTTTAGGAAGGAACTGGCTCTTTATACAATATTGCCGGAACACATTACCGCCGGAGCGGTAACATTTGGCGGCAGACTTTATATAAAGGGTGGTCGCTAGCCAGGCGGACCCAGAAGGGATCCTACCACCAAGTAAATTCAATTCTGGGCCCATTTCTGTTTCTAGTCTATATAAATGATCTACCCTATATGGTAGGCAATAATCATGAGATTGTATTTTTTGCTGACGACACATCATTAATTTTTAAAATGATAAGACAGAAAATAAACTACGACGATGTAAACAATGCTCTCGCAAATGTTGTTCAGTGGTTCAATATAAATAATCTAGCGTTCAATGATAAAAAAACTAAATGTATAAAATTCTCTGCACCAAATGTAAAACAAGTTGAGTCTGATCTGCGGCTTAATGGGAACAGATTGAATCTAGTAGATAACTCTGTTTTTCTTGGAATTACCTTAGATTCTAAATTGCAATGGGGCGCCCATATCTCACAACTAGCGAGTAGACTTAGTTCTGCAGCGTTCGCGGTAAAGAAAATTCGCTCATTGACTGATGTTAATACAGCGAAGCTGGTATATTTTAGTTATTTTCATAGTATAATGTCCTATGGCATCCTACTTTGGGGCAATGCCGCAGATATTGACACGATATTTACACTGCAGAAAAGGGCTATTCGTGGAATGTATAAACTTGGAAACAGAGAATCTCTTCGAGAAAAGTTTAAAGAGATTGGTATCTTGACCCTTGCATCACAATATATTTATGAAAACATTATGTATATTTATAAGAATAGTAATTATTACGACCAGGGAAAGGGTTGATAGAGCAAGACACGATTACATCTTGAGTGACAATTTATTAACAAATAGAAATAGTTTATATAGTAAGATGTACGTGCATAATTAAGTTAACAATATTTGATTTTATCTTGGTATTGATTTTATCGAGCACGTTTGATGAATAGGAAATAATATATTGATTCTCTGTGGGTCACGTCGGAGGACGCCACAGATACTCCCCCCTTAAAAAAAGTAAACACAAAATAACAATTCAATATTCTTACTCTAAAATTAAATACTACATAACAATTTCAAGCAAAACAATCATTTTTTTTTTGTTTACGTCAACATCGATGATATTTGCAAACCTTGCACTTTACATACCTTTGTTTATGCTGCAATTATTGAATTAGGTACTTATTATAATATTTATATTTTTGTTTGGAAGGAGGTCATAACATTTTTCTTTAAAAATAATAACATTTTAAACAGACATAGTTTTAACAAAATGAATGTCTTTGAAAATGTAAGCATAAAAATAATTAAACAAAGTTATTTAGGGATAAATTATTATGCTATCGCAAACAAACCTAACCGGTGGCTTACGAAGTCTGCGTGGTCGAGATACGTCATTATTTCTCTCGCTGAGGACTTCATAATTATTCGAGCTATCGTCAGCATCTGCGGAAAATGCTGGTTTAACACGGTCGATGGAAATAAATGACTGCCGATTGTTCATTTGTATCTTCAAATATTTATCGTTTCTTTCTAGAACTTGATAAGGGCCTTCGTATGGCGGTATTAAGCTTCGCTTCATGCGGTCGCATCTTACGAACACATGTGAACACTTAGAGAGTTCGGGATGTACGAAAGTAGAATTTCTACAGGGTGTTCTTTTATATCTATTGTGTATGTTCGTAACTTTCGAAATATTTTCTCGCAGGTTTTCTATGAACGTTTCGTACGTTGTCAGGCTCGTATTCCTTTCGAAAAACTCTCCCGGTAATCTAATGGGGGTGCCGTAAATCATTTCCGCAGCACTGAGTCCTGTATCTTGGCGGAGACTTGCACGTAAACCCAACAATACGGTGGGTAGTTCTGTAGACCAATTTTCCACACAGCCGCGAGCCATTATTGAGGCTTTCAGGGAGCGGTGCCATCTTTCAACCATCCCGTTCGATTGGGGGTGGTATGGAGTGGTTCTAATCTTCTCAATGCCCATGAGCTTAGCTAATTGTTTGAACGTTTCTGATTCGAACTGTCGGCCTTGATCCGTTGTAATTTTCTCTGGACATCCAAATCTTGTGATCCAGCCATTGTATATTGTTTTGGCGACGGTCTCCGCTGTGATATTCGAAACCGGGAACGCTTCAGGCCACGATGTACAACGATCTATTATTGTAATGATGTACTGTTTTCCTCGCGAAGTAGGCAGTGGTCCGACTATGTCAGTATGAATGTGTGCGAATCGCTGAGCCGGCAAAAAGGTTCCGAGCGGCGAGACAGTATGTCTGGTTACTTTAGCTTTTTGACATTGTAAACAGGAGTCACACCATTTGTTTATGTCTGAGTTCATTTTGTACCATATGTATTTTTGAGTAATTAATTTTCGTGTAGTGCGTTTTCCGGGATGACTTAGGCCGTGAATATTGTGAAATATAGTTTTCCGCATTGATTCGGGAACGTAGGGGCGAGCTTTGCCGGTTGAAACGTCGCAATAAACATATTGTTGACAATTGGAAGGCTGTACGTATGTGATTTTCAAGCTCTTACTTTGTTTGAGCTTTTCCAATTCTGGATCATTTTGTTGTTTCATTGAAAGAATTTTGTAATCCACAAGCGAAGGTAATGATATTTCTTCGACTACTCGAGATAATGCGTCAGCTACAATATTGTCGTACCCGCTGACGTGTTGTATCTCGGTACTATATTGTGATATGTAATCCAGCTGCCTTATTCTTCGAGGGGTGTCGTTTACGGATGGTTTTTTTGAAAATGCGTAGGTGAGTGGTTTATGATCAGTATAGATGGTGAATTCTCTGCCCTCGATTAATCGTTGAAAATGTTTTATCGACATGTAAATTCCAAGCAGTTCTCGGTCGTAGGTCGAGTATTTTGTTTGTGCTGTGCTTAGCACTTTTGAAAAATATCCCAAAGGCTGCCACTTGTTACGTATTTTCTGTTGTAAAACTGCGCCTACGCATTTTTCGCTAGCGTCGGTAAATAATGCTATGTGAGCATTTGCTGCGGGATAGGACAGCGTCACGGCCTCTCGCATACTTTCTTTACACGATTTGAAAGCTTGTTCGGCTTCTTGAGTCCACAGAATTGGAGTTTTATCGTTTTTCTTCGAATTTTGTAAATATTTGTTTAGCACTGATTGTTTAATAGCTGCGTGTGGTAGACTGCTCCGGTAAAAATTTACCATTCCGAGAAACCGTCTCAATTCTTTAACAGTTGCAGGTTTTGGGAAATCTAAAATAGATTTTGCTTTCTCATCAGTCGGAGTGATTCCTTGGCTCGTTATATGATAACCTAGGAAATCGAGTTCTGTTTTGAGAAAATCACATTTTTCTAAGTTAATAGTTATCCCATGCTCATGCAGACGTTTTAAAATTATGTCAAGGTGTTGCATGTGTTCTTCTTTTGAGCTCGAAGCGCAGAGCAGATCGTCGACGAAAATATAAACGAAGTTAAGGTCTCTGAATATTGAATCCATGAATCTTTGAAATGTTTGTCCAGCGTTGCGTAGCCCAAATGTCATCTTTGTAAATTCGAATAGTCCGAAGGGTGTTATTATTGCCGTCTTAGGTATATCCTTTTTTGAAATGGATAGGCAGTTATAGGCTTTCCGGATATCGAGTTTACTGAAGAAACGTTTTCCTTCCAGGATGTAGGTAAAATCTAACAATCTGGGCAGTGGGTATTTATCTGGAACTGTGACTTTATTTAACATTCTGTAGTCACCACATGGTCTCCATTCTCCGTTCTTTTTCTTTACCAGGTGAAGTGGACTGGCCCAGGGGCTGTCTGATGGACGACAAATACCCCTTTTTATCATTTCATTAAATTCTTGCTTTGCGATCTTATATTTGTCTGGTGGTAATGGCCTCGCACGTGCTGAAACGGGCGCTCCTTTTGTTTCAATATGATGTTCCACTTGACACTTGGAGTTAGATATGTTTGCAGCTGGCTTGGTTATATCTTCATATTTTCCCAGTAATTTTCTTATGCTCTTTTCTTGTGAAACAATTTCGACGATAGGATGATTTGCTCTCATACTTGTTGCAGGCATTGTCAGCTCAGTAACTTTCTCAATGAGCTTTTTTCCGTCTAAATCGATGAGTAATTTATGGTACTGTAAAAAATCGGCACCAAGGATAGATGTGTTAACGTCAGCAATAACGAAATTCCATTTGAATTGGCGACTTAGACCTATGTTAAGGTTCAATGTTTTTTCTCCGTATGTATTTATAACGCTACCGTTCGCAGCGCGTACTTTATGGTTTGTAGCATGCTTGTGCTTGAATGAGTTTCTTCTTAAAACTGATATATTTGCCCCGGTATCGACTAAAAACCTCTCGCCACTTTGTAGGTCGGCTAGGATAAGGCGGTCGTAGGGGTGAATAGCACAAAGTTCCATCCTAGTTCGAGCTATTTGTAGTTTCCGTTGTTTGATCTGGTTTTTCCTGGCACATGGTGTTTGATAATTATATGTCTTTTTCATGAGTCGCTTATGATATTGACCTTGGTTACGATTCCTCGATGCACTTTTTGACCTTGATCTTGAACGGAATTCACTGTGTCGATACTTTTCGTTTTCGTCGCGTAGTGCAGCTATTTCATTTTTCATCTGTGTCAGCTGATTTGCAAGTCTAGTGACCTCGTTAACTTCATAACTTAAGTTTTCAAATATCCGGTCTGCCATCTCACTCATTTTATCGAGTGTTGCGTTTTCTAAAACTGTAAGGATGGATGTAACAGTATTCGGGAGTTGATGTAGCCATAACGACCGGATTGTCTCGTCGTTAGTAATGCCTTCTCCTAGTTCCTTCATTTGACGCAGCAACTGAGATGGTTTTTTGTGACCGAGATCCATTTTGTAGAATAAACGTTGAAACCTCTTTTGCTTCGAGTCTTCGTAACAATAAATGAGGCGGTCCTTAATAGTTTTATATTTGTTTTCTTCCGGAGGGTTAACGATGATGTCACTGACTTCGCGTAGTTCATCCTTCGATAAATGTGCGATTACCAGATTGTACTTGTAGACATCTCCTTGTTTCTGTGCGGCGACTATAGCTTCGAAATGGGTAAACCATAATTTGGGTTGGTCTTGCCAGAAGCGTGGGATACGTTCCGATATGTTTCTGGCGGCAACTTCAGGTTCCAATGTAACAGGATTGACTGGAGCACGTAGAGCCATTTTCCTTTTTATTTCTGGTTGGGTCCTCAAAAATCTTCTTGCTTGATTGGCTGCGTGACTAACTTCGGGGTCACCACTTATTACGACCAGGGAAAGGGTTGATAGAGCAAGACACGATTACATCTTGAGTGACAATTTATTAACAAATAGAAATAGTTTATATAGTAAGATGTACGTGCATAATTAAGTTAACAATATTTGATTTTATCTTGGTATTGATTTTATCGAGCACGTTTGATGAATAGGAAATAATATATTGATTCTCTGTGGGTCACGTCGGAGGACGCCACAGTAATAAATTTAATTAAATACAAATTACTCTGTAAGGACTAGGAACGACCATAAGTTAGCGTTTCCTAAATTAAGGCTGGCTAAAACAGCAAATCATTTATTGGAATGTCAATACGTATATATAACAAAATTCCGAAGTCAATTCAATCCCTGCCATTCAATAAATTTAAATCAATAATTAAAAACACTCTATCTCGAAAAGCTTATAATAAAACTAAAGTTTTTGTCATCAACGTTCAATATAACCCTTATATAAATGAAAAATTATTAAATCAAAATATAAAATTACTCCTGAAAGAATATCATAATTGTCAATTAATTGAAATGAATTGTAGAGAAATATTTAAAATGAATGCTCAAAAGTTTAAGAGAATGTTAAGCTTTAGGTTGCTAGTAGAAATCTCGTTTATTGAACACATAAATACACAATCAATCCGTAAAAGTTCAATTGTACCATCCCAGTTGCATGACTTTTATGCATACAAACTAGCTGATAGTAACCGCACCTTAAAACCAATTAAAACTAAATTTCATACACATGTTAAGTTAAATCAAGCTCAACCTAGTTCTATAGATACTAATGCTAATGTTATTTCTGACACTCCAGGTATGACCAAAAAAGGCACAATACCATATTACTTCACAAAACTATATAAAAAATCAGACAAAAACAAGTTTTTTCGTTCCTAACTGTAACAGTAAGTGTAATAAATTGACATTTCTTCACCAAAACATAGCGGGTGCAATTAATAAAACTGAAGAAATTATATTCACACTGAATGATCTATCACAAAATCATAAAGAAATCGATGTGCTATGTCTCACAGAAACTTTCATAAAAAAGGGACTGAGAATTTGCTTAAAGTTCCAGGTTATAAGCTTGTAGCATCATTCTCTAGAAATAAAAAAAGAGGAGGCTCGGCTATTCTAATAAAACATGAATATGAGTTTAAAAAATTAACATTTCCTAATCTTGCTAGTAAGTATGACTTTGAATGTTGTGGTATAGAAATGCAAGGCTTAATTGTTGTATGTGTTTATAGAACTCCTTCAAGTAATCCTTATTTATTTATTAAAAAAATGGAACAAATTTTACTAAAAATATCAAATCGGTCTAAAAAAATTATTCTTTGTGGTGATTGGAATCTTGATACATTAAAACCAAATAAAAGCTGTTTAGAACTTATTAATCTGTTTAAAAACTTTAATATTGAAATGCACATTAAATCTCCCACTAGGAAAAAAACATGTATAGATCAGTTTGCTAGTAATGTCAAACAAGTTCAAACTGAGGTTCACTACTTAGGACTTTCAGATCATGAAACAGGACAAACCTTAACTTTGAGTACTAATACTAGGGGACAAAAGCGCACCTGGTATGAAAAGGTTAGAAATTTTAGTAAACAACACATTGATAAATTTTGTAATTGTATTTCTGCTTTATCTTTTTCAGAAGTTTACAAAAAAAATAAACTGAGTGAAGCTTACGAAGAGTTTCATAGTCTAATAACACTCTTTTTCAATTTATGTTTTCCCATTGTTAATGTCAAAAGAAATAATTTATTTAAAAAAAGCACATGGCTCACAAAGGGTCTAAAAAGATGTTGTTTAAAAAAAAGAATACTCTTTCTAAGAAGTAAACAGGTAGGTATGGATAAGAAGGTAAATATAAAATCATATAAAAAATATTCAAGAATATTGAAACAATGTATTCATAAGTCACAACAGTTGCAAAATCATAAATACATTTGTGATAAGAAAAATAAATGCAAAGCTGTGTGGGAAATTATTAATGAAAATGTTGGAGACGGCAAGGCTCGGATAGAAATTGATCAAATTTTATTTAATAATCAATTACATACAACAGCAGATGACATAAGTAATATATTTAATAACTTTTATATCGACATAACTAATTCTAATGATTTTAAATTTAATATTGACGATATAAACGAAACAATGGACATGGATAATACTAATTCAATATTTCTAAGGCCTACAGATTCAATTGAAATTCATAGAATAATCAATGATCTGAATAATACGAATTCGGTAGGTGTTGATGAGATTAGTACCAGTATAATCAAATTATGCGCTAAATCTTTATGTGAACCCTTAAGCTTCATAATTAATCTTTCACTTCAAGAAGGAACTTTTCCTGACAGCCTTAAAACTTCTATTGTTAAACCTTTATTTAAAAAAGGAGATGTAACAGATATGTCCAATTATCGACCAGTAACTTTGATCCCAATAATCTCGAAAATTTTTGAAAAGGTAATGTTAAAAAGGCTCTATGACTTTGTTTCAAAGCAAAATATTCTCAAACAGGAACAATTTGGATTTCGTAAAAATAGCAGTACTTCACTAGCATGTTTTAATTTAATCAAACAAATAACTGAGACAATTAATGACCGAATATCAGTTACGGCTTTACTGCTTGATATGAGCAAGGCCTTCGACTTTGTGGATCATGACTTGCTACTTTATAAGCTAGGAAAGTATGGAATAAGGGGAGTAGCAAACGATTGGATAAAAAGTTACTTAAAAGAACGCTATCAGTGCGTTGAAATATCTAAAGTACAAAATAATAGAAAAATAGTAAGCAGATCAAAATTAAAACTTAATAAATTTGGCGTACCACAGGGCAGCGTACTAGGGCCATTTTTATTCCTTATGTACATTAATGATTTGCCAAATATAACGCATCACAAAACCATTTTATTTGCGGATGATACAACAGTCATCATCAAGGGTGAAAATAAGGAAACCTATGAAAATGACATAAATATGACGCTCAATAAATTGATTAGATGGCTAAGTAATAATAATTTAAAAATTAACGTAAATAAAACTCAATTAATACAATTTCAAAACCATGGAAAAAAACCTATCGACTTAAACATAACTTATAAAAATACTAAAATACATGAAGTAAACACGGCAAAGTTTCTAGGGCTTATACTTGACAAACATTGTAATTGGAAGGCGCATATAGAATTAGTTTGCAATAAACTTGATAAGTTTGTATTTGCCATCAAACGTCTACGCAACTCAAGGCGGACGCAAGCAAATCGAAAGTGCTCCGTATTTAAATTGAAAATAATAGTTAAAAATGCACAAAATACCTTAAACGTGATATAAAAAGTTACGCAGTGATATAAATCAACCAAAAGTGAAAAAAAAACTCTCCAATAATCGCATATTCCTGTGTAATCAGCAAAAAACAAACCTCAAAACTCGTATGTATTACAATTACTTTCTAAGGGGAACAAAGGCTTGAACTTTGCATCACGACGATGACACATTGCGACTAACTGTAAAACTTTAACGGACGAAAAGGAAACAGCCCAGAGTTAAAGTGTGTTCGACAATTTGACGTTATGACGTAGGATCCCTCGTGGACTAATGGAAGGAGGCGCTGACTAAACCTAGAGTGAATCAGTGGGATGGTGGTTCGAACCCCTAACTTTAAAAGACTTTAGCTTGACTTTTTTCTTTTATTATATTTTATTTTGATATCATTAATTTTACGACTTTTTTAATTTTAATGCATGTTTATTTTGTCATCATTAATTTTATTTTACTTATTTTCGCTCTAAATTTAATATTCTATACAAACTATTATTTATATTTTTTATTTGGACATTCTTGTTGACAAGTTATTACTTTCTTTATATAATTGATAAGCAAATATTTTGGTTTTTAATAAGTGTTGACAAAATTTTGACTTAGTTTTGCGAATATTTTTGAATGTATGTATAATATTGAACCCCTGAAGACAAGAGAAAAGTAATTTTCAATATAATTACTTAGTTACCTACTTACAACCTAATTAATAAGTCAGACAAATATTTATACAAAACATGGACAATGTAACAATTAGAACGAAAAAAAAGAGAATATCCGATATAGACACAAATTCTGAAAATGATATTAGCCTGAGTGATACAGAGCAATCGTTTAACTCGCTCTCAGACCATGGAAATAAAAGCCTCCCACTGCAAAATAGCTTTGATGACTCCGGGACAATAGAAATGAAACAAAAAATTGAAGATTTGACGAAACAATTATCAAGCGCTGACACGGAAATTGAAAACTTGACATCTGAAAATGAAAATTTAAAAAAACAACTTATTACACAAGAAAAAAAAAATGACTTCTTAAAAAAAATTGTACAACCGATTAAAATTTCAAAAACTAATTTCAGCAAAACGCCTTGCACACCAATAAAACGACGCTTGACTAATCTTCATATGAAAACTCCAAGAACACCCCTTTTCAATTCACTACATAGAAACGTTACTATAAGTTCTACATTTTCTACACCAATAAAGAAACTGTGTCATGATCAAATATTATTACCGAAACCTATTCCTATGGCATCCATCGATGTTGGGTCAAAAGTACCAGTGCAAATAGAGGAGCAAACCGAGGTGCAAAACAAACCCCAAATCATAATTATAGGCGACCAGCAGTGCAGAGGACTCTCCACTAAGCTAAGGAGGAGCAGAGATAACAAATGGAATGACCAATACAGCGTGACATCAATAGTGAAACCGAACGCCACAAGCGACCGCGTCCTGAGTAGTTGTCTCGATGTTTCAAAAACAATCAGTAAGCACGATATAGTAGTTCTATGCGTCGCGCGTCGGCGCGAACGATAAGAATCCATATGTTTTACTTTCTGAACTATGTAATTCACTTTATATTTTGAAAAATTGTGCTAAAATCTTTATCGTAAATGTAAAATATAACAACTTTTTAAATGTAAATTTATTAAATAGTCATATACAATTAATGACAAAAAATTATATCAATTGTGAGTTTCTAAATATTCATAATAATTATAATTCTACATATTTAATCAATAGCGCAAACTATCTCTGTTTTAAACTCAACGTAGAAATCAACTTTATAAATTACAAAAATAAATTCTTAGTACCATGTATTCGACTACCAATCACTTCTAAACTGGCAAAAAACTATTATAAGGACAAAAGTCTACAGTGTAAGGTGAACAGTGATGAAAGTGGTAAAATAAGTTCAGACCAGTTTTTTCGAGCATAAAATGACTATACTTCATCAAAATATTGCAGGTGTTCTAGGGAAGCGTGATATAGTCGAAGAGGCAATAATGAGTCTCAGCCAGGAAATAGGCTCGATAGATATTATCTGTTTGACTGAAACATTCATTAAGGGTGGATCTGAATCGAATCTCTATCTTCATGATTATGTTCTAGCATCGTATTACTCGCGCCCTAAAGAAAAAAGAGGTGGATCTTGTATATTATTAAAGAAAGGGTTAAAATACACTAAAATAAATATACAAAAACCAAGTAAACTTAATTTTGAATACTGTGGAGTCGAATTGATAGACTTAAATGTATTTGTCATCTGCATCTATAGAACACCAAATTCTAATTTGGAATGTTTTTTTTTAGAACTGGAAAAATTGCTGCAAACTTTGTCGAAAAGAAGAAATAAATCTATACTTATTAGTGGTGATTTAAATATAGATACCTTAAAAGATACTAAAAGTTCAAAAACATTATTTAGTTTAGTGTCTAACTATAATATTACAATACATACCAATAAACCGACAAGAAAAAAATCGTGCATAGATCTAATTATTAGCAACCTCAATTGTATTCGATGTGACACACACAATTTATGCTTATCTGACCACGAAACGGCTCAAACAATGACATTTACAATTAAAATTAAAAAACAAAACATAAAAACCAATCCTAAATTCTATTTTGACCTAAAGAGAGATCTGAACGAAGAAAATATTCAAAAGTTCGTAGAGTGTATGTCGGCGCTATCATTCAATGAAATCTATAGCGCAAATAATACGGAAATAGCTTTTAATAATTTACACGATATTCTTGTCCTTTTCTATAATTTATGTTTTCCCCTCATAAAAGTGAAAAATGTGAATAGACCAATAAAAAATAAACTTATTACAAAAGGTTTAAAGAGGTCTTGTATTGTTAAAAGACAACTTTATTTAAAATATAGACTTTGTCGTGACAATAAAATACAAAATAAAATAAAATATAATAAATATACAAAAGTGCTCAAGAAGTGTTTCTTAAGCTCCCAAAAATTAGAAAACATCAATTATTTATCGAAGGCCAAAAATATGTGTAAATCATGCTGGACTTTAATTAAAAACACTACAGAACCAAATAATACAATCAAAGAAATTGAAGAAATAAAATATAAAAATGACACTTATACAAATCCGCATGACATATGCTTGGCATTTAATCAGCACTATATTGACATTGCAAATTTAAATTCATCAAAGAATTCATCAAAAAATAAATTAAATGAATCAAAAATAAAAACAAACATTAATACAATTTTCATGACACCGGTGAATGAAACGGATATTTTAAAAATAATAATGGGACTAAAAAACACACAAACGACTGGATATGATAACCTGTGCTCTAAAACTTTAAAGGCTGCTGCTAAATTTATTGTGGGACCGTTGACATATGTCATTAATTTATCAATATCTGAGGGAGTATTTCCGAGCAGACTAAAGAAATCTATTGTAAAACCGATATATAAAAAAGGAGAAGTAATTAATATTGATAATTTCCGGCCTATAACGTTTGTACCTGTCTTATCAAAAATATTTGAAAGGGCAGTTTATGATAAACTATACTCATTCTTCGCACACCACAATATACTAACTAATAAACAGTTTGGTTTCAGAAAAAATTGCTCTACATCCCTAGCATGTTACTATTTAATTAAAGATGTAACAGAATCACTAAATCAAGGAATTTATCCTATTTCAGTCTTCTTAGATATGTCGAAAGCATTTGATCGTGTTTCGCATGAAATACTTTTGAAAAAGTTAGAACGTTATGGTGTAAGGGGAAATGCTTTAAATTGGCTAAAAAGTTATTTAAGTAGCAGAACACAATGTGTAGAAATTTTTCGGTTAAACGAAAACACAATAAGTAAATACCAATCTCCGTATTCCCTCAACCAACGAGGGGTTCCCCAAGGTAGCGTGTTAGGGCCTCTATTGTTTTTAATTTATATTAACGATCTGCCTAAAAGTATAAGTCATGAATGCATATTGTTTGCAGATGACACGACTGTAACAATAAAAACTAAAAATAAACATGACGCTGAAAAAGAAACTAATAAAACGCTTACTGACTTAATAAATTGGCTAGATAATAATGAATTATTAGTTAATATTGACAAAACTAAAATTATAATATTTCAGACATACAATTCTAAAATTCCAAAACTTGACATTAAATTTAATAAAATTCAATTGGATATTGTGAATTCAACAAAATTTTTGGGTGTTATATTAGACAGTCACTGTAATTGGAAGGACCACGTTGGTCATGTTTGCTTAAAAATCGACCGATTTATTTTCGTCCTAAAACAAATAGTTCAGACTGTATCGGTTGCGGCTGCAAAACTCGCTTATCATGGATATGTTTCCTCGGTACTTAGATATGGGCTGATTCTATGGGGCAATTCAGTCGAGGCTCATAAAGCTTTTATTGCGCAAAAAAAGTGTGTAAGATCGATTTGCGGAGCTGATTTTTTAGATAGTTGTAGACCCCTATTTGCAAAATTAAATATCTTGCCGCTTCCATCACTGTATATATTCGAAATTTGTTGTTTTGTCAAACGAAATAAACAATTATTCGGAACCAACAATGAAGTGATCGGCAGACGCGGTAGACACAAAGACAAACTGTACATACCTTCTCAAAAACTGTCGGTGTACAGCAATAATGTCCACTGTATGGCGATCCGAATTTACAATAAGTTACCTATAAGTCTAAAGGACCTACCTATGAATAAATTTAAAAATGAACTGTTTAAAATTTTATTAAATAAAATGTTTTATAGTGTAAATGAATATTTAAATTTAAATGAACTATGAATAATTAATAGAATATATAAAATTTATATTATATAATTTTTTTAAATTTGACTTTGACATTTTAATTTTTAGATTTGACTAGGAAATATTCTATATTTTTTCTTTATTGACATGTTCCTTTATTTATTTTTAATCATTAGTTTTTTTTAATTGTAAATAATAAATTGTAATTAGTTTATTTTTTTTTTATTTTAAAGATCTGTAGCTTTATTTTGTGAAATTATTATTTTTGAATGACTATTGTATTATCTTGACATATTGCTAATTTTTATGTTAATATTATGAATTAGACTTTCTTTTTAATAGTAGGTTAGTAAAAATGAAACTGTTTTGCACGCTATATTTAAAGCAGTATATGATCGAACAAAAATTTTTGTAAACATCTGTTAAAACGCTTATACTGGCAAATAAAGAATTTATTATTATTATTATTACGTATGCTTACATGCTTACGGCAAACGGTGTCAACGGAGGCGGCACTCAGTGCTTACCATGGATACGTGTCATCGGTGCTGTCATATGGGCTCATAATGTGGGGAAACTCCGTTGAGATTGATTTAGCATTTCGGGTCCAAAAAAAGTGTGTGAGAGCGATTTGTGGTGCTTGGTTTACAGATAGCTGTAAACCTATTTTTAAGAAATTCCGTATACTGCCACTGGTTTGTATGTATATAAGGGAACTATGTGTTTTTGTCAAACTGAATCCACAACATTTTGTTACACATTCAGTTGCCGTAGGTAGAAATTCACGGAATAAATATAAACTCTACCGTCCTAGGTGTCATTTAGACATTTATGAAAAAAATGTTTATATAAAGGCTATAGATATTTATAATAAGTTACCAAATCGATTTAAAGAGCTACCATTGACATTATTTAAAAAAAGAATAACTTTATGGCTTACAGAAAAATGTTTTTACACCCTAAATGAATTTCTAACGTTTAAAGAAAATTATTTGACAAATTTTATGTATAAAATTTAATTTAATTGTTTAACCTTAATTGACCACGTATAAATGATTTTGTTGACATTGTATGACATTGTAATGATATTTAATATAATTTAATTTAATTTGATTTAATAATAATAATGAATATTTTTTTTTCTTGACATATTTACGCACCATTGTTATGGTAGAATGTGATGGACAATATTTTATTTTAACACCATTATGTAACCACATTTCTTGTAAATAAATGAATTTGAATTTGAATTTACAATAAATAAGGAAGTTCAAAGTAACATCGTGAATCCCTGCCATTCAATAAATTTAAATCAATAATTAAAAACACTCTATCTCGAAAAGCTTATAATAAAACTAAAGATTACTTAGATGATAAAAAGGCATGGGATTAAGCACAACAGGATATTTCTTAAAGTTTCTAATTACTTAATAATTTTGTTTACGGCTTGGCTGTGCAGTATATGTATGACATACTGGTGACTGTCCCACTCACTTATTTTCTTGTCAAGACATCAGCAAGAACGTCATGCTCCCTCAGGCGGCATGGCTAGTGGTAGCGTCGGGTATCGGGTCACCCTCTTCCCTAAAATATGGTTGAGAAGGGTGATGGCTGGTGCTTGCGTTAACTCGTGAACGGGTGCTGCTAGCGGTGCCAGGTCGTTTTGCTAATGATTCTATGACTATTTTATTCCATTCTTGTTCAAATACTCTGGTCCCAGTTTGTCATGTTCGTATTGTGCATCCATAGCTAATTGCATCTGCTATGTGAGCAATTTGTTTGTGGCATGACATTGGCTCTTACAACTAGCTGTCTTGTGTTTGTTTTTTTTTTCATGTCACAGTCAATTTGTACTGTACCTATTTGTATTAATTTGATAATTCTGACTGAAAAAGAGTGCCAAGAGTTTTTTTCCGCCGGCTTTTTTTGTCTCTTGGTCTACTGTAATATCTTATTTAACAACTATCAACAACTAGTTAAAGCCGAAGTATGTGATGACTGACTTCATCAAGTGTTTTGTGAAATTCCTAAGATGAATAAAACTTTTTGAATTTTGAATTTTACGTATGGTATAGAAGCTAA
>CALYBW010000041.1:0-65345 GCA_944452665.1 Stenoptilia bipunctidactyla
AATTGGGCTTGGGCAGATCAAATGAATTTCATTGACCCAGCAGTTACATTGAATGAGACCCAAGGTAGTATGGAATCTTCGAATGTGCAAGAAGTTACATTAAATGAAAATCAAGGTAGTATGAATGTGGAAGAAGTTAATTCTACTAACACTCAATCTACCGGAGGCGAAACTATACAAGATTCCTGCCAACAAGCAACACAAAACGCCCAACAAATTTATAGAAGGCATAGGAGAAGGAATCCGGATCCGGATCCAACAGATACAATGTGATCCAGTACCTACAAAATAGAAGAGAACACAACAGAAATTACGGAAAAGTTGATGTGAAATGTGATGGAATAGATTTATTATTTATGGGATACGCTGATGCATTCAAAAAACTATCAAAGCGATCACAAATAGAGACAAAGTTTGATATCGCCCGAATTTTGAAGGATGCTGAATTAAGCGATCTGGGAACTGGAACTTCTAACACCTACTCCACAGCACCAGGCAACTACTCTGTTAAAAGTGATACCAGCATGCATGGTCCTGTTCCACCAAAAACTTACTCGGTGATCAGTGATCGGAATAGGTAGAGTATATTTATGTTGGTATAATGGACGCCTGCCTTTATATTGGAAGACAGCAGATGTGTTATCTATGACATCTGTCACTCTCTCTACTCTGTGATCATTCTGCCATGTATAGTTTCTTTCCTAACTGCGCTATAATAAATAATTATCCGTTTTAATACTTCAATACTTCAAACTTAATAAATAGTTTTTGTCTTTAAATGCCCTAACTTTTATTTCAACAGGTTGTGGGCCCAGATCGTTTTGTATTTTGAGTTTTAAGTTCAAGTAAATAGAAAAAAGTAGAACCGCGAGTATAACCTCTCATTTTGTTACCGCGCACGGGAGTGATTTCTTTTTCAGTTATTTACAGATTTAATATTAAACATAAATATGGCTGGTAATGGTTCCATGATGTCAATTGAAAAGTTAACGGGTCGAGACAATTGGGCAAGTTGGAGTTTTGCCATAAAGGCATACCTTGAACATGAGGACTTGTATAATTGCATTTTGTCGGAACCAATAACTACGGACCCAAAATCAGTTTAAACAGGACACTAAAGCCAAGTCAAAATTAATATTATTAGTTTACCCAATTTTATATGTACATATCCAAGAGGCTCAAAATGCTAAACAGGTATGGGACAATTTGGCTCGAGCATTTTAAGATACTGGCTTAACTCGAAAAGTTGGCTTGTTAAAAGAACTAATTAATACTAATTTGAAAAGTAGTATGTCAGTTGAAGACTATGATAAAATAATAACTAAGACTTCATAATAAAATAATGACTGCAGCGCACAAGTTGAGAAATACAAAATTCAATGTAGATGATGAGTGGTTAGGCACATTAATGCTGGCAGGATTTCCAGAGATGTACAGGCCCATGATTATGGGTTTAGAAAGTTCTGGTATGAAGATTAGTGCTGATTTAGTGAAAAATAAATTACTTCAAGAAGTGAAGTCATCAGACACTACCGCACTTTATACAAACTCTAAAAATTATAAGCCTAAAAGTAATCAATTAAACAAGAAAGGTCCTAGATGCTTTTGTTGTAATAAATATGGACATCTCAGTAAAGATTGTTGGCATAAGAAGTCAAATATTAATGACAAAAATAAAAAAGGATATGTTGCAGCCTTTTCAGCCTCAGCAGCGAATCATTTAAATTGTTGGCATGTTGACTCAGGGGCATCCATGCATATGACCATGCACCGGGACTGGCTCACTGAAATAAAAATTCATCTGTGACAAATATAAGAATCGCTAACAACAAAGTATTAAAAGTTGAATGCTGCGGTAATGTATGCATTAAAGTAAAGTCAAAAGATGGTAACACTGAATTAATACAAGTAACAGAAGTATTATATGTACCAGAATTAAAAACAAATTTGCTCTCTGTTAGCAGAATAATAAACAGTGGATGTCGTGTAATATTTAATGAAAATGGCTGTCAAATTTACAATCCAAGTAATAAGTTAGTTGCTAAGGCTGATTTAATTAATGAAACATATCTATTAAATACTTCTAATAATCAAGAAATGCAAGCCATGATGGCCAGAAATGATGATGATGCTTTTTTGTGGCACTAGAGAATGGGCCACTTAAATTTCACTTCTGTTAATAAATTACCTAACTGTACTGAAGGTGTAAAAATGTCAAAAAGGACAGAATTCAAACACAAAATTCAGTTTGTGTTACATGTTTTGAAGGCAAGCAAACAAGAAAACCATTCCCTAAAGAAGGCTCCCGTGCAACCAGCTTGCTAGAAGTCATACACAGTGACGTATGCGGACCTATGAAGCATACTTCTATAGGAGGGGCAAGGTATTTTGTAACCTTTATTGACGATTTTTCTCGACGGTCACATTTTTATACTATTAAGAATAAAAGTGAAGTAATTGAAAAAATTATGGAATTTAAAAATAGAGTGGAAAATGAATTAAGTACAAAAATAAAAATCCTTAGAAGCGACAATGGAAGAGAAAATAAAATTCAAAATTTTGACTCCTACTTAATGAAACATGGAATACTGCACCAAACATCAAATCCATACACTCCTGAACAAAATGGTCTCAGTGAGAGAATGAACAGTTTTTCTCTTGTTACTGTTACTCTTTAAAAAATATTGTAATACAAACAAAATATAAAGAGTAACAGTAACAAGAGAAAAGAACTTTACAAATGTATTTATGTGACAGAACGGACATAGCGTTATTTGCAAATGCTATCAATAAATACCCAACTGTCAGTGCCAACAGTAAAAGTCAGTCACTGTCAGTGGCTGTCAGTCAGTTTGGCAAACAGAATCAGCAAACTAAAAAAAAATCTAATCTAAACAAACATGAGGGTGAACTACAAATAACGTATTTAACAAAATAACTGGGGTGGATTTTGAAAAAAATCTACGAACCATATTGGAAAACGTATGTTTCTCCGTAAATCTCGTCGCTTCGTCGCAGCAACTGTCTTCGTCGTTTGATGATTTTGTAACGCCGCCGGGATGCTTGTAGGAGATGAAGTTTTCACATCCGCTATGGCATCCAAATGAAAGTCAGTCACTGTCAGTGGCTGTCTGTCAGTTTGGCAAACAGAATCAACATGAGGGTGAACTACAAATAACGTATTAAACAAAATAACTGGGGTGGACTTTGAAAAAAATCTACAAACCATATTGGAAAACGTATGTTTATCTCCGTAAAGCTCGTCGCTTCGTCGCAGCAACTGTCTTCGTCGTTTGATGATTTTTTAACGCCGCCGGGATGCTTGTAGGACATGAAGTTTTCACATCCGCTATGGCATCTAAATCAGCCTTGGTCACTATCTGGTGACGAACATCGTTGGCTCCCAGCACATACACACAACCGCCGCGGGTCCAGCATTTTGATATGCCGAAGCGCTTACGAGCCTCAACAAAGGCATTATGTCGCGTGGCTGTCAGAAATTCCGACAAAGATTTTCCATGAAGGATAACATTATTGAAGATATATTATTAATGTCTTAGGCGGTTGCGATTTTTGAACCTGTGGAATTACATTAATAAATTTTTGACTATTCGCACTACTATTATTAAAAAAATCACTTTCTTTATTTGCAAGTTCATAATTGGCTTCAGTTTCATTTAAACAGTAAGCGGGTTTTACTCTATCTATAGAAACGGTTGTTTGACGGCCTCCTATTTCGATTTTCATAATCTTTGGTGCTCTACTTATTACCAGATACGGTCCACTGTAACTAGGCATCAATGATCTTTGCACTAAATCATTTCGTACGAAAACATGACTACATGATTTCAAATCCTTGTGAACAAAAATTTTCCTAGAATCGCTATTTTCTCGTGTCTGGGGCCGCAGGCTTTGTATAATTTGGCGTAATTTACTTACGTATGTTTCGTCCGATATTCCTAAATTCGTGCGATCGACATAAAAATCACCAGGTAGGCGTAACGTTTGACCTAACACCAATTCAGCTGCGCTGACGCCGCTGTCGCTTCGACATGCTGCACGCAGCCCCAGCATGACCGTAGGCAGTTCATCAACCCATGATCCATTTTGATTTTGTAACAAGCGGGCTTTTAAAGCGACCTTCAGAGAACGATGTAGTCTTTCTACCTTGCCGTTACTTTGGGGATGATACGCTGTAGTTCGTAATTTATTAATGCCTAATATTTTCATAAGTTTGCTAAATAATTCACTTTCGAACTGCCTCCCTTGATCGCTTGTTAACCTACTTGGGCATCCGAAACGGCAAATCCAATTTTCATATATTACTTTAGCGACGGTTTCGGCTGTTATATCGGTTACTGGAACTGCTTCCGGCCAGTTTGTAAACCTGTCTATCATTGTAATTAAATATTTAAACCCTTCCTGCGTGGTCGGCAGGGGGCCCACGATGTCTACGTGTAAATGTTCGAACCGTTCTGCCAGTGTAAAAGTACCTAATTTCGAATTAGTGTGCCTATGCGTTTTTACCTTTTGACAGTGTATACACGCTTGGGCCCATGTACTAATATCTTTATTCATACCTGGCCAAAAATATTTATTTGTAACCATTCTACGCGTGGTTCTAATTTCAGGGTGGTTATTATCATGAACTACATTGAAAGCTATTTTTCTAAATTGCTGAGGCAGGTAGGGCCTTACACGGTTCTCTGAAGCTTCGCAATAAATCGAACTTTTACACAATGGCGATTGTATTTTTTTAAGCGTTAACCTACCTTGAGACTCCGTCAGCATTTCTGCGAGCTTATCGTCTGTTTCCTGCGCCCGGGCGACTTCGTCGAAATCTAAAACCGTTGGACAAACAATGGTCTCTATTACTCGAGACAGCGCGTCAGCAATTGCGTTATCGTTACCTTTGACGTATTGTATGTCGCTCGTAAATTCGCTAATATACAATAATTGTCGCGCTCGCCTGGGCGTTTCCTTATTATCTGAACCTATTTTGGAAAAAACATGTGTTAATGGTTTATGATCCGTCATTACCGTGAGCTGCCGGCCTTCTATCATGCTACGAAAATGTACTATGGCCAAGTATACTGCCAATAGTACTATCGTATGTGCTATATTTCTTTTGAGCCTCCGATAGTTTTTTTGAAAAATATCCAAGCGGCTTCCAAACCCCTTTTACCTTATGCTGGAGGACTGCGCCGACGCACGAGTTTGACGCGTCACACATTAAATATAGCGCACCTACGTCCCCCGGGTGAGATAGCGTCACTGCGTTTTCTAAAGCTAATTTACAGTGTTCAAAGGCAGCTATCGACTTGTCCGTCCAATTAATCTTAGATTTATCTTTCTTTTTGGCGCCATGCAGGAAGTTGTTCAATACGGCCTGATGATCTGCCGCACGCTCCAAGTGACTCCTGTAAAAGTTAACCATACCTAAAAATCGGCGTAGCTGCTCGATTGTTTCAGGTCTAGGAAACTCTTTGATAGCCTCCACTTTGCTCTTTGTGGGTTTGATACCTTCCGCGCTCACTTAGTATCCTAAAAACTCAATATTACTCTTACCAAGACAGCATTTTGCCAGGTTAATGGTTATACCGAACTCTTGAAACCTTGCAAACACCTGTTTGAGATGCTCCTTATGTACAGCATGACTCGTGCTAGCTATAATTACGTCATCAATGTAAGAAAATAGATTGGAATTCTCAATCATTCTATTATTCATCTGATTACCATTTTCAGTTTTACCTTCGTTCCCGAGGGTGCAGGTTTCGATTCCCTGCAACACGCTATTGTTCATGAACCTCTGGAACGTTTGGGCCGCATTTCGCAAGCCGAATGTCATTCGAGGGAACTCAAAAAGGCCAAACGGTGTTATAATAGCAGTTTTTTCTACATCTTCCGGTGCTATGCAAATATTATGAAAAGCTCTATTAATGTCTAACCGGGAAAAAACTAACTTACCTGCCAATCCGTACGTAAAGTCTTGGATCCTTGGAATCGGGTACCTGTCCGGCTTCGTGATCGCGTTGAGTGCACGATAGTCTCCACAGGGCCTGATTTGGCCGTCCTTCTTTGGCACTACGTGCAAAGGGCTGGCCCAAGGACTCTTTGATGGCCTGCAAATACCTAATTCCTGCATTAACCTAAATTCGTCCCTTGCAATTTTATACCTTTGCGGCGGTAATGGTCTTACTTTAGCAAAAACCGGGGGCCCCTTAGTTTCTATATAATGTAAAATACCGTGTTTACTGGGCTCCTTAAAACAAATAGGCTTAGTTATTTCAGAATATTGCTCTAAAAGTTCGCGATACGGATTATCACATTGGATGCTAGTTACTGTGGGCTCGTTACTCACTACAATTATACCTTGTGTATCTAACTGTGTGCGACCGTCTAACAACCTTCTATTATGTAAATCAACTATTAACTCATGTGCCTTTAAAAAATCTGCCCCAATTATGGGTTGTTTTACGTCAGCTATAATAAAATTCCATCTAAAACTACGGCGTAAACCAAGATTAATATCTAACGATTTTACACCATAAGTCTTTATTTCCGTATTGTTCGCGGCGTATAGTTTATAAGGGCATTCGTTTGCCTTACTTTTGTCCGGCACTTTAAACACTGGAATCACTGACACATTTGCCCCGGTATCCACCAGGTACACTAAACCGGTTTTCTGCTCTCTGACGCACAATCGGTGATTACCCGCAGCACAATCGCTCACCGACGCTGACTGCACTGCCACTGCACTGACACGCTCTCGCTGCCGTGGCGCTGTTCTACTCCTGGATCGTGGTCTCCATCGATCTCCGTCGTAACTTCTGCCTTGCCGTCGCCCGTAGCTCCTACCTCGCGACCGGATTTCTTCTATATCCCCTCGGAGCTCCTTTAACTCTAGGGACATGTCGCGCATGTATTTGACCATATCTGACTCCATATCGGTAGCTGCTGGCGCGACGCTGGAGGAGGCTACCGCTGCTACCTGGCCGTTGCCTAAATTTTCCAGGATCTTGTCTGCCATGGGTGCCAAACTGTCCAGACTCACGCCTCCACTCACTGTGAGTACCGCTCTAACGCTGGGTGGCAGGCGGCTTAGCCAAAGTTTTCTTAAGGGCTCGTCTGTTATCCCGCAGTTCTTTGCTAGATCTGTCATATTTCTTAGCAATTGTGATGGCTTTTGCGTACCCAGGTCCATGTCGTTCACTAGCCGTTGAAATTGGGCCTCTGCACTTTCTTCAAAAACTGTTAATAGACGCTGTTTCAATTTTTCATATTTATCGGTTTCCGGCGGAGATTGCACTATGTCGCTAACTTGCCGTAACGCATCCTTATTTAATTTTGCCAATACCAGGTCGAATTTTACATTGTCACTTTGTTTTTGTGGCGCCATTATCGACTCAAATCGACAAAACCACATTCTGGGCATATCTTGCCAAAAATCCGGTGTTCGCATTTGCACCGTCACCATGGACACGTCTGCCGTGTCTTCTGCCTTTGGGCTTTTAGCCCCACTAATATTGTGAGTTGGCAGCATCTTAAAAACTTATTCACTGACTACTTGATAAATATTTGCACTCGCCAGGTTCCCGTGCCACGTGAGTCGCCTACGTGTCGTATTTAACCAAATCACGTCGGGGTCACCACTTTTGGGAAGGGTGACGTTGGTTAAATAAAACGTATTTTAGTTTCACTCAGTCTATAATTTATAGTTCATTAATCACAATTATTTAACACACATAAAGTAGATACATTTAGTCCTTATCAGTACATAGTGTTAAGGGAACTTAGTTGGGCGGTGCTCCGCAGACGACTGGCGGCTCTACCGCTCGATACATTCGTTTAGGGTTGCTGCCTTTGCTTACAACGTATGACCGCTACACGTAGCAATCACATTTTTTCTAAATAAAATGTACAAAATCATTCCGAATATTTTTTATTATTTCTAATATGTCCTCCCAGAAGTATTCTAAATTTTCACTTGGTATTTTATTAATAAGGTATCTAAAGGCTATTGCCTACATGTTGTAAGTACAGTCACATCTGGTCAACCCTGTCTTGTGATGTGCAATGAGATTTCTGGCTTCTCGTTTTTCTCACCTGTAAAAATTATTTTATATATATTTTTTTATTATTTTGACTTATATATGTATATTTGTATGTTTTATCGACCTATAATTATGACGGAAGATCAAACTCAAATGTATCTGTCACAGTGATATTACAAAAGACATGTTATTATAAAAACACTAGTGAAATTATAATAAGACGATACACTGGAGCTGAGTGTCAAAGTAAGAGTAGAGAGACGACGCATTGATATCGTAGAAGAAATAATCCTTACTATATTATTATAAACGCGAAAGTTTGTCAGTTTGTATGTAGGTATGTTTATTACTCTTTCTCGCAAAAACTTCTTAATAGATTTTAATGAAACTTAACACATAGGCTACATTAAATCCCGATATTCCTACGGGATCGAGATGTATGCAGGTTAACCAAGGCTAGTCAATTATAAAAATCGATTGTTATATGCGCGTTTAAAAGCTAAAAAGGCAAAATAAAAACATTTTAAATTAATTAAAATACATTTTTAACCGGATTTCATGGCTTCTAATAATTTTTACATTTTAACTCGACGTTTCGGTGTCTTTGTAGATACTGTGGTCACGAGCGACTCAGTCCCGTAGAACGATTATTTTCATCGTTGCGGTTTACGATGTCGAATTATTATAGATTTTCCATGAAAAATCACATTATTGAAGAGATATTATTAATGCGTAGCAATCACATTTTTTCTAAATAAAACATTCAAAATAATTCCGAATGATTTTTTATTATTTTTAATAAGAATATCCTCCCAGAAGTATTGTAAATTTTCACTTGGTATTAGCGACTCAGTCGCTCGTGACCACGATATCTGCAAAGAAACCGAAACGTCGAGTTAAAATGTAAAAATAATTATACGCGATAAAATCCGGTTTAAAATGTGTTTTATTTAACAATGAATCGCGCAAAATTTAAGACAATATAACATTTTTAATTATAATTGATTGAATCAGGCGTTACTTTGCGGAAATCCATGACAACAACTATAAAAAGTTATTTTGCTAATTCCGCCACTTGTACTTGCACTAGTGATGCAGGATTTTCATGCGTAGGTTCACCGCCCTCCCTCACTCAAGCAAGAAGCAAGACATGCAATGAACACACACCTGGAAACCCACACCACAAGCTATCACCGACACGTGTTTCGCTTCAACCAGAAGCATCCGCAGGGTGCAACGACCACCACCGAACTAAATTAGTATCGCCAAAGGCCAGCTTATAGTGGGGCTTTGCGTTAGTACAAGTCGCGGAATTAGCAAAATAACTTTTTATAGTAGTCATTTTAAATTGGTTAAACTAATAAAGGTACCTAAAATGGCATACCTACCGAATTGTGAGTAAAAAATAATCATCGATTTTTGTAATCGATTATTTGTTGTAGGTAGGTACAATATCTACCTTAGCCTTTTCCCTAGTAGTAGTAAGTGGATTCACTAGTTAACAAATATGAAATAATAGTATATTATGTAACAAGTGAGCTAAGTTGCTAATTACAGTCGAGGCTGTGATTTGATAATGAGCCGAGACTGTAATTAGCAACACTCACGAGTTACATACGACGTTTTTCAACACACTTGTGAGTAAAAGACAGACATACGTGGTCATAAAATTGATTTGAAGCAGCTGTTGAATGTACAGTTAAAAAACTTATATTCTACATTATTATTTGAAGTGCCAGCTCATCCTGAGTGTATGTCGGCGACATAGACAAATCACTGGAATGATTTGGCATTAAATAATTAATGCTAGATGTCGACGGTTGTGGTTCAAGGCCAGGACAAAACTTCTTCTGCTTCGGCTCTAAGTTAATGCCGCCTGGACGGGCGCGCTCAGCGTGTACACACGCTATTGTTGCTTGCTGTGCGGGCCGCTGCTGCTGCACGTGCGCCGCCTGGCCGTGCGCCGCCTGGACGCGCGCGCTCATATATTTAATGTATAACCCGGATCAGTAAAATATGCTCTGTTTACTCGCATGTTATTTGCACTAAGCTACAATTCAACTTTGTAGGATTCATTATATTATGCACTAGGGTATAATATATTATGCACGCGTGACTTATAGCCCAGTTTAAAGTTCTAAATTCAATGGAATAAGGCTCACTTTACGATCAAGTGTGTTGAAAAACATATAAACACATTTCTCATAAAAATAGAATTCTCCACTTACCCGAGTCATTCTTGTTATTCTGTAAACCTTTCTCATCATAAGTTGGTATTTTGGGCTTCTTCCTTGGGAATAAAATAGACTGCGAACATTCAATGTCTTCATCTGCCTGCAAAAATAATTAAAGTTAAATAAAAAACCAGCCAAGTGCGAGTCGGAGTCCGTATCATTATCTATAAAAACGGCACAAAAATCTCACAACATTCTTCAATTATAAAATCAATGCTGAATTAAATATTTTTTTTAAATATTTGCGTTTAGCTCGTGTAATACCGGTATGTATTATGTACATACGATACACGGTGCTCGGCTCGGCTACCGAATTATTCCAACTCCAACCAACTTGTCGTAACACAAGTCAAATTAAATAGCAAAAGAAAAGAAACAGAAATAATATCAATATTACCGATACTACCATGAGTAACGTTATTATAGTTTACCGGTAAAAGACTTGATAAGTATCGATACCTTTCATAATGTTACTTTACTTTTAACGTTAGTAAGAGCACCAGTCATGAACAGTGACCCATTGATGAACAGTTTTTGTACTTTTATTAATATCTACCACATGGAGGAATTTATTATTACTGGAAATACTTTTTTATAAACTGCAACATTTTCACATCATGTTGAGTGACATTTGACAGATGTCAGCCTTTTTGTTTTCAAATAGGAAGAAAGTAAAGTCGTTTGTAAAAAAAAATCTAAAAAATCCTGATTTATTATAAGAATCTACATGCAGGTGAGTACAAAAATTATTTCATTGCAGAAAACGTATATTGTTGAGGTGTTTTTTCTTTTTATTTTCATTATGTACTATCATTAAGTGTAATATTTGATAGTCCCAATAAACGTTTAGGTTAGATTTGGATTTGTTACAGGCATTGTTTACGACTGGTACCGTTCATACTTAGGTATTTATCCAATCATGAACATATTGATCATAATCGAACGTTTCTAACGTATTTTTTTTTCTTTTCATAATCCATTGATTTTATTAGACTGGAATTATGTTGTTTTGTTAATTTTCATACAAAATATACGTTTTCAAAATACACGCGTGTCCATGATTGGTCGTCCATTAATGGACTAGTGTCCATGATTGGTTGTCCATAACTGGATACTTTAAAATTCTTATTGATTTCTATAGGTAATATATTGTTATTTTAGCAATGGCGCCAAAAAGGAACTACATGAAAGAGCAGATGGCAAGGGCCAGAGAAGAAGTGAATAGAGTACACTAAGTTTGGGGTCCCAAGAATTACACTTCGAAACAAAGTCACTGGTAAGAGCCCCATAGATTGTACCCTTGGTCCTGACACGATTTTAAGTAAGGCTGAAGAGAAGCTGTTGGATGAGAGGCTGTTTTTGATGAGTGACAATCATTTTCCGGTCACAAAAGATCACTTACTGGATAGCGTCCAAAAATTAATAATAGAGAAAAATTTACAACATTGTCCTTTCAAAGATAATCGACCTGGTAAAAAATGGTTTGCTTCATTCCTAAAACGACATCCAGAAATTCCCGAACGTATGGCTCAAAATTTGACGAAAGCTAGGGATGCTGTAACTGAAGATGATTTAAATGAATGGTTTGAGACAAACAAGAAATATATTGATGAGCGCGGGCTTCAGGACGTCTTAAGTGACCCCACTCGCATTTTTAACACTGATGAAAGTGGTTTTTATCTACAGCCAAAAACAGGCAAAGTACTTGTTTGCAAGGGAGAAAAAAATGTTTATAACACTGCTGGAGATGACAAAGAAAACTTGACAGTGTTGTTATAAGCCAATGCTGCGGGCACTATAGCACCACCCATGATCGTATTTCCTTATGAACGTTTGCCAACCTTGATAGTAAATAGCGTTCCAGAAGATTGGGTCATAGGTAGGTCCGAGGCTGGATGGATGTGCGCTAGAACCTTTTATGAATATATGAGTAATGCATTTAATCCATGGCTAGACACAAACAATATTTCTAAACCAATAGTGTTCTTTTTAGACGGACATAGGTCCCATATGACTCTGCATTTGGCTGAATTCTGTAAAAGCAATGGGATAGAGATTATTGCGTTATACCCAAATTCAACTCATTTAATACAGCCAATGGATGTTGCAGTTTTTCGACCGCTAAAGGTATTTTGGAAAAATCAGGTAAACCAATGGAAGATAGAACACCCGGAAAAACGATTAAAAAAAGAAGATTTTACACCAAACTTGAAAATTGCTTTAGAAAAAGTCACAAAGGACACAATAAAAAACGGCTTCCGCAAAAGTGGTCTCTACCCATTTGGGATTGACTATGTCGATCTGACCAAGTTGAAGTCGCTATGTTGCAATTTATGACCTACCTTGAGTCTGAAATTAAAAGCATTTTTACACTTGCAAAATTATTGCTTTTTAATCATCTTTTTTACATGGACCGATCAGAAATTGTAAATCAACTTCCACAAGAAGATCAATCTATTTATTTTATATGGGCCAAAATCAAACATTCACTAATTGGTGTAGAAGATGTAAGTGGCGTCAATCTACCTGGACAAACTGATTTGAATGAATCTGCAATACTTACAGCTACAATAGATAACAACCAGTCTGCCAAAGAGCCTGAAGAACTGGTCCTAAGTACATCGCAACAACAAACCAATATGGAGTCCTGCTAAGAAATCAGCGCTGAGCCTTCAATATCTGTAAGAACACAACATATAATCATTGACAGTACCGCACCACAGAATATCAATAGATTACAACTTATTTCAACTGAATATCAAACCCCTGAAGCTATTGATGAGTCAAAATCGAGAATCAATGAAAAAGAATTACCACGAGTTGCTCAACTAGACCAACAAATGACTCCATCAAAAAATTCTTCCTCAAGCACTTTACCGAATCCATCAACTTCAGGTTTGACTACTTCTGGAGGCATGATTGTTCCATCACCATTTAAACGGGCCATATTTTGGCCAGAGCCAAATATGGCCCGGATTCGGTTTTGTAAGTCGGTTTTTTAAGAGCAAGAACATCCGTCTGGGGCTGCCATTGAATGAATTCGTTTTGTAGTTTTATATTGAAATTTAAATATTTATGGCAGCCCTCGACGGATTTTCTTGCTCTTCTTATAAAGTTCATAGGGAGTTGAATACCTATGTTACTGCGACATCTACATCTTCGAGAACCGAATAGGTAAGCGTAGGGAAGTGCTATGAAAACAAATAGTATGTTGTTCATAATATGACCGACTCTGTGTGAGATCAAGTGAACTTTTAAAAAAGCTTTTCACGTTAATTATCTCTCGTCACATAAATCATTTCAGTCGGATGATTTTAAATTATTTTATTCTTTTTCAATTACATTTTAACCGTCGCGTCGTGGGTTTTTCAAAATTTTTATTTTGTTTTTTATTTCAAACTTTTTAAAGAGCATACTTAAGAACATGCACCAATCAAACCCAAAGCGATCACTGAAAGCCACATTTAAATCGGACCAATGGTTTTGCAGAATTAATGGTTGTTATGACAAACAAATGTTTACTGCAGCGCCTCCTGATGAGTTGTTACCGTTAAACCTATTTAAGAACATTAAACCAATCAAATCCAAACCTATAATTGAAAACGGCATTCAAATCGGACCAATGGTTTGCAAACAAATATTTACTGCAGCGCCCCCTGGTGAGTTGTCACCGTAACACCTATCTCAGAACATGCGCTAATCAAATCCAGAGCGATCACTGAAAACAACATTTAAATCGGACCAATAGTTTTGCAGATAAACGGTAACATTGGCTTTTACAAACAAATGTTGACTGCAGCGCCCCCTGGTGAACTGTTACCGCTACACCTATCTAAGAACATGCACCAATCAAATCCAAAGCGATTACTGAAAACCGCATTAAAATCGGACCAGTGGAGATAACTGGTAACATTGGTTTGCACAAACACCCTCTTACCCCAAACGCATATACCATCTCCGTTCCGTCGTGGGTAAAAACTAGAGATGCGCCGAGTAATACTTTTGCCGAGTAACGAGTACCGAGTTTTACTCGGCTCAATTTTTTTTCAACCGAGTACTCGGCCGAGTAACTCGGTTCAATCAAATTCGCATACTTACTTTTTACATGATAAACAGATTGTTAGAGCAAAAAAGGGCAATATCTCTCTACAATATCAAATTTATCAAGTCAAAATCAAACACCAACAATAGATATTTAATCCTGATATAATCTTATGAGTTGAAATGCAATTCTAATTGGAATTTATCAATTAGCACAAGATTTCAACAACAAACAATAGATATCAACTCAAAAATAGGCAAAATAAACTACCTTGGTGGAATTCTACAAGGTTAGGTTTGAAGGTTAGGATTTCAAAGATTTCCAAAAACCACGCTCTGCTACCAGTTTGAACGGACAAGAAATTATGTTATGCCCGCTCGCAGCGATCAGTCACTGCTTTAAAAGAAATGAATAAATAACTCACCAAAATCCAGCAATCACGCACAAACAACGCCGTTCAAGGCGGCGTGGCGGCAAGTATATAGATAATAAGGAGGGGAATATTATATAGATGGGAACAGGGATATGTTTATAATACTTATATGTAATATTACGCAGATTGCACTACTTTTTTGAGTTTTTACGAAACAATACTGATTTTCAAAGCTGCACAGTCAATTCAATTCACCGAAAACATAAGTAAACCTCGAGGCGCCAATTCAGAGCGAGTCCAAATCCACCATATACTTTGACGTTTTGACCTCTGTCAAAAAAACAATTCGTCTGCGTTCAATGCAGCAAAACCACCGACTAGCGCCACCTATGGTAACTGGCGCGAACAATCACGGACAACGCAAGTCTACAACAATTAACTGAACGTCAATGGGAGATCCTACGAGAGTGCATTGTACTACTCAAGCCTTTCGAAGAAATTACTCAAATTACTAGCTCCACATTAGCATCAATTTCTGAAGTAATACCCCACACCGATGCCCTACTAAAATACTTATCAAAACCTGAAGTCTCCCAAACTTGCCCAAATATAGCAGATATGAAGCATAAGCTTAAAGTCGAAATTCAAGGCCGCTTTCAAGGACAAATATTATTATTATATTACAAATAGACAAATATTATAGTTTGGCAACTTTGCTAGTCCCCAGATTCAGGATGCGATTTTTTTAACCAGAAAACTATGAACTGATAAGGAATGTGCTATTTTTAGAATCAGTAAAAAGAAGTGACATTTCGGAGAGTGCTAGCAGCATTGAGGAAAACGAATCTGAACGATTACCACAGTCGCAAGATCCTCATGCATCTTTCTGGAATTGCTTCAAAAAATTAGCTTCCACCCAGCCACTAGAGCGCGATGATCCTAAAAGCCCCGTAGCTTTAGAATTAGATCGCTATTTAAAAGAAACTTTGTTGGCAAAAAGAAGAGTCCTTTCGAATGGTGGAAAGGGCACCAAACAAGGTATCCTGAGCTAGCACGTTTAGCAATAGTATTTCTATGTGCACCTGCAAGCACCGTGTATAGCGAGCGATTGTTTTCGGAGGCTGGTAACGAAGAAAAGAGGAATAGGCTGTTACCAGAACGTGCAGAGAGCCTTGTGTTCCTCCATCATAACTTACCTTTATTAAATTTTAAATATTGATTATTTGTATGACTGTTCTTTTTATTTTGTCTCACTACTCATTCATTAAAATAATTTTGATTTTATTGTCAAAGATTTCCTACATTTAAAATAAATGCATTATGATTAACACTGTTGTTTTCATTATATCAACCTAAATAAATTGCTTTTTTTAAACAAAGTATACCCGGCATTCAAACCGAGTTATTCGGCCGAGTACGAGCATCAAAAAACCCGCCGAGTACGCCGAGTACCGAGTATCAACCGAGTACTCGGCCCATCTCTAGTAAAAACCCATAAATACAATGTCTTTTACTAATATCCGGTACCCAAATATTTGCAAATATAATAAGTTAAAGGGGAACTAGTAAAATAGACGAAATATTACTTATACTGTCCATGACTGGTGCATTTACCTCGTAATAACGATACCCGTGTCCGCAAGAGATAACGTTACCATTTTTTTAACGTTATTCAAAGCCCTGCTTGGATCGCAGCGGAATTCATCTAGCGGTTCCGCTGTAACGGTTCCGCAGCGGAGGTGTGCTACGGGCGTTATAGGTTATGTTTTTAATTTCAGATCTTCGCGACAGTCATATGGCAATGACGCCATAGGATATGTCCAGCTGAAGAGGGAAGGAAATTTGTGTGTCGTAAAGGGTAAAGTTTGTCCCGAACACAAAGTTCGTCAACAGCCATACTCGGTGTCCATGGTCATCGACGAAAAGGAAGGAGTTGTACAAAGTGTACAGTGTGCTGACTGCCCTGCCTCCCAAGGTTGCTGTAAACATGCAGTGGCTTTCTTAATGTGGACACATAGAAGAAGTGAAGAGCCATCTTGCACTGCCATTGCATGATACTGGAAAAAATCAAAATTGTCTAAGGTTGGCAGTACTCTAAAGTACATGACAATAAAAGAGATGGGTAACAGTGGCAGTTCTATACGTAACCGGCAAGATTAAAGTGTTTTGTGCGAATTTTTAAAAGAAAGTAAACTGAGGATTTTACAAAACTGTCCAATTTTGAAACATCAGATTGATTATGAGGATGATGTAATTCAGTTGCTTTCCTTACACCAACTAAGTTGCAGATTTAATTCTGAAGATAAAAGTGTTCGTTTTATAAACAAAATACATACAGTTGTTACAGAAAAGAATATTAGTGAAGCGGAAAGGCTAACATGCCAACAACATAGAAGTCCAGCATGGCACGAGCTTCGATATGCCCGAATAACAGCATCAAGAGCTTATGAGGTGTCCTGGTGTAAGACATTAGATGGCTCATTAATTGCAGCATTAATGGGTACAAAATTGCCTGACACTATTGCTATAAAAAGAAGCCGAAACTTAGAAGATCTTGTAAAAAACAATTAAAAGAACAACTTGGTGAAATTTCTCAGTGTGGACTGTTTATATGTCAAGAATATCCTATGTTAGCAGCATCACCTGATGGGATTTTGAATGATGATACTGTAATAGAAATAAAGTGTCCAATGAATGAAAAAACTTCAAAAAATTATATTTCTAACAACCAAGTCGCTGCTAAGTACTTTGCACAAGTACAAGTGCAGATGCACATAACTAAATTGAAAAAGTGTTTATTTGTTGTGGCATCATGGGATTTTGAAGAAAATGGCGAAGTGGATATTGTGCCTGTAGAATACAATTCTTGATATTGTGTGTGCCGTGGGGAAAAAGGAGAAAGAAGGACGTACCTGGTTGACAGACACTGATGCAGCTCTGAGTTTTTGACCATCCGAAAATGACGGCCAATTGGTCGGCACTATAACACAGTAAAAATCCTTCTATGCTGGTTCAAAAAACCTTCTTTCTTGGTCACACAAGCATGTAAATTTTGAGTTAATTCACTTTCACTCGCGGCGAATAATTAATAGTATTTTTATTGCTTAATTTTATTATTTATTTGAGGAGCGTCACTCGCGTGGTACAGGTGCGGACGAGAGCGGGAAGAGAAGGGGGGAGGGAGATGAGGCGGAAACGGAAGGGATGCGTGTGAGCTGTGGTGCGTCAAATGTGTTTCATTTTTTATATATATATGTATATATACCTGCATATTTGCGTATTATTAATTAAAAAAATAAATATAATAAACGGCGTGAACAACTCCCCCGGCCTAGAGGTTTTCCTCTAAATATAAAAGTAAAGAAAATTAATTTAATTTAAAATATTAACTAAATTTATGTATAGGTACTTATACATAAAATATAAATAAGCATGCGTATATATTTACTGTCGAGGAAGAGGACAAACTCTAACCACTGGGCGAATAAAGCTACCCACGACTGTGCGAACTTTAAGCGTGCGAATAACATTGTCCTTTCCCGGATAAGTCTCCTCCACAACACCCAAAGGCCAGCAAAGAGGATGAGCATTGTTATCTTTAATAACTACAACTGACCCTAGTTGAATAGGATTGGATGGAGTGTTCCATTTCTCTCTTTGTTGGAGCGAAGTGAGATATTCCTGGCTCCAGCGGCGCCAAAAACTTTGAATTAATTTAGTTATGAGTTGATATCGAGTTAAGCGGTTATCAGATATATGAGTGAGGTCTTCAGAGGGTAAAAATTTTAGCGGGGTAACATTTAAGAAATGATTAGGAGTTAATGCGTTAATACTAGAAGGATCTGAACTGAGAACGCACAAGGGGCGGCTATTAAGTATTCCTTCTATTTGAACTAGAACAGTATTAAACTCTTCATATGTGAGAATTTGAGTACCTACAGTTTTATAGAGATGTGTTTTGACACAGCGGACACTAATTTCTGAAAGACCATTGAAATGTGGACCATACGGTGGGCTATGCTTGAATTGAATGCGTTGCTCAGCTAGTTGATTACCTATATAATTATTATGTGCGTTAGAGTGTAATAAGCTATATATTTCCTTTAATTTGCGTTTAGCTCCAATAAAATTCGTAGCGCCGTCGCTATATATCATAGCCACGGGACCTCGTCTGCTAATAAAACGCTTGAAAGCGTCAAGAAACAGATCGGAACTAAGGTCTGAGACGAGTTCTATATGGAGAGCTTTGGTGGTTAGACACACAAAGATACAAATATAAGCTTTGTTGCTTTTAATACCACGACGTCGAATGTGAGTTATATAGAACGGGCCTGCATAGTCAACGGCAGTGTAGACAAAAGCTTTGGCTTCGGAAACACGAAATGCCGGCAAATCCCCCATAAAAGGAGTAGGAGACTTGGGATTCAGTTTGAAGCAGATGTTGCAAAGATGAACTCTTTGACGTACTAAATTCCTAGCGCCGAGAATCCAAAACCTTTGACGGAGAAGCGAGAGTAAGAGAGCGGGACCTGTATGAAGGTTAGTGAAATGATAATAGTCAACAATTAATTCTGAAACGCGATTTTTTGCGGGAAGTATCATGGGATGTTTCTGGCCATAACCGAGCTGAGCATGAGTTAGTCGTCCACCGACGCGTATAACATTGTCATTGTCAATGAATGGATTAAGTTTTAAAAGTGATTTAGAAATGCGTTTATTGTCCCTTAAAGCAATTATATCGTTTGAAAAATGTTTATTTTGAACATAGCGTATGAGATAGATTTCAGCGTAATCATAATCTGCGGGAGTGACTATGCCTTCGGTGCGTAAAATTCTTAAAAAACGTAATACATAAATAATAGCGCGTAAGAGTTTTTTATAACTTGAAATACGTTCAATTAAATTTTGAAAGGGATGTATTTCACATGAATCTAAGTTTGTAACTAATGTTATTGTTTTATTTTCTAAATATTCATTTTGATTTAAACTGGGTTGAAATGGTTTTATAGGCCATGATTCAATAGGTTGAGAGAACCAATCTGGTGCGTGAAACCACAGCTTACTACATGACAAAATGTAGGGAGTTACAGGGCGTGATATAATATCTGCGGGGTTATCTAAACTATTTACATGATACCAGTGATTTGCCGAGAGTTTAGCGTTAACTTCCGTAATCCTATTCGCCACAAACGTATGAAATTTGAATGCGGGGGAATGAATCCATGTTAAAGCGACGGTTGAGTCCGAAAAAGCGTGAATAGAACATATTTTATGTCGTTTACTTAAGGTATCATATACAGCGGTTATTAAGTTAGACAATAGTAACGCGGCGCAAAGTTCGAGGCGTGCTAGTAGTAGTGTAATATTGGGGCTTCTGCATCACTCACCTCGCTTCGCTCGGTTCGCGATGCGGAGCGCCCCAATATTATTTCTAATGCATAGCATCGTAAGATTTGAAATAGAGCTTCAACAATAATTTACTTATCGACTCATGGTCGTTATTATACAATAGTAATATTGGAGCACAAAAATATCGTTTCTACAAAACATGATTCAGTATAAACAACATTCTCAAGTTCGAGCGGCAGCGCGACGTTGATGCGCCGCCGCGCGCACATCTCATGTTTGCCCAGCTTATTGATAAATTCGTACTGAATTAGGTATACCTATAACATGATCTATGACGATGAAAATAATGCAGCAAGTCTATGTTATATTTAACGTTAATCATGCATATTGATATTAATATGCATGATCATAGTAATATTAAGATTCATAATGCGATTACCATATTATCATTGTTATTAGGACATTGTTTATTTCTTAAAACACACTTTTAAAATGGATACAAAAATAATACATAACTAATAAACCTACTTACCTACTTAATAAATCGAAATATTTATCTTTTTTCAAACTTGCAATGAACTTAATAATTAGGTAGTACGTTTTGTAAATAGATATAAGTATTAGGAAATATTTATTTTCGGTACTTTAATTTACGCAGCTATGAATTAGATCAATGTTTTTGTTTGTTTGACGACCTGTACTGCGACGCGGCGGCGGCGGCAGCGGATAAGGCGTCAGCCTCACGACACTGTTAATTAGAAGGCTGCGGGTTCGATTCCCGCGCGGATCAGTATAAAAAAATTCTAGGTCTGGGTATTTATCTAGTTATGTACATTTATCCTAGGATCCTTAGGTTCACTACATAGCTTTGCTTTCTTTGAGGCCTAGTAGTAGGTGCGATTGTTTGGGAATTTTATTTCCTTTTGAATTAAGCATTTAATTGAAATTTAGTTCATGAGGACTCGGTTTCAAATCCTAAGTTGGAAAAACTGTTAAGAAGTGTTTTTCATGTATTTTATTTATTTAAAATAACAGTGGAGAGTTGAAACTCTATGGTTTATATATCGTTCTCACACATTATCTGCCCTAATATTATAAAGCTGAAGTGTTTGTTTGGTTAAATGCGTTAATCTCAGAAACTAGCAGTCCGATTTGAAAAATTCTTTTTGCGTTAGATAGCCCAACTTTGAGGAAGGTTATAAGCAGATCATTCTACGGGATCAAAAGTTAGGGGGGTAAAACCGCGTGCGGTCGGCTAGTTCTTTATAATCCTATCTTTTTTGGAAACGATATGCTTTTAAGGAAGTGTACCCCGAATGTCTTGAATTTTGAATTTGAAATATGTTGTTTTCAATATTGGAATTTAAAAACTTGACTGACAATTTGTTAGATGAAATAGTTAAAGAAAGAACCCTAGTGGTTGAAGACAGGCTGTGCGGCTGGAGCGGCGGTGGGTTCGATCCCCTCACGGAACAAAAATATTTATATGTATGTCTGCTATAGAACCCCTCTAATTCGCTACATGGTATTCTATAACACAAACAGTTGCTTATTTTTAGGCTATTTAGTTGCTGTAATTGTTTAGGGATTTTTATTATTATGTATTAATGAGTAAAGGTTTTTTGTTAGAAATTACAATAGGTACCTACGCTTATGCTTAAATTGATAGGTTTCGAGTTATTTTCGGAAGCGGCTTTTAACTAAATTTGATAAACGTTTATGATGTTAAGTTAATATTAATATGAAAACATAGTATTTAATATATTGATAAAGGTTTTTATGTTTAATGCATTGGAATTATAATAACTAAATATGTAAGATATTCAGTTATTTTGGTTAACTGTAGGTAATCGTTAACTACCAGTCTAAAGGGACGCTCTTCATAGATCGGTGACGCTCCGCCAAACATGGCACGTTTTCCTTTTTAGAATTTCGTCTCATATGTCTGCGACGAAGCGTCGCCACATCCAAATAAAGGAAACGTCGGGGTGTGTACGTAGTAACTAAATAGTAGAGAGAAGAATAGATCTTACGATAGGAGTGTGTAAAATATAATTTCCAAAAATTTATATTTGTAAAACTTTCGACAACGTTAGCAAAAAATAATAAAATCACTACCTTAGATTTACGAGTATATAAATGAGCCGATTGCTCTTCTGCCAATAATTACATTTAGTATTTGATTAATTATTGTGAATACAGTTTTTACGTGACGAATACCTACAGTGTAACATTTTAAAGTGAACCAGCAACTTATTGAAGCAAATATGTAAGTACGTATTACATTTTTATGAACAATTTTATAACTTGATGGTTGGATCCTTTTTGAATAGTAACTACAAGACTCGCAATGGTTCAATTGGTCACCTTTCCACTACACCATCGTGTCACCTTTGAGGGTTCGATTCCCAAATGGAAAAATAATTGTATTTGGGGAGATATTCCTAGTCCATAGTTGTGTTTTTTATAACAGTAGTTATTTACAGAAGAGCGGGTTCGATTCCCGCACGGAAAAAAAATGAATACATTGACACCAAACGCTAGTCTTCGATTTATTATTTACATTCTAGTCATATATATTTTGATAGTCTCTACAATTTAAGTTTAATTTTTTAATTTTACTAGAAATCATAATATCTACAGAAGAGTTATGGGTTCGAATCCCAGTATTTAACGTTACTTACTTAAAGTTCTCTAATTATAATTCCCTCAACCGTTTTTTATCGAAATTTTATTATAAGAAACTTATTTAGATTTTGAAGTTTTAGTTGACAACATAACACTGTGCTAAGTATGTGGTTTAACTAATTTAAAGAAAATTAAAATGAATCATTCAAATTTATAGCTGCTCCTTCTTTTCAGGTCAAGTTCCACGAATCCTTTCGAGTCCGACGTAGAGTCGCATCTTAACACACCTTCCACGTCTCAAAAACCAAAACAACCTAAAAAAACGAAAAAGGATTTGAAAAATAAGACCGAGACTAAAAAGCCAAAGAAAACTGCTCTGAAAGACCTCTTTGGAAGCGACTCGGACTCGGAAACTGATACTCCAGTAATAAAGCGGGCGAAAACAACCAAACATAGCCGACTGATTGAATCTTCGGTAAGTTTAAAACCTTGATTTTTCTATATTATGTAATATTATTTTACTGATTTTCTGTATTAATTAATTGTCTAGGACCTTCACCTAATTAATCAATTAATGTGGTACGATACAATATATTATTTATTTATTTTATTAACGACCTCCTCCTCGGTAGATCAATTTTTAGTTAACGAAAGGTTGCGGGTTCGATTCCAGCTCAAGCCAGGATTTTTATTTTTTGAGTTTTTGATAATTTTTTGAATATGGTTTAATGTTATGATTTAATTCAATTTTATTTCAATATTACAGGACGACGAGGGAGATCTTCAACCGCTGAAGGTATCTGCTCTGCGTTCGTCCCTGTCCAGAAGAACAGCCAGTGGAAACTCCTACCAGCAGGACCTTACGCGCAGCGGCGATTATTATGTCGAACTTCGTATATACAATCACAGAGAGGCTGAACGGCTAGGGAAGGATCGGTGGAAACAAACGCTTCTCTCTTATAGAGGCTCTGTGAGCACGAACTCGCCGACTTGGAGGGCTGTTGCCAATCTAGTGTCTGCAGCTAAAGCAGAATTTAGAGGTGTACAGCCTATTTTATACCCGAATAACAATATTTAATGTATTTTATATTTATAATACTGTTGTGGGTTTATATTCAGCATTAAAACCATTTATTCTTATCTATATTCCTGCCTTTGAATTAGATAATGTCTGGGTATCCTATTTTTAATAATTTAATTTTTTATTACAATAAACATATGTAGTTATTTTTGTGGTTTATTTACAGGAAACTTAACAAGGATTTTATCCTAAATACCTAGATTCAAAGATAAACTCGATACCAAGATAAACTCGATTCCAAGATAAACTCGATTCCAAGATAAACTCTTTTAAGAAGATTCGATTTAAATATCTTTTTATAGTAGAACTTTCTTTACTTTATAAAACATTACATTGCTTACAAAAAAGTAATAATTAAAGATATAGGTGCCTATATACCTACATTTAATAAAATTAATCATGTTTTTTTGTGAAGTTTGTAACATAGAAGTGTCAAAATATTCTGCACATAAGAAAACTAATATACACAAATCGAATTGCCTATTGCAGACAACGTTTGACAACGTTCGTATAATAGCCACAGCCTTTCAAAACCGAATAATTAGTTATAGAGTGAATCCATACGAGGTTATCGATACGCCTGAAATATTTTTGACACAGATTTCACAAAAAGTTTGTTATCTTATCAAAGAATTATTGAAAAAACATGATTGTATTAAAGTTAATTTTGAATTGTTTGTTTGGTATACATTGCCGAAAAATGATGAAAAGTCTTTAAAATCGTTTAACACAAAATATAATATAGTATTGCAAAATACAGACATCTCAGACCTATATAAATTATTTTGTGAGAAGCTTATTTGTAAATGTACTGAATTTCAACTTTCAGAGTCAGGCTGGACAATTGAGTCCCTCAGTCATTTGGAAATTAATATCGTAAAATATAATCCTTTGCGAGGTGGTTCTTACTTACAATTGCCTAAACGTATTGCTAATACTAAATCATGTTTAAATATAAAAAATTATGATCAACATTGTTTTCTTTGGTGTATCATAGCTGAAATATTTCCGACAAAGATTAATCCAAACAGAACTTCTTCATATCCACATTATTCCGACATACTAGATATTTCTAACATGAGCTTTCCTCCCAGTTTTAAGGATATTCAGTGCTTTGAAATAAATAATCCTGATATTAGTATTAATATTTATGGTTTAGATACTAATGATAAAGTTACAGGTCCCTTGTATAAAACAAAATCACGTCGTTTATACCACATCAATTTGCTTTATATTACAGAAAATAGTAGAAGTCATTTCTGTTTAATTAAAAGTTTTGAAAAACTTGTGCATAAACAGTTAACCAAACACAAGAGTAGAATATTTTTATGTGATGAATGTTTTATTTATTTTAACACTGAAGAGAAGTTAAACTCTCATGAATGCTCCGGAATTCAAACTATTTTACCCGAGACAGGAAGTAAAATAAGTTTTTCGAATTATGAGAGAACGCAAGTAGTCCCTATAGTGATATACGGAGATTTTGAAAGTTTATTGCGTGAATATTCTGACAAAAATAAGTCCACATATGTTGAAAATATACAAGTTCATGAGGCTACATGTTTCGCTTATTATATTTGTTGTAAAGCAAATCCGAAGTTAAATGATTTTGTTTCTTATAGAGGGCCTGATTGTTCTAAAAAATTTGTTAAATCTCTAACTAATGATGGAAAACGATTATTTAAAATATTATTAGAGAGCAAACAAATGTTGCCGTTAACTGACACTGAGCGATTAAGTTTCATAAGCAGCACGCAATGTCATATTTGTAAAAAAAAGTTTTCGTGTAATGATACTATTGTTAAGGACCATGATCACTTTACTGGCAAATATAGAGGAGCTGCTCATAATGCATGCAATTTAAATGCCAAACAATGTACTTTTATACCAATAGTGTTTCACAACTTATCCGGCTATGATTGTCATTTATTCATAAAAGAACTTTCCAATATTAGCGGTCGAATTCATCTTATTCCGAGAAATAAAGAGAAATATATTTCTTTCACAAAATTTATAACAGTCAATGCAACAAATGCTGTACAATTGAAGTTTATTGATTCATTTAATTTTTTAAGCTCTAGTATGGACAAACTTGTCACAACTATGAACCCTGAGGATTTCAAAAATTTAAAATATTTTTTTACCGATAATAAATTATTTGACATTGCTCGAAGAAAAGGAATATATTGTTATGACTACATAAACTCTTGGGAAAGATATGATGAGATCGAATTACCATCACCATCACATTTTTTTAACAAACTTACAATGGAGTCTATATCTGATAAAGACTATGAACATGCTTTAAAGGTTTGGAAAACTTTTAAAATAAAAAATTTGGGTGAATATACAGATTTGTACCTAAAATGTGATGTATTACTTCTATGTGATGTTTTTGAAAAATTTAGAACTATGAGTTTGAATCACTATGGTTTAGATCCTTGCTATTACGTTTCATCACCTTCATTAAGCTGGGACGCTATGCTTTTGTATACTAAAATCAATTTAGAACTTATCTCTGACGTAGAAATGTATCAAATGATAGAAAAAGGAATAAGAGGCGGACTTGCTCAGTGTTCACTTAGATATGCGAAGGCAAATAATGAATATCTTTCTGACTACAATAACAAAGAGCCTGATTGTTTTCTTATTTACCTTGATTGTGTTAATTTGTATGGATATGCTATGATGCAAAAACTTCCAGTAGGTGGTTTTAGCTTTTTGACTGAGGATGAAATTTTAAAGTTTGATGCCTTAAGTGTTTCAACCGATTCTGATACAGGATTTATACTAGAAGTAGATCTTCATTACCCTGACTACTTGCATGATGATCATTCCGATTTGCCATTTGCACCTGAAAAATTTGTTCCTTTCTGTAGCCGAAACGATAAACTTGTTGCTAATCTTTTTGATAAATATAAATATATTATTCATTACATTCACTTAAAGGAATGCTTAAAAAATGGTCTGCAATTATTAAAAATACACAGAATACTTGCATTTCAACAAAGTAATTTCTTAGAATCTTATATTTCGTTAAATACCGCGCTTAGACAAAATGCAGAATCTAATTTTGAAAGAGACTTTTTTAAGAAACAAAATAATTCTATATTTGGTAAAACCATTGAAAATAAAAGAAAACAAGTGGATGTTAAACTTGTAAATATATGGAGAGATGATTCAAACCAAACTAAAAAATTCTGCGGTGCTGAAAAATATATCAGTGCACCTAATTTCAAGAACTTTTCTGTTATATCGGAGTCCTTAGTATCAATCCAAATGAATCAAACAAAAATAACTTTAGATCGTCCGATCTACATAGGTTTTAGTATCTTAGAAATAGCGAAATGCCATTTGTATAGGTTTCACTACTCTATCATGAAGAAATATTATGAAAATAAGTTGAAAATTTGCTACACAGACACTGATAGTCTTTTATATTTAATACGCACTAAAGATTTTTACAAAGACATGAAATTAAATTTAAAATATTTCGATACTAGCAACTTCGAAAAAAGTAATGAATATTCTATGCCAATTGTTAATGCTAAGGTACCTGGTTACTTCAAAGATGAAATGGGTGGCGAAATCGTATCGGAATTTGTAGGCTTAGGAGCCAAATCGTACTGTATAACTACAAAAAAATCAACTTTAAAAAAAGCTAAAGGTGCTAAAAAATGTATTACAAGAAAACTTAACATACAAAAATACAAAAATGTTTTGATGAAGAACGAAATTCTGAGAGATCATATGTGTATTATTAAGTCTAAAAATCATAGAATTTTTACTCAAAAGATAAATAAAATTGTATTGTCAAAAAAAGATGACAAGCGTCAAATAATGAATGATAAAATAACAACTTTGCCATGGGGACATTACAAAACAATATTTTAATAAGAAATAATACGTATTAGATATATTAAGTTTTATATTACTAAGTTTATTGTAATAATATTAAGTTTTATTGGTTTTGTACACCTACGAGTATATCAATTTATTTTAATGTAATGTTTAATCAATGTGATGATAATCTTATATTATAGCAAAGTTTTGTTTTGTTTGTTTTTAAATACAATAAATATTTGATGATATGATATAATACTATGAAATAAAATGCAAATATCAAAATAACAATTGTTTATTTTAAAAACCATATCCCATACCATAAGAATAATCAAAACAATAATATGTTAAAAGAAAGATATAAAATATTACATGCTGGATTTGCCTAATTTTTTTACAATTTTACATACTAAATGATCAGTTTCATTCATAATATCGTCATAATCACTAGTTACTAAATACTGCACATTCACACTAGCATTATCAAGTTCAATATCCTCCATATTACGACCATCCACATCAAGTACAATTATTTTTATTATATGACTAACATGTTCAGGCTCCTTACGTATGACAAAGGATTTATTGTTCAAAGTATTCGATTTTCTTTTTTTCATTTCTAAAGATTGTTCTTCAGCTTTCCGTTTTTGATGCTCCTCACATGATTTTGCTGCTACTTCATTATACCAGCTTTCTCTATCTTGAGCGTAGTAAAAAGGATTCATTATTGGGTCTGAGTCTTCCATCAAATTCTGAAACAAGAACAAGTTAGAAATAAATAATACAAAATATTTTAATTCATAAAATTTAAAAGACCTTGACTTATTACTCACCCCACGTAAATTCTCCGCCATGTCTGTAACCGGACTGTAAGAAGGTGACTGTGACATGATTCTGTAAGAAATAATACAATTAAGTATATCTAAATAATTCAACATATAAAATGAATGACAAGATGAGGTTTATCAAGCGATTTTACATATTTTAATTAATTTTAATAATTTATTATATTAATTAAAATAACACTTACCTTGAGAATAAAAAGTTATAAATCCAACCTGCTTATCCAAAAACCACATGCGAAGTGATGGTTTATTCTATCATAAATACAAAAGTTATTTGATGCACGATGCGTAATATGAGTCAATAGCTAGCTCATATTTAATCTGGAAAAGGAGAATAGAATCATTCCTGTAGTGACAAGTCTATGTAGTGATAAGTTAGATCCAAAATAAAGTATATATGTCCATGTTAGGTAAAAATTAATTTATTAGACAAGATGAAGTTGATCAAACAACCCATATCACTTAACGTTAAAAATATAAATCTTGGCGAGTCTCCTCATAAGATTAGACACAGCGCTTTGTTGCCAAATACGATTCGTTGTATAATATGTGGTCCCTCAAATTGTGGTAAAACAAACGTTGTGATCAGTTTGTTGTTGCATGAAAATGGGCTGAAGTTTAAAAATCTTTACCTTTACTCAAAGACTAATTTTCAACCAAAGTATTGTTTTTTGCGAGAAGTATTAAGACGAGTACCTCAGATAAAATTCTATGAGTTCAATGACGATAAAGATGTCATATCTCCGAGTGAAGCTTTACCAAATTCTGTATTTATATTTGATGACGTTGTATGTGAAAATCAAATAAACATCCGTAATTATTTCTGTATGGGTAGACATAAGCAACTTGACTGCTTTTACTTATCGCAAACCTACTCAAAAATCCCAAAACAGCTGTTACGCGATAATGCTAATTTTCTTATAATATTTAAACAAGATGATGTGAATTTAAAGCACATTTATGAAGAACATATCAACTCTGATCTACCATGGAATCAGTTCAAAGATGTTTGTAAAACTGTTTGGAGTAATCCTTATAACTTTCTTCTAATTAATAAAGAATCATCATTAAATAATGGAAGGTACAGACAGAATTTTGATATATTTTTTAAATTTGATATATAGATACATGCATATTTAAATGAATTCTATACAAAACATTGCTAGTGTTATTTCTTTCTTAGTTGAACGCAGTTGTGGTTACGTGACATGGAGAAAAATATAAAAATAGAATTAATGAAGTCTGTTGATTCAATAAAAAATAAAATAAAACAAATGAAATCTCAGGAACATACAATGAATTTGTCACTTGACAAAATGCTAAAACCGGTGACAGATCCTCTTAAAACTCTAGTTGATTCAAGTAGTTCTACAGAAAAAATAAAAAATAAAGAAAATACAACTTTGACTACTTTTGAAGAAATTGAATCTGATGGAAATAATGCTAGCTTACCTGCAAAGTTCAGTGATTATAATGAACCGAAATTTAATTCTGCACAACCGTCGGAACTAAATTCTAAAAGAGGATTGACAGATAATTTTGAAATTTTATTAGAAGGTGATGACATCCATGATATATACGATGGTGTTAATATACCGTTTGGACTAAGAAGTGAACACAAAAAGTTGCTTATGGGTAACTCAGTTGTATCATTTACTACAGTTGAAAGTTTAAATAATGATAATATAACTTTGATTAAAATCGGAGATAAAAATAATAGTAAATCTTATAATTTGACCCCTGGCTTGAAAGAACTTTTACTACGCAGAAAACCCGACTTAAAGTTAATATCAAACAAAGATAAACTTGTCTATAAGGATATGTTACATTATACAAACGCGCACAAAAGAGATTTTGATCCTAGAGGTCAAATAAGAGGTGATAAAGGAATAAAATATCGTGAAATAATCAAACCATTATTTTCTGAAACTTTAAATGATAAAAGTGAGATTAAACTTGGTGGTAACTTACCAAAACTAAAAAAGTATAAAAGCAACACTGATTTAGTATACTGGGATGATCCCAATGAATTGGTTGAGCGATTAAAGTTATTAGTAGCTTCGAGAGATGCTGGCAACACAAATCACGATAATGAAATTTTATCTATAATTGAAGAATTAAAAGAAGCTAACATAATTAAGTAATATATAGTGGCAGTGACAAGATTCTGATTTAGTGTAACAGATTTATTCATCATGAGCATTGGCAAAACTCATTAGTGTATTAGATTAAAAACGTTTAATTATACTTTTTTGTAAAACTCGCAAGTTGAAGAGATTGTAAATAACAAGAGTTGCAAAAATATCAACATGAGCAAAGCAGATGTGGTAAATGAAATTCATAAAAACGCAAGAGTGAACTTTCCACGAAGGCGTGTTATTATGAGAGACATAGATGATCTATGGCAAGCAGATTTAATTGATATGCAATCTATTGCCTTAGAAAATAAGAATTTTAGGTATATTCTTGTTATTATCGATACATTTTCAAAGTATGGTTGGGCCTTTCCTCTTAAAACCAAATCCAAGGATAGTGTGTGTGACACTTTTAAGATGTTGCTGGACAAGGGTCGCGTGCCTAAGAATTTGCAAACTGATAATGGGACAGAATTTTACAATAATAAATTTAATAAACTCATGGAATGCTTTCGCATCAATCATTATTCAACCTACTCAACAAAAAAAGCCTCAATAGTTGAACGATTCATCAGAACATTGAAGTCTAAGTTGTACAAAGAATTTAGTATGAAAGGTAACTTCAACTGGATTAATAATACTCTTTATGACATTATTTATAAATACAATCATACGCATCATCGAACAATTGATGAAAAACCAGCAAATGTGAATAATATTAATAAAAAACTAATATTAGAAAAATATGTGAATACAGAAAAAAAAGTCATCTCAAAAAGTAAGTTTAAAGTGGGTGATTATGTACGTATCAGTAAATACAAAGGAACATTTGAAAAGGGCTATACTCCAAATTGGTCGACAGAAATATTTAAAATTCGAAAAATACAGAATACAACTCCTATAACTTACTTAATTGAAGATGTTATCCGAAATCAGCCTATTTTAGGAGCATTTTATGTACAAGAGCTTCAAAAAACAAAATGTCCTACTGTATATTTGGTTGAAAAAGTTCTTAGACGGAAAGGAAATAAGGTTTTAGTAAAATGGCTAGGATTTTCATCCGCTGAAAATAGCTGGATTGATAAGTCTAATATATTATAACAAAGAAATTAAATGTTAACATTTCTTATTTATTACCAAAAATTGCTATATTTATTATGTGTTCAATCTATAATTGGTCAGTCATACGATGTGTATTGGAGAGAGTAGTCTTCTCAATTGGCTTATTAATCATTTACCGTTTGAATTACATTTTCCTGGATATAATTATTGTGGTCCCGGCACAAATCTGATTAAAAGACTTACGCGCGGAGACAAAGGTGTGAACAAATTAGACGAATATTGTAAAGAACACGATATTGCCTATCATAAATCGAAAAGCTTAAGGGATCGACATAAGGCAGATTTAGTCTTATTACAAATGGCAAAAGAGCGGACAATAGCCCCTGATGCAAGTGTAGGAGAAAAGTTCGCAGCACATCTAGTAAGCAAAGCTATGTTAACGAAAGTTAAAACTGGAGCGGGCTTACAAAATCGTACGTCTGGCAATGGTTTTAAAAAAAAATTAAAAAATGTTATTAATAAAACAAAAAGACGCATACAGAAATTGAAACCAAAAGGCAAAAAAATGGCAATAGAGTTAGCTATGGCTGCTGCAAGAGAATTAGTAAATGATTCATCTATAAAACTTCCGCGAGTTATTCCTATACCAAAAACTGGCGGCTTTCTACCTTTGATTCCTATTTTTGCGGGGCTATCAGCGGCTGGAGCTTTAGCAGGAGGTGCTGCTGGAATAGCTAAAACCATAAATGAATTCAAAATGGCAAAAAAGAGTTATGATGAATTAAAGCGACACAATGAAAAAATGGAAGCTGTTTGCATTGGAAGGGGATTACACCTTAAACCTCATAAAAATGGTCTTGGAATATTTGTTTCGAAAGAAAAAAACTAATATACCGGCTACCCAAACGAGCATTAACTAACATTGACATTCTGAAGTATGGTAATAATATTCCTTATTTTAGAGGTGTCTTTATGAGAGATGAACTCCCTAAAAAACCTTTCAAAATTGAGTGTGGAGTAATAAATTTAGATGATTCTAGAAATCCTGGTTCACATTGGGTAGCCTATGTAAAATACAATGATTACATAGAATATTTTGACAGCTATGGAGATCTTAAACCTCCGAAAGAATTTATAAAATACCTAGGTACTAAAGTTCACTATAATTATGATAATATACAACGCGAACACCCTTTTAATTGTGGACATCTTTGTTTAAAGTTTTTAACCAATTTTTGGTCTGGTCAAGGAATAAAATAAACAGTATCGTTCAGAAGTGTCCAGTATGCAAGCATGTCTTTAACGGTTACCATCTCTGGAAATAAATCAGAACTGCATTCATACTTTCAACCACCTCTTAGTTTATCCGGTGCATACGGGTGCGGATTACTATATTTTTCAGTATTAAACTCAATACCAGGAGGGCGCAGTAACAGCAACATTTTACCCGTCGTTAGAATTGAATGTGATCTAGTCCATGGTTCATACTCCAACGGATTACCGACCCATGTTATTCACGAATTCATATCTAATTCTGAGACCGGTAATCAGTACATAGAAAAACCGCAAAACGTTATTTACTTTCCCGTGAACAAAAATATAATACCATCTATATCTATTAAGATTGTTGATCAATTTGGTTATTGCATTAACTTCAGAGAAGCGTGTATTCAATTACAACTTCATTTAAAAAAAGCGATATGATATCGTACAATAAAAACCCTACAGTTAATGTAAAGCACTTTATTTCGTCTAAGACCGCTAAAGTGCAAAGACGTAAGAAAAAAGTTAAGAAATTGACTAAAATAAATAAAGATTTTCTTAAAGCCTTAGGTTTTAAAGTATGAATATGCTACAGATTAGCGAGTCTCCACACTTCGATACTTCGATTGAAAGTTATGAAGTTCATTCTTACAATCCGTACAACAATAGCTTCAGAGAAAATGATGAAATCAGAATACCAATTAACCAGCAAGACATATACGTACTACCAACAGCCAGTTCAATTTACATCGAAGGTCAGGCAAAACTCTTCGGAAAAGATGGAACTCCGATTAAGAAAACTATTACGTTCAGTAATAATCCTGTTATGTTCTTGTTTCAAGATATCAGATACGAAATAAACGGTATTGAAATAGATCGTATTAAAAATTCTGGAATAACATCAACAATAAAGGCATACGTATCAATGAATGAAGGTGAAAATAAAGTTGCTGCCTTATGGGGCTGGAATATGAGTGGATTTCAAAGTGATGGTCGTTTTAGTGCTATCATACCTCTAAATAAGATTTTAGGGTTTGCAGAGGATTACAATAAAATTGTGATAAATTGTAAACATGAGTTAATACTAAATAGAAGTAACTCTAATTTAAACAGCATCATATTAACTGATGATGTCACTCATTTTCAAATAGATGTACAAAGAATACAATGGCGTGTACCACAGATAAAAGTCTCAGACCGTGAACGATTGGTACTTCTAAAACATTTAGAAAGAGATAAACCTATACAGATTGCGTTTAGAAATTGGGATTTATACGAGTATCCATTGCTTCCTAAAACTACAAAGCATTCATGGTCAGTTAAGACTGCATCTCAATTAGAAAAACCGCGATACGTGATTTTTTGCTTACAAACTAATAGAAAAAATAATAAATCCAAAGACAGTTCGTTATTTGATCATTGTGGAGTAACAAATATAACATTATTTTTGAATTCACAGTATTATCCGTACGAGCCTTTGGGGTTAAAGTTTGCTGAGAACAAATATAATATATTATACGAGATGTATGTGAAATTTCGTCAGTCGTATTATAACTTTCCTGCGGATCCGTTGCTTGATATAACAGATTTCAAGGAGAAGGCTCCTCTCTTTATTATAGACTGTTCAAGGCAAAACGATAGTTTGAAATCTGGTCCCGTAGATGTACGGCTGGAAATTGAATGTTCTGCACCAATACCAGATAATACAACTGGATATTGTTTAATAATTAACGATCGACTTTTGGAATATAAGCCTTTGAGTAACATAGTACGAAAATTGTCATGACTGCTATTGTAGATATTCAAGGTTTTAAAACAGAAACAAATGAATTCATTGTAAAGGAAATCGCAATTTTGTGCGATGATAAATTACAGGTGCTATTGATCAAACCTCCTTTTCCATATCATGAATTGACAAAAAAAGAAAGAAAGCAAGTAAATTGGATTGAACGTAATAGAAAGATATATTGGAGTGAAGGAGTTGTATCCTATTCAGGTTATAAGAAATTAATCAGAGATATTGTAAAAGATAAATTTATCTACGTCAAAGGTGTTGAAAAAGTTTTATGGTTACAATATATTTTAGAAAATAATGATATAATATATAATTTAGAAGACAAAAATTGTCCTAGTTTGTTAAGTCTTTATGATCAATATTTACACTCTCCAGATTTGTATAGTTGTATTTATCATGAAAAAATATGTGCTTTAAAAAATGTTTTGTGTTTAAAAAAATGGATTTTTAAGAATAAATGTTTTAAATGAAATATTTAGTATTTTATTCCACACAAACATATTGTTAAAGTTTGCACTACTGACCCTCCCTCTCTGCCCAAACCTCCTAAAGCATCAAATGAATGTGTATATAAATTGTTAGCAACATAATACGGCTTCATTATATTTTCATTAACATTGGTTTGAACTACCTACTTAATGCAATATAAAAATGTTTAAAGAAAACTACAATCCTCGATATGATATGTATCATACGCATGAAATGCGCGTACATTCATTTGGTTATTATTGGGCAACCACTGACTCTCAGAAAAGGCTGGTGATGGAAATGGCTGATGCGGGATTTTTTTATGGTGGTAATGGAATTAATGACAGAGCAGTATGTTTCTCATGTGGAGGTGTTATTGAAGGTTGGGAGATTTACGACGATCCTTGGATGCAACATGCTTTAAACTTTCCTCAATGTTTTTATTTGAATGCTGTGAAAGGAATAGATTATATAAAAAGTGTCTGAGACAGAAATCTAAATATTATAAACCTTAGGTACAGACGAAATATAATCTATACTAATATGAAGGAGCAAATTTCTGTGTATCTGAGATCGTATATCTGTGTATCTGAGATCGTATAGAAACATAGTAGCTATGCATTAGAAATAATATTGGGGCGCTCCGCATCGCGAACCGAGCGAAGCGAGGTGAGTGATGCAGAAGCCCCAATATTACACTACTGCTAGTGAAATCTTTTTAAGAGGAGCTAATCTGGATTTAGAAGCGAGGAGATGTACTGAGCCTTGCGATGTACAATCGTTACTCACACGAATATAAATAGCGGCACCGTAGCATTGTTCGCTAGCATCCGCGAATCCTATAATTGATACATAAGCGTTTTCGACAATACCTATATGTCTGGGAAATTGTAACTTCGACAGGTGTTGTAATTCTTTATGAAATTGAGTGTACTTTTTGTAAATAGATTCGGGCACGACATCATCCCAATCAAGAGACAATTTCCAGCATGATTGTACTAAGAGTTTCATAAACGCGATAACAGGGGATATAAGACCAAGCGGATCGAAAAGGCGGGCGGTAGCGGAGAGGATTAAACGCTTGGTACATGGCTGTACCTTCACATCTATGCTCACTTGAAATGAAAATACATCACTGTCGGGCTGCCATTGCATGCCTACAATTTTAGTATTAGCGGGTGTGTCATCGAAATTTACGAAAAGCGGGTTTTTATTTGTGTTTGGGATTTTATTTAACAAAGAAGAACAATTAGATATCCATTTTACAAGTTTAAAACCTCCTGCGTTAAACAAATCTACCATTTCCTTGTATATTTTCTCTGCCTTATCTAAGCTATCTACTGAAGATACATAGTCGTCCATGAACATATGGTGTTCGGCTTCAGCAGCAGCGAGCGGCCACTTCGAGCGCTCATCGTCGGCGAGCTGCCGTACGACGCGCATCGCGAGATACGGAGAACTGGATATGCCAAAAGTTACTCTACTGAATTCATATTCATCAATTTTTGAGGAGGATTCAAATCTAAACAAAATGCGTTGAAATTTTCGATGACCTTTAGTGACCTTCAATTGGAAATACATTTGTTCAATGTCGGCGGACATAGCTATAGAAAACATACGTAGGTTAATTAACAAGTCAAATATATTTTGTTGTAGATTAGGGCCAGTATATAATAAATCGTTGAGTGATTTTCCCGAGGTAGTTTTAGCGCTAGCGTCTAAGACAACACGAGTTTTTGAGGTTAATTTATCAGGACGATAAACAGCCCTATGCGGTATATAATAAGCACTATAATTTTGAGAAGCGGCATTAACTTTTGATAAATAACCTTTGTCGATGTAATCCTGAATAGTAGCGTTATAGTTATTGCGTAATTCAGGCGTACCGTTTAATTTCTTCTCTAAATTAATTAAGCGCCTTGTAGCGGAGAAGTAGGAGTTGCCTAGCAATGAGGGATCACATTTAAAGGGAAGCGATACGGTATACCGACCAGTATCGTCTCGTGAGAAAGTTGAGGAAAATAAACGTTCACATATTTCATCATCTGGGCTTATATGGACTTTATCAGGAACATTCTCGAGTTCCCAAAAGCGTTGAGTTAAATATTCTATCTGTTGATTCGGAGAAGTACACAAAAATACCTTTTTAGTATTTTCTAGTGTCGAATACGACATATCACACTCAGCCCTACCCATGGCTATATAACCGAGTGTGGATTCCATGGCAACGACGGATGACTGCTGGGAGCAAACCTTGTTGCCACCTATTAAGTGTGGGAATAGTTCGTTACCTAAGAGACAATCAATTCCTGAAGGGATAAAGAAACTATCATCAGCCATCGGCAAATTGTGTAAATGCGCTAGTTGCGTTATATCAATGCGAGCGTTCGGTAAATAATCCGTTATAGTATTAATTACTAAAGCTTTAATATTATAATTACAGCGCGAGTCATAACGAGACTGAATTTTAAATGTTACGAACCCGTACGAGTTACTTTCGGACTGACCTATACCTTTAACAGTACAAGGATTAGGTGAAATGTGTAAGCTTAAACGTTCACAACATTCCCTTGTGATAAAATGGCTCATTGAACCCGAATCTAGAAAAACACGTAACCTGTTTTGTTTTCCGATAGAATTATATGCGTATACAACAGCAGTAGGTAAAAGCACGGTTGTAGTATTAATATTCTTACTATAATTTTTTGTAGTTGTTACTGATAACGAAACATTAGAATTTTCGTTGTTTGAAACTGAACCTTGTGCTAATGTACGTTGAGAGTGCGAATCGCAAGCGCGCGTGTCAGAGCGAGATGCATCATTAGCTGTTGCAGGTTCATTCGGCGATAGTTTGCGAGGCGGACGATTCGTATGAGTGAGTGAGGAGGAACAATTAAACGTCAAATTACGATTCGTATTATTTTGCGATATAAAATTATCTACATGTAAAAGTGTATGATGTTTACCATTGCAAGTACGGCATCGATTTTGAGATTTACAGTATTTAGCGAGATGAAATCCTAAACAATTTAAGCAATAATTATTTTTAACTACTAATTGATTGCGAGTTTCTGGGTTTTTAGTTGTAAAACCTGAACAATGAAATAGTGCATGAGCGGGATAAGCGTGACAAATAAAACATTTGCGATGCATATTTGTTTGGTTTGTGTGCGATTGAGTCTGTGAGTGCATGAAGGTATTATGAGACTGCGGTTGATTTGCGTTAAATGAGTTATTATTGTTTAAATTAGAGTGTGCGGTATTAACTACAAACGATCGAGTATTTTTTGAGTGTTTATTAAAACTAGCGCTATAATTTTTATTAGAATGAGTAGGTTTATTATAGGAGAGAGGGCGCAGCGTATGAATTTTATTCTGTTCCTTTATAAACTGTTTGAGATGCTCGAAAGTAGGAATTTTGACATGTCTGTATGATTGTTCAAATAGCGTGAGAGTGTCTTTATCGAGTTTAGATAATGCAATATGAGTAATAATAAAACCAGCGAGATCATCTATCTCCAAGCGTCGTAATGCGGCTTCTGCCGAACAATACTGATCAATAAATGAATCAGATGAGAACGACTTGAAATGTATCATTTGTTCTAAGTACATAGAAGCCTGGACCCTAACATCATGGTACTTTTCTATGAGGGCATTCCAGACAATAGAATAGTTGTCCCCAGTAGGTGAAATGCCAGAGCAAACCGACAAGGCTTTGTCTGAGAGTTTTCCTATAAGATATTGCATCTTTTCAGCGGTAGTGAGGTTAGAATTTTCATGGATAAGCGTTTTAAAGTTTTCATAAAAAACTGGCCATTTAACGGGATTTCCATCAAACGACGCAAGTTCGAGCGGAGGTAATCTGGGATTAGTATGCGACTTATGTTCTGAGTTGACCTTTGATTGTGATGAAAGAGACCTTTCTACTACTTTGATACTGCAATATAAATCATCAAATGCTCTTATTTCAGAGTAGGTAGGCTTGACCTCTTTGTCTCGTTCCATGTATAAAAGATTTAAATCATCTATTAATTCTAAGAAATCAGTTCTAGACTGTTCTAATGAATTTATACGAGTTAGGAATTTTGTTTGAGAAATGGGTTTTGAAACCTCTAGCCCGAGATCGTAAAGTTCTTGAACGATTTGAAATAAAGCTTCTTTTTTAGATTCTAATAACAAAATTTTACGTGTTAATTGCGCAGACGCCATTTTAGTCGCGCGCGGTAGGTGGGTATGTCTTCGTTATTAAAATAAAGAGTAATTAATGTGCGTAGACTAATGCGTACATAAAATGCGGTTAATAATTAATTTGGATGCGTATTTTACTTACTGAATTGAGAAAAGTAATATATTATATATGAAAGTTATATACTTATATGTTTTTTATAAATATGAGGGTAGCTATGGATATGATGAAGTAATTATGCGAATGAGTAAAATATGTATCGAGTTTGAGTATTTTGAGAGATCAGGATCGATAGGACCAACAGCTTGTGTGTGCCGTGGGGAAAAAGGAGAAAGAAGGACGTACCTGGTTGACAGACACTGATGCAGCTCTGAGTTTTTGACCATCCGAAAATGACGGCCAATTGGTCGGCACTATAACACAGTAAAAATCCTTCTATGCTGGTTCAAAAAACCTTCTTTCTTGGTCACACAAGCATGTAAATTTTGAGTTAATTCACTTTCACTCGCGGCGAATAATTAATAGTATTTTTATTGCTTAATTTTATTATTTATTTGAGGAGCGTCACTCGCGTGGTACAGGTGCGGACGAGAGCGGGAAGAGAAGGGGGGAGGGAGATGAGGCGGAAACGGAAGGGATGCGTGTGAGCTGTGGTGCGTCAAATGTGTTTCATTTTTTATATATATATGTATATATACCTGCATATTTGCGTATTATTAATTAAAAAAATAAATATAATAAACGGCGTGAACAGATATGTTATACCCGGCGCGGCGAACCTTGATCCCTATGACACGGACAGTAATTTTCACAACATAACCTTTTAGTGCCGTCACCGTTACATTAGAATCGTATTGGAGGCTTCTAAAAATGGCATTTATTTATTTTACGTAGCTATATTCTGATAAAATGATATTCCGTTGGAATTATAACAATTCATAACATTTGCAAGAAATTATCTCAATCACACTTTACGTTTACGTTGTGCAAAAACTTCTTCGTAGGGTATTTATTGAATCATACCATTCATATTAATTGAAAAAGAATTGTATTCTACATTCAGCATACTTATTAATGTTCGTATTTGGCCGAATGTTAGGTTGATTTGTCAAATAATAACCGAAATTTTAATTATTTTTGACGTGTTATAATAGTATTATAGTAAAGAATTATTTATTGAATAGTCAAGTATGTAAATGTGCATGACAAAGATACTGTACTACTCTAGAAACTAGGTTCTAAATAAAACTTTAAAAGTAAACCTATTTTGAAATAATTGAACGAACTAATCGATAACTTTACTCACCGCTATTGCTCGTCATGGTCATGCCTGATGTTGATGGCAATTCCTTAGAAAATATTTCTTCTAATACGTCGTCTTTTGCTTACAACTGATCGAGGTTGTGTTGGCCGTGTTCGTTTTATTCTGTCCGGTTGACAATGAAATTTCGATGGCAAACAGTCAGGTTTCATTTTAATTTTACCAATAGAACCCATTATACTATATTGGATGTAATTTTCCATATCATCAGGTAGCTACAAAGAAAAACAAAGTGTCATTAGGTAGAAGTTAAGTTTATTCTATAAAATCTAACAAGTTAGGTTAGGTTTAATTTATTTTTGCGAAATCAAACATATTGATTTTGTTTATATAGGTAGTTTACTTACATCAAAGTGATCCTCACAAAAGAATATCACAGACTTATCAGACGTAAACTGTGGGTCTCGGCGTGCCAATTGTAATCATTGCTTACGACGTTTTGGGCATTTAGGAACGTGTATAAATAATTTGTTGGGACATTTAACTGTCGTACTTCGACACATAGGCACCGCACACGTTTTGTAGCTTGTCATTTTCACAATTTCAGCTAAATCTTTACAGTTATCACTCAGAACAGATAGTGCCGTATAGCCTTGTTTTATAAAATGTGACGTCATAGCAAAGAAATGTCACGTGACGTGACACAGTGTTTTGGCTCGAATTTCAAACCAAAAGATGAAAATTTCATATTTTCTCTATCAAGTAAAGTTTTTTTGAAAAAAAGTTACTTGTAGGGGTTTAAAATAAGACTACAAATATACAATTATAAAATATATTTCAGAAAATTGGCAAGTAGCCAATTGTATGTCATTGGTGTGGTACAAAATATGCTTGTAACTTGTCTTTGTGTCCGGCTAGAGGTAAAACAAGCACAAAATGTAACAGGCTGAATCATTTTGCAAAGGTTTGCAAGTCTAAATCTGTGAAATCAGGGGCCTTACTCCCGACGCGATCGAGAATCAAGTCAACTCGATCTCAAGCATTTCGAAACCGATACCACAGAATAAGTAATAGTACCGTTGGTACAGAAGAATTACTCCGCAAGAAGATCTAAATAAATTCGAGTCTTGCTACGACGCGATACGGTGGAATTCAGCTCGCACAGCATTACGTACCTGCAAATTTATATACCTAGAAGTTTTGCCTTTTTCTATCGCATGCCTCTTATCTTTTCTTACGCTGTTAGAGTTGCTGCCTAGTGAAGAATAATTTATCTCCTTATTTGTATTTAGGTATCTACCGATGTAGGTATTACTGTTATTCTACCTTTGTAAAAAATATTATTTCAACTTACCTAAAGCACAAAATGAAAAAAAAGTTACGACGAATAATTAGTAATACTACCTTTGTTTTGTTTACTAAATTGAACATATTCAAATCTAAACATAATCTAATTAAATCTTTATTTTTGTTTGTTTCTTTTTATGTCAATTTTTAAATACTATTTGCGACCTCGATCATATAATTACTGTGAGTGCTATTAGGAAGGTAGGTATCTACAACGCGCGCGCGTGACACACGACTGATTCGAAATCCGCCGGCGGAGCGCTTCGCTGTAGGTAAATAACGGATGTACCGCGCGGAGTGAGCCAGGCCTGCCGATACTAGCGCCGAATCGAGCGGTGGCTTAAATTGTAACTAATCAGGATCGAATATAACTGTTTATAGCTTGTAACAAATGACCAAATCTATGCCACCGCTCGATTGGGCGCTTGTATCGGTTTCGAGCATAGAACACATATACTCAAGAGAAGAAGTACAACTTCATACATTAAAAGTTAAGACTAGACGCCATCTGAAAACGGTGCACATAGCCAATATGGCGGGAATTTCAAACAGTTCAAACGACTTCGAGATTTCAATTTGCTCTGGTCTGAATAAAAATAATCAAATACTTGCAAACTTGTTAGGTGAAATACCATATGTATCAGTTCTGTTAGGTTTGCTTATTTTTATTCCGACTGGCTAAATATAAGGTTAACTTGATGAACAATAAGTAAAACAATAAATAAGTTTTTGATATTTTTATTTTGTTTAAGGAAACAAAAAATGTGGATAAATTGACACTCTTTCTTGAAATACAAATGCACACTGACGCGAGTTTCTTCAAGGTATCAGGGGGAGAAAAGTCGATTAAATCACAAGAAAACTTAAAACACAAACACTATTTAAAAATATCGCAAAACCGCAATCGCGAAAAAATATTTTAATATTGTGAAGTAGACGTTAATTTTTGACATTTCTTTTTATGTCTGTGTTGCTATATTCAAATAACATCGATTCGCTAATTCATACGATTATGTAATACGGTCTCTTTAAATATTTGTTAAATTATATCGAGGGCTGCCATCAATATTTTAAATTTCAATATAAAACTACAAAACGAATTCATTCAATGGCAGCCCCAGACGGATTTTCTTGCTCTTCTTATAAAGTTCATAGGGAGTTGAATACCTATGTTATTGCGACATCTACATCTTTGAGAACCGAATAGGTAAGCGTAGGGAAGTGCTATGAAAACGAATAGTAAGTATGTTGTTCATAATATGAGCGACTCTGTGTGAGATCAAGTTAACTTTTAAAAAAGCTTTTCACGTTAATTATCTCTCGTCACATAAATCATTTCAGTCGGGGGATTTTCAATTATTTTATTCTTTTTCAATTACTTTTTAACCGTCGCGTCGTGGGTTTTTCAAAATTTTTATTTTGTTTTTTATTTCAAACTTTTTAAAGAGCATAATATAGGTACCATACATTACATTACACAACACCTCGTTCCTCATTACTTATTAAAGAACATTATACCAATCAAATCCAAAGCCTAATTGAAAACGGCATTCAAATCGGACCAATGGTTTGCAAACAAATATTTACTGCAGCGCCCCCTGGTGAGTTGTTACCGTAACACCTATCTCAGAACATGCGCTAATCAAATCCAAAGCGATCACTGAAAACAGCATTTAAATCGGACCAATGGTTTTGCAGATAAACGGTAACATTGGCTTTTACAAACAAATGTTTACTGCAGCGCCCCCTGGTGAGTTGTTACCGCTACACCTATCTAAGAACATGCACCAATCAAATCCATAGCGATTACTAAAAACCGCATTAAAATCGGATCAGTGGTTCTGGAGATAAATAGTAACATTGGTTTGCACAAACACCCTCTCACCCCAAACGCATATACCGTCTCCGTTCCGTCGTGGGTAATTAGTTTATAAACTGTAAAATAATTTGTTTAGTGTTTAGAATTATGTTTAATTTTGATTATGTTAGAATTGTGATTGAAATTTTAAAAATATATTGTATAATTATTGCATTAGGGAAACCTGTAAAAATAATTATATATTGAATAAATAAATAAATAAATAAATCTGTGGCTGCAGCTCCTCAACATCCTATAGTAACTTTGGCTTCAACAGAAGTTTTGCCTTCCACAAGGTCAGCATGTGACTTCAGATATGCTCAACAGCGGATAACCAAAAGTGAGTTTTGGCTCAAACATATCCATTAATGGCGGGTTTCAATATTCAACTGACTACTATGCGTAACCGGTACAGGTACAAAATTGGTAGGAAAAAAGTAGCGTTTCACAATATCTACTAGCTACGGGCTGTAAGTTCTCAAATTTGGCATGGGCCCTCCTTGCGTGACGTTCTTCCAAGAAAATAGGTGATATGTGATTTATAGAATATCACGCATTCGCAAATTATTTGTATGATATTTGAACTAAAGAAATATATAAACTTATTCAATTTATGTTTGCTATGTTTTAGTATTCGATAAATATATTATAGTATGTTTTTAGAGCTTTTTATTAATAATTGCGTTTAACTGCTTACGTAAAACGAAACGCCAAACCTTCGACAAATTTTGCTATTGGTTGAATCACATTTTTATGACGTCAAAGTAAATATTTAAAAGAAAAATTATGTCATTCAATAATATTCGTCCCTTTTTTTCAAAAACAGTTATAGATAAGTTAGAAAGAGAAAACTGGATTATTGATATGTTGACAGATATTTGATAGGATATTTCGTTAAATGAATAAATTGTTACGTCGTTGGCTGGATAAAATGACCTATTCTTTAATTGGTCATACGTAATGAAAAAATAACTCTTATTGGCCGCAGCAGACTGCCATGCTACCTTTACCTCATTGGTTTAAATTAATAACTTGTTACGTCGTCGTTGGCTAGATATAATGACTTATTTTGTAAATGGTCAAATGTAACCTAGCAACCCATTACAGTCAAACAGTTCGTAAGCAGTGGTTTAGATGTCAAGATTTTGAATATAGAAAGGCATTTTGGTAGTGATTTCTATTGTTCGTAGGCAAAACGAACAGTTTTCATAATATTGAAACCCGCCATAAATAAAATATGTACCTTGATTTTTATGGTTTAATATGTATATATTTAGTGTAGAAACGTAGCCTGTCATATAATTTTTTTTTTCATCTATGAAGTATAAAAAAAAAATTACTCATTATTTTTTTTAAAAATTAATGAGTAATTTTTTTTTTACAATTACAAAAAAATTACCAGCGTAATTAAAGGAACAAAAAGCTTGACATACATATTAAATAAATTAAATTAAATAAATAAAATCCCCAGACAATCACACCAACTACATGGCCCCAAAGTAAGCATAGCTTGTGTTATGGGTTACCATGTAGCGAACTAGGGGAGAACCTAGAATATAAATACATAAATAGATAAACACCAAGACACGGAACATTTTTTTTTCTTGTTCCGTGCGGGAATCGAACCCGCAACCACTGGCGTCCGAGGTAGACAAGTTTACCCCATCGCAAAAGTGGTCGTCACAACTAAAGACACCATATGAAACTACTGCTTTTAGTATTTTATTCGAAGGTGCCTGGTAGGTACTTCTATTCCCCCTATTTTTATCATTTGAATATCTGTAATCCATATTTAAAAAAAATGCAGGTACAATACAGGATACAAATGCTGGCAGGCGTATATCCCCTCAACATCCTTTACAAACTTTGGCTGCAACAGAAGCTTTGCCTTCCACAAGTTCAGCTGGTGACTTCAGATATGCTCAACAGCAGACAATCAAAAGTGAGTTATGGCTCAAATATATACATTTAATAAAATACCTTGGTTTTTATGTGTTTCAATGACCAAAACTCAATTTCAAGGGCCTGCGCACAGAGGGAATGAAACTTAAACATTTCTATATGTGCACAAGTATTTTTCGATCACAGGGTTATCACTACTAAACCAACTTTTTCTCACTATATGACTAATTTATGATTAATTTATTTGTAACTTGTAATAATATTTTTTATTTATTTCAGGTATACAAACTATATATGGCAGAGAAGCCGAATTGTTTAAGATTGTTGCAAAAACGCACCATCAACTTAAACAGTGCAAAAAATCGAAAGCTGGATTACTACAAAAGTTGAGAATTGCGCGAAAATTTACGCACGCCGAGGCTTATAATAATAATTGTCGGGTCTTTCCGCCGAAAGGCGTGTAGCTTTAGGTATAAATAATAATAATAATAATTATTTATTTATTTCCTTCTTCTTAATCTAATACAGATAGTCGTCTGGGGTCTTCAGTTAGACATTCAATGCCTGTGTTTGAGGACCCCGCTCTTCCACAATTTTACAAAATAAAATAAATTTGATTAAAAATTAAAATTAGATTTACTAAAGATAAATTAAGTATATGAAATCATTTGAAAATTAAACAATAAAATTAAATTACGTTAAACAATTAAATGAAACAATTAAAATTTGAATTAATTTATACAATTTAAAATTTAGTTAAATAAATTAATTATACAATTAAAAATCAATGTCAAAGTAAGTCAATTTCTATTATCAAAACTCACACCAATTCCCTTCAAACAGATAAAATTAAATTAAATAAACAATTAAAGTAAATAAAACATTTGAATTTCTAAAATTATATTATTTATGTCTAATTTCAGAAAATAAGATTATTTGATGAGTTATAAGAATATAAAAACAAATAAGCATTTTAATCAACTTGAGTTAAGTGTGTATTTGTGAATGTGAGTATACGTGTGTATTGTAAGTATGATGAAATTTTATGTTTGTGCATTTTGTGTATTTGTGTTTTACCCCCGTGTTCTAAAAAGAAGATTTTACCAATTTCTCGGTATCCTCATATCCAAGTGACTTTAACCATATTGTTACTTCTTTTTTACATTGGTAATATGGCTTATTATATATATTAAGTGCTTTATTTGCGCGATTATATAAAACAGCTGATCGCATATCATACTGCATATAGGCTAAATTTGTTTTAATTTTAGGCACATATGATCCAGCGTTCCTCCCTCTCCTTGAGTTTATGTCATAATTATAATGTATGGTTTTGTGTTTTAATAGTATAGTTTGTTTTATGTAAAGTTTTCTAACTGACAATAGGTCACTAATTAAATATAGGTTATCCGTTTCAAACCTTTTATTTTTGAAATACATAATCTTTATCAGAGCGCGTTGTGCTCGCTCCACGTCAATCATTTTGGTTTTTGCAGAACCACCCCATACAGCTATACAATATGATATAACAGATTCAACTAGTGAAATGTATATCTGATTTAGGAGGCTACATGTTTTGTCATTATTTATTTGGGCTTTAGGAACCACATGTCTCAAAGTTTTAAAAATCTATGTCAATTTTCTTATTCTACCAGTCACGTGCTCTAGATGTGGATGCCAACATAAGCCCTGATCAATAACAATACCCAAATATTTTATATTTGAAACTTTGGTTATTGTTGGGCAGTTACAGTTACGATCGCATATTTTGTCACTGTCATGTATTCTTAAGTCAAAAGTTTTGTCTGGTTGGTTTTTACTTACAGTACTAAAACATATGTAATTTGTCTTTGTGGTATTTAACGTAAGCAGGTTACGTCTCAGCCAGAGAGCCACCTCAGTCATTCCTGCCTCAGCACTAGACCTGACAGCATCCCATGTTTTACCGGAGAAGATTATAGCTGTGTCGTCAGCATAGGATAATAGCTTTCCTTTTTGAATATTCATATTGCAGAGGTCGTTTATGTACACCAAAAAGAGCGTTGGTCCCAGAACACTACCTTGCGGAACTCCAAAGGTAACCGAAGTATCCTCACTAATGCACTGTTGCAATTTTACCCTCTGCGTCCTTGAACTCAAGTAGCTTGTGAATAAATTTAGTGGACAACCCCTTATTCCAATTTTTTCTAGTTAATATAGAAGGATTGGGATAGAAACGGTGTCAAAAGCCTTTTTAAGGTCAAGAAACACTGTAAGACACTTTTCACCTTTATCCAGATACTTTGTTATGTTTGAGCTTAGCTTAATGACAGCATCAGCAGTGGATATGCCTCGTCTAAATCCATACTGTGAGGAAGATAAGATTTTATAATCAGTCAAATATTTAAGCAGTCGAGAGTTTAATATTCTTTCCAATATTTTTGATATAGCCGGTAAAACAGAAATCGGCCTATAATTATCCACATCATTTCTATCCCCATCCTTGTATACGGGAGTAATTAAAGACTGCTTAAGAGAAGACGGAAAAATTCCTTCCCGAAAGCAGAGGTTTATTAAATGTGTAAGAACAGGAACTAGTTCTTTTCTTACATACTTCAAAAATCCCATTGGGATGCTATCCCATCCAGGGGCACTCCCAGATTTTAGTGCCATCAAAGTTCTTTCGACTTCAGAAGGGTCAGTATCTAATAGTACAAACGAATTAGACTGTGTAGGCAGGTTATCAGGGCCAGTAGGGCACTTCGGAGGTTGTATTTCATGAGCCAGCTGTCTACCTATATTCGCAAAATAATTATTTACAAAATTTGCCGAGTCCAATGTCGATGCCTTGATGTTTAACAATTCTTTGGAATCGGAAGGACTTTTTTTAGTATGTGTTATGGTTTTTATGTTATTCCAAAGTAATTTGTTATTTTTAACCGACTTAGCTAGTAGCTCTCTGTCATATTTTCGTTTCAATGTTTTTATTAGATTATTGCAGAAGTTTCTGTATCTCGTGTATGTTATCTTTAAGGTTTCATTATATGGATCATTGTCTAGATTTTTCTGTAGCTTATTTCGATTTTTTATGCAGCGTAGGATACCAGGAGTAATCCACGGTTTAATTATCCTTTTACTACAGGGAATCTTTTTTATAACGGTGTTCTGTTTAATAGATTTATTTAAAAGGTCAACTAGTTGAGTGGTCAGAGTTTCTGGGTTATTACAAGATAACAAGTTAGATATATTTTGTTCTTTAAGATAATTCAATGCACCTTCAAAGTTAATTGATTCAGAAATGTTATTTTTATTAAAAATTGTTTTTTGTCGAGAAAGAGTCATAAATGTCGTCAAATGATCGGTAACGGTCGTGTTTAATATAGCAATTGCAGCGTCAGTTTTAGTCAGTTTCACCATAAAATGATCCAGGCAACTTTTCTGTCTAGTAGCTAGAGTGTGTCCTGGGAGTATACCATGTATGGAGAGCATATTTAGATAACTTAACCTGTTTTTCTTCTCTTGAGATATTTCGGGTGTCTTAGGTATTAAGTTTATGTTTATATCTCCAGCTATAACAATGTTTTTACTTGTAGTAATTGTTTCTAGCTGTGAGTTAAGGGAATCTAGGAAATTCTCGCAGTTTTGAGATGATGGTGATCGGCAAATTGCTAGTATGATAGTCTCAGGTAAATCCAACCGAAGGCAGGATGCCTGAGATAACCTTAATTCTTTTATTTTGTGTTTCAATGATTTTCTTACATATACAACCACCCCGTCATTTTGGTTCATCTGATATTTTGTAAAATATGAGCAATAGTTATCAAGTTGTGGTGGAGGTTTATTACTATCTAATCTACACTCAGTCAAAATAATTATGTCAAGGGAAAATTTAAAGCTAGTCAGGGTTACCAAGAAGTCGTCAAAATTACAGTAGATGCTCCTGATGTTCTGCGATACAATAGTCAAGTCATTATGTTTAACGCGAATATGCTTGTCCAGATCTGTGCAGCTTATAAAGTCATAGCTGAAAGATTGACACCAGCAGCTAAAATATTTTTTGACATGCAGATAAAGCAATATGCCAAACAACCTAAAGGCCATAGATTTACTATGGACGAAAAAATTTTGGCCCTTTCTTTATACAAACCCAGTCCCAAGGCATATCGCTTATTAAGTAAAATATGTGTTTTGCCAAAAAAATCAACTTTGAATAAATTGATGAAAAATACTTTTTTATTTCCCGGACCCAACCAAGTTGTCTTTGCACACTTGAAGAAAAGGGTGGATAAAATGCCATCAGCGCATAAATATTGCTGCATCATATTTGACGAGATGGCCATCGCACCACATTTGTCGCTTGACAAAAATGACGACAAAATTAAAGGATTTTGTGATGACAGCAGCAAACGATTGAAGTCTTTTGGAGATCACGTGCTTGTTTTTATGGTGAGAGGCATATTTAAAAAATATAAACAACCTGTGGCTTACAGTTTCTGTAATGGAACGACATCTAAATATAGTTTAAAAGCACAAATAAAAAATATTATAAAAATGGTGATTGCCACAGGACTAAAAGTTGTGTCAACCACTTGCGACCAAGGAGCTACAAATATGGCAGCGATTAATATGTTATTAAACGAGACTAAAGAAAAATACTTAAAAGATGGGCGAGAGTATACGGAAGGATTTTTTGAAATTGACGAGGACCAAATTTATCCGCTTTATGACCCACCACACTTATTAAAAGGCATTCGAAATAATTTATTGAATAAAAATTTGGAATATACAATGGACGGAAGAAAATATTTAGCAAAGTGGTGCCATTTGGAAGCACTGTATAGAAGAGGCCCAGGCTTCAAAGGGATACGTTTGGTACCAAAGTTAACTGCCCGCCATGTCATACCAAAATAAAAAAGGGTTAAATACTGCACACAAGTGTTTAGCCAAACAGTGTTGCTATGGGATTCACAACAGGTGAATATTATTTTGTATTACTTTCTAAATAATAGCCTAAAATCTGGTGTCCGCTTCTGCTGCTGGAAAGTTATTTATAACTATGATCCGGTCCACAAATAGGTCGTCCTGTGCTGTAAATGTGCGCCAAATTTAAAAAATTAGCGTATTGTCGGTTTGGAAAATGGGGCCAGAGTGTAGAAAAGGGTGTTTTTAAAGGGACTTGGCGATTTAAAAAAAGATCGAGATTACCGAACTTTGCAAAAAAGAACTTCTGTGATATGAATAGTTATTTCCATTTCTCACAAAATGACAATACGCAGTATTTTTTATGTGGCTCACATTTACAGCACTTATTGTGTTTTAGACCTTTTTGTACGCCCAATCATAGCTCTCTAAAAGCAACTTTTCAGCTGCAGTAACGGACACTAAAATCTGACCTTGATTACTACTATGGTCCTTCTTTTGTGCCATGATATATGAAAGCAAGCATAGTTGTGTTTTGCGTAAAAAGACAACAAAATCACTGGAACACAAACCATTACATAATCTCTTCCATGCTGTTCTTACAACGCGAAACTAGTATCTATCCGAATGGTATTTGATTTGTTTGATAGCGAAAGTATTATTTCTTATTTTTTGTTCTAGGAACTGGAAGAATACCAAAAGAATGCCGAGATACGGCAGAACTTTTGTTGTTTTTCGACAAATTATTTGACTCCGTAAATGGAAATTTTAATAAAGTCGAAAAGGGGAAAATATACAGAGCGGCTGTCACTCCAAAATCTCCACATAACAAATTGTGGCAAAAAAGCTTGCCAATATTAAAAAGCATGAAGTTTGTTGGTAGGCGAGGTGGGGTTGTACCATCTATTAATAATTGGATAAAAACAATAAAAGCATTCCAGCAAATAACAAAAAAGTTACACAATATAGGTTTGCGTTCGCTGCTGCGCAATTTTAATCAAGACCCACTTGAAAAATTTTTTGGTGCAATTAGGGCTCATGGGCATCGCAATGTTATGCCCTCCGTAGCAGCATTTGAAGCCTCTTATAAAACTTTATTAATCAACAATATGACTTCTCCTAAGTCAGTAGGGGCTAACTGTGAAGAGGATGACAGTTTCTGTTTACAAAATTTAAAATATTTTATGAATCAAAATATAAGTAGGCCCCTACTGAATATTGAGCTAAATTTTGAGCATTTAAATATAAAATTTATTAACCTTGACACATTACTACAAAGTGAAATGCCCAGAGATATTGAAAAATGTGCAGCAGCAGCTTATTGCAGTGGGTGGATTGTGAACGTTATTAGGAGATTTATCTCGAAAAGTTGCGAAATATGCAAAGCAGACTTAGAGGGGGATGGTGAAGAAACATATTCGAAATTTATCAAATTAAAAAAATATTCAGATAAATGTTTTCTTCACTATACCAGCAAATATTTGCTGGAATGTATTTTAAATATTGAGGAGATATGTTTCCAAATTTTGCAAACAAATTGTCACTCCATACAAATTTGTCAATATATTGAATTAGTTTGTACAACTCTCATCTCTCTGAACTTTGTTACTTGTGAGGAGCATAATGAGAGGAATAAGAATATTATTTAAAAAAAAAGTATTTCTTTATGCATAAATAATTGGTGCCGCGAAGTCAACAATTTGTTATGTGGCAAAACAGTAGATTGGGATGGAGAAGATATAATTTAAAAAATGGCAAATGATTATTTCATTAAACATAGGACAAAAATTGCAAATTATTTTGTGTGTTGTTTTATTTTGACCATGATTTCCTTCAATATTGTAATGCGCCCTTTTTTGATCACCGTTTTGTCATTTTTATGGCAAAAATCGGTGAAATAAAAGGGCGCATACAATTCAAAATTTAAAATGATTTTAAAAGAAGCTAGGGCTACGTTTTTTGGTTGTTCGAGTGTTCGATTTAGTTAGGGGTTGGAGCGCTAGATAGCGCTAACGTACTATTCAAGACATAAGATGGCCATCTATACTTTAGTACTTATTCTTATTTATGGTCAAACGCTTGGTTTGCCTTTAGCGGGCGGTTTATGTAGAAATTAATATTTTATTTTATTTTATTTTATTTATTTATTTTAGGAAGACCAACAGCCATTATAACAATAATAAAGATACAATAGTAATAGTGGGCCAATTATAGGTCCTCACCGATATGAAGCGAATTATAAATACAAATACGTTACCTAAACGAAAAAATGTATTTTAATATGTGTGAAAAGTGTATTTAGTAACTTTAGTATTTAACTTTGTCAATGTCAATTTGTCAAAAGATGGCACTGACAGTACTTTAAAGCCCGCATGTAAAATTTTTAATGATTTAGGGCCGGTATTTCAATGCTACCTTATCTCAAATTGATCCAGGATTGAAGATAAGAACGACATAAGTGTATTTCAATATAGGATTAAAGTTAAGCGGCGAATAAAGTCAATCATAACTAGCCTTAATCTAAGTGGAGGATTTTTGTCGCTTAAGTTCCGATCTGAGATTGGCGAGGCAACCTCGAAAGAAGTTACTTTATGGTAGTTTATTTTTGACCCGCAAAAATCAACATACTATGGTAGATAATGAAATAATGGCTATTTGCTAGTTCAAAAATTATTTTCTTACGTAAGTATGCGAATTAGTAGGAGTCAAGCCAAAATGAAAAAATAACACAGTCTAAGGTCTTGGAGAATTTGGATTGTGAACAATAAATAAATAAATAAACACTTACAAGCCCTTATAGCTGAAAGTGAATCAAGAAAACGCTACTATGATTTGCAAAATCAATTATTAGAATTAGAATTAGCAAAGAAACAGAAAGAGGATTCACTTTAGGAAAAAATAAAAAAATATGTCGAAATTTGTTAATTGAAATGAATAGGTAGTACAATTGTTATTGAAATTATATTAAGAGCTTTTTGAACTTTGTTTTGTAGATAAATATGAAACATTTGAATACTAAGTCCACTCTGTACACTACTGAATTTCAAATTGTATTTCTCGAAGTCAAGTGAATTGTATTCTTTTATTTTGGGAAATAAACTTCTTAAACCACAAAATTAGGCTTTTACTATTATAATAGTAGCTAGCGTTTTCTTGATTCGCTTTCTTACTTGTAAAATAACTTAAATTTAATAAATAAAACACAATGTAAATTCATATAATTTATTTAATTACCCCTTGCTACAAATTATTAAAATAATGAAAATATGGCACAAAATATGGCACAAAATGTGGCGAGAAATTCTGGATGCCTTTTAAAATGGATCTACTGGCACACTGCTAGTCTCCAAGATGGCCTGTTCAATCGCTGGAAAATTGGCAGGCGGATCACCATTATTCATTTCTACTGCAATATAGCACAAGCTACACATAGATGCTGCACTTTTGTAAGTGCTAAACGAATACCAAGTGCTAATATAGGGAACCTTCTCTTCAGAACACCAAATGTCCTTTCAATGGGATTTCTAGTTCATCGAATTCTCCACTTTCAAATCTCTTTTTCACCAGAATATTTTGAAATATTCTTGAGTCATGTGCTGATTCGGGCCAACGAGCAACAATATCTTGAATGATCAAATCAGCTGTACATATGGCTTGAATATTTAACGAATAATATTGTTTTCAACAATTGGCGGACAGAAATGTCATGTCTATGTCAGTTAATTATGAATGTCAACCAATGACAGCAAAAATCATAGACAAATGACTTATTCTGTTTATCATGTTGCAATATTGCGATTTATCCTAGATTAGTTGAGGCGAGGAAGATCCGGATTGAAATACGCTTCTGTCTTTCAAAAGTGAGACTTAGCTTAAATGTAGGACTTAACTTAAGCAATAAGATAAGGAAGCATTGAAATACCGGCCCTTAGATAAGTAACGTGGTTCATGTGAATCGACAATAAACTTACACCAAATATTTTTGTGCTTTTCATTGAACCTGTCTTTGGTATCTGAGCTGTCTTTGTTCACTATTCTTGTTCCAATATTAAATACACCTAATGACCACCTACATGAAAAGTCTGTTCATAGTTATGTGTTTTATACCTTTGTATACAGTAGGTAGGTAACTTATTTATTTGTATATAGATCTGGGATAAATCGAAGTTAATAAAATATGATCTCTATCTGCCTGAAGTTGTTTTATTTTCATATTGTCACATCAATTCTGTGGGGGATAGCTCCAGTGGACTGTATAGTCTATGAATTCGATAACGATTTAGTCAAATGATGCGCTATCCACCCACTCTATTAGCTGGAATCGATGCGAGGGGCAAAAGGAAAATGCGAATTCACCACTTAACACGGTCGTGAAAGTCCAGCCGCGCGGCACTATTTCACTCGCGAATACGCCACAAGCACACTCTATTTCCCGCGCTCTTCTATTACTGTATTCTGCCTTCAGTCTTCTGTATTTCTGTATTCTGTCTTGTGACTTCGGGCTTCTATTGAGAGTCTTCGGGCTTGAGAGATTCACTGTTCACTGTTGCTTGAGGCTTCTTTCTTCGGAGGCTTCTTTCTTCCGGAGATCTTCTCTCTTCGGGATCTTTTCGGCGAATCCGTCGCTAGCGGAGTGTGGCGCATCCTTAAGTGATTCGGTGCAGGCGCGCAAGGGTACCGCACAAGAGAGAGTAATGCAAGCGTGCGAGCGGGACACACATATGTCTGTCTCGCTCGAATCTAATTCGAACTTTCTAGATTTTTCTAATAAGATTCTGACTAGATTCGATTATTCTTATTAGATCTTTACTATATTCTAATAGGAAAACTATTTATGAAATCTATTTAGATCTCTCTCTATGTGCGGAAATGACAAGACTTTCAAAACCATTTCTTTATTTCCAAATCAACCCTAATACAAATCGAGCTATTTTAAGCTATAATCACGTAAGTTTCATTTCATTGTTAGCTGTTAGCTATGCGTAAATTCATTATCATAGCGGTTATTAATTAATCAAATTCCAATCAAATTACAAAGATACAAACGATTAAGCAAACACTTTCTCAAGCTAATAAAAACTGTTATGAACTTCTCACAAACTAACACTTGTATGGGACACTTATTCACTATAAACACTATAAAAACACTATGAAACACTATTTTAAACGTTCTTAGCTCTTTAAGAGTCTTATAAAACACTATAACACTATCTATATACACTGTTTTAAGTTTATATAACTGTCTTTTACGTTTTGTTGTCACTGTCCTGCACATCACTCCCGCCGTGCGTTGTCACCGCCGTTGACGACGCATCTTCCTCGGTGCAGGCTGGTGACCCGGAGATCAGCACGACGAGTTTCTTCACCGGTCTTCGCAGGATCCCTCCTTTGGTTTTGACGTCGACTGCCCTGGTGACACCGTCAGGGCCTGGGTAGGTAGCCGCGACGAGCCCCCGCGGCCAGGTATTGCGCGGCAGGTTCCCGTCGGCTACCAGGACAACGTCTCCCGGCTGCACTGCGGGGCCGCGCCCGTGCGGCTCCCGCCGGTTTTGGAGGTCCGGCAGGTACTCCCGGAGCCACCTGGCCCAGAAGTGGTTGGCCAGCTGCTGTGAGGCGCGCCAACTGCCGCGCCCGATCAGGTGCCGGTCGGTAAGCGGGACCGCGGCCGGCGCGTACAAGGCCGGCCCGCCCAGCACGAAGTGGTTTGGAGTCAGCGCCTCGTCATCCTCATGGTTGACGGACACATGTGTTAGGGGTCGACTGTTGACTGTGAATTCGACCTCCGCCAGCAGGGTTTGTAGGACTTCTTCGGTAGGGTGCCGCTGATGCAGGACTGCGGCTAGGGCTGTTTTCACGCTGCGGACGAGGCGCTCCCATGCTCCACCCATGAACGGCGCTGATGGGGGGATGTTAACGATGTTAACGAAGCTGCCATCTCCAAGTGCACTGCGCGCGTGGTAAGACACGTAAATAGAGCTACGTATCTTTTCTGCAAAGTTCTTCCCACGGTGACCTGAAGGGGTCCGAAGTAGTCCACCCCGGTGTAGGTGAAGGCACGCTGATGATGGGCCAGTCTTGAGTACGGATGATTCCCTGTAGGTGGCGCTGTTGTTTTCGAATTCGACACTGTAGGCACTGTTTTAACACGGTTTTCACTGTCGGTCTTGCTCGTACGATCCAATAGTGCTGTCGGCATTCGTTAAGGGTGGTTTCTACCCCTGCGTGATGAAGTCTTCTATGCACGTAGTCTATGTATAGGCGCGTACTGTGTAAGTCCCCGTCTATTATAGCTGGCCTCTTCGTGTTTTCGGAAATCTGTTCGGCGGCGCTTATTCTCGTTGCTATTGTTAGGGCGCCGTTGTATATTTCGACCGCTAGAGGGCGCAAGCGGCTATTACTAGCCGGCGCGCCGCCTCGCGATATATCTTTTCTTTCTTGACTGAAGACTGTTTCTTGACTTGCTATTATTATCAACTTTTCTGCTCGACGTAGAGTTTCTGTTTCTAACTGTATGTAATTCACGGTAGAGGCTGTTTCGACTGTAATTTTCTTCTGTGGAGTTTTCTTATTTTGAATTACGCGCCAAGTCGGGTCCTTTTCTATTTTCTTGGTTCGTTTGTAATTGACCTTGTCCTGTTTTCTTCGGCATAGTTCGATAAACTGTAGGATTCTTGCGGCGGTTCGAACTAGGCGTTCCCATCTTGAAAATCTGTTAGGGTCGGGAAGGGCTTCCTTTAGGGACGGTGTAGGTACGGCGCGTGACTTTTCATATACTGTGTTTACTTTTTCTTCGCCGGTGACTATTTCTGTTTTGGTAGGGATGTCGCACGTCGGCCACGTCGAACTGTCTTCTCGGAGGAACTCTGGGCCCTGGAACCATCGATGTGAGGCCTTGAAGTTCCCCGGCACGTCCCTGGTCGCGTCGTCAGCTACGTTCAGCTTGGTTGGTACCCAGCGCCACTCGTTAACTGTGCTGTTGTCCTCGATGGCGGCGATACGATGGGCTACGTAGGGCTTGAAGCTGCGGGCGCTTGTCTTCAGCCAGGCGAGTACTGTCTTGCTGTCTGTCCAGAATACTCGCGCGTCGGGCTTGAAGTCATGTTCTTCGATGACGGCGGCAGCCATCCTGCTCCCCATCACCGCGGCTTGCAGTTCCAGGCGTGGGATGGATGTGAGTTTCAGTGGCGCCACCCGCGCCTTTGCTGTTATGAGTGCTGTAGTGACTTCTCCGCCGGCGCTCGTACTCCTCCAGTAGAGTACTGCGGCGTAGGCGGCTTCGCTGGCGTCGACGAAGACGTGAAGTTCCCTCTTCACCGCTTCACTGTAGCCTGCGAGCTGCCGCGGCACTGTCACGCCGCGCAGAGCCCGCAGTTGAACCAGCCAGTCTTCCCATTGCTGTCCTAGGTCTTCATCTATGTTTTCATCCCAGTTGGTGCCTCGGCGCCACGTTTCTTGTAATATCTGTTTGGCCCGCGCGGTTACTGGCGATGCGAAGCCTAGTGGGTCGAACATTGACATGATAACTTTCAGCATCTCTCTCTTCGTAGGTTTTCTTTTCGTAACTATGTCTTCAGGTAACCTAGCTAGGTCTAGATTGAAAGCTAGGTCGTCTTGATGCGGCTTCCATACTAGGCCGAGTACGCGTTCTGTTTGCCCGCCGTCCTTGAAGTCTAGTGGCTTGTTCGACGTCGCAGTGTCCCCGAGCGCCTCTAGGACTCGTTTAGAGTTCGACGTCCATTGTCACAGTTCGTAGTGGGCTTCTCTGTGTGTGTTGCGGACGTCCGTAGCGACTTCTATGGCTTCCTGTTCGGTCTTGAAGCTCTGTAAATAATCGTCCACGTAATGGTTTCGAACTATGGCTTCGACGGCGGGTTTGTTCGTGTCTTGATACCGCTGAGCGTTCATGTTCTTCACGTAGATCGCCGTGGCTGGAGATGAGGTCGCGCCGAAGATCAGTGAGGTCATTCTGTACTCTTCTGGAGGCTGATCATCTCGCCGGTCCCCCCGCCACAGGTATCGTAGCGCGTCGCGGTCTTCCGATCTGATTTTCACCTGCATAAACATCTCAGCGATGTCAGATGTGACGGCGATGGCGTGCTGTCTGAAGCGCATCAAGACCCCCGGCAGCGACTGAAGAAGGTCTGGACCTGTAAAAAGGCAATCATTGAGAGAGATGCCCTTAGTTTTCGCTGCGGCGTCGTGTACCACGCGCACCTTCCCCGGTTTAAATATATTAATGACCGGGAAGTGCGGCAGGTACCAGGTTCGATTCTCGGTTATTCCTGTCGGCGCGCGTTCTGCGTACCCCATATCTATAAGCGCGTTCATCTGTTCTATATACTTCATCTCGAGTTGGGGGTCGCGGTCTATTTTCTTCTCTGTATTACGCAGGCGACTGTATGCATTTTCATAATTATTCGGCATAACTATATTCTCTGTCTTCCACAGCAGCCCGGCTTCGTATCTTCCATCTTCGCGACGTGTAGTTTTTTCTTTCAGTAAATCAAGCGCGCGCTGTTCTGGGTCGTTCCTGGGTGTCCTCGGTGTGATGAGAAGGCTTTCTATGGCGAAATGTTGCTTCAACTGTTCATCCATGGCCGCATCCACTTCTACTATGTGATTTACGTAGTGAACACGCTGTCCGATGATTCGAGTTCGAGTCCCGTGCAGTACCCAGCCCAATGGAGTGAGAGAGGCGACCGGTTGATCGCGCCGTCCCTTTCTCATTGTAGATGCGACGAGTAGATGCCAGTTATCTTGTCCGATGAGTAACTTCGGCTCGGCGTCTTCATATTGCAGGCACGTGGCTATGTCCTTAATATGTTCACAGTCGGCGAGATCTTCTCGAGTGACGCGCTGCGCGGATAACTTCAAACTATTGAATGTTCGTGCTTGAATCTTGTGGCGCCCTCCCGCGGATTGTAGCGTAACGGCGACTTTGCGTGACTGCTCGGACTCGAATTCGGTGCTGGCGATGGCTTCGATGTGTCGTGGGTCCACGGGTCCCTTGGCGCCTACCCGCTGTGCTAACTCGGCGTCTATTAGCGTGACTGTCGAGCCGTCGTCGAGTAGCGCGTGAGTCTTGATGCTGCCTTGCGGGCCCGTGACTTCTATGGGGACGATCTTGAGATAAGCTTGAGTGTTCACTGACGTCCACGTAGACGCGACGACCTCTGTCCTTTGTTCTGTTTCTTCGGGCTGTTCGACGATCACACGCCTCTTGTAGTGAAGGAGAGGATGATGCAGTCTCGTGCACCCTTCTGTAGCGCAGGCCTTCCCCTTGCACGTGTGATTCCTCGCCCGATGACGTAGACATCTGAAACATAAAGATTTATTCTTCGCAAGGTCCCATCTTCTATTTTCGTCCGCTTCTAGGAAACGCTTGCAGTTGCTTGTGTAGTGGCCCTTCTTCTCACATATGGGACACCCAGGTTCTGTGACTGTGCATGTTCTCTGCGGGACTCTTCTGTTTTGATCTTGACCAAATCTCCTGTTCGCCGCCAGGTGGTCTTCCGCGACGCGCTCCGGTTGCGCGTAGGGTCCGCAGCGATCCGCTTCTCTCTGTAAAAAGTTAGCAAGCTTTAGTAAGTCTGCTTCGTCTTGAGGGTTCTCGGCAGCGTAGTCAAACCAGCGATATCGCATAGCCGGCGTTAGCTTCTCTGTTGTGATCTTCGTGACTTCCGGGTTGTACAGGTAGTGAATCTTCCCCAGGGCGCGCAGCGTTGTTACAATGTTGCAGACCCGCGTCGCGAATACGCACAGGTCTCTGGGCGCGTCCGTAGGCTTCTGTAGTCCCCGTAGTCGCTCTAACTCGGCTAGGGCGATAGCGTCGGGTTGTCCGAAGCGTGACTCGAGGGCTCGCAGGATTTCTTCGGGCTTCGCGTTGTAGAGGAGAAGCCCTTCGACGACCTCCCGAGCTCTTGAACGCAGGCTTCGTCGTAGACGCGCTGTGTTTTCTATGTCGCTCTAATATCCCGCTGTTTCTTGATAAGCTGCCTTAAACATGAGCCATTCTTGGTATGACCCGCTGTACGGAGGGAGTTCTGCATGGATTCTAGGCGGCGGCGGCTGCGGACCCGTCCTGGCGGCGAGTGCGATGGCTGAGGCCAACTCGCCGAGGTCGATCTTCTGTTGCGGCACGGCGACTGTGTCCCCTCCCGCCGGTACTGGATCCGGGGGGGGGATGAAGCTCGCCGGTGCCGGGAGCGCCGCAGGACGCGTCGGTTCTTCAGTCTGTTGCGGTTGCTGTGGAGGCTCTTCAATTTCGCCCTGGCCCTGGATTGCCAGCGGCGAGTCTGTCGGATTATTTTCCAGCCATACGGACACTCTCTTCGTGGTGTCTTCAATGGAGGGTGCTTCAGATTCCTCTTCTAAGTCTGTTTCGTCGTCTTCGAGAGCGGCGACTTCGGCGGCGGCGAGTTCGACTTGTAACCGTAATAACTTCAACTTCGCCTTCGTTATTTTCGAGGATTTCTTCGATTTCGAGACTTGGGATCTCTGTGGAGCTCGCTGTGGCTGCGTAGCTTCGATTTGACGGGTGGTCTTCGTAGTTTCTGTAGCTATGGCACCCGTCGTCGCTGTGGTTTCTGTCGGCGTCGTCGTTTCTGTAGCCGACGTCGTTGGCGTCGTCGTTTCTGTGGTTTCTGTCGGCGACGTCGTATTCTTGCTCTTCACGGCTTGAGCTTGAGACTGTTCTTGAGCGGGCCCTGTCGAGGCGGCCCGCTCCCCGCGGCCTGACTGCGACCGTGTAAGAGGCATCGCTGTCTCCCAATTGCCCTCTCAAAGATCCGGCTCTCGAAGGACCAAAATGTGGGGGATAGCTCCAGTGGACTGTATAGTCTATGAATTCGATAACGATTTAGTCAAATGATGCGCTATCCACCCACTCTATTAGCTGGAATCGATGCGAGGGGCAAAAGGAAAATGCGAATTCACCACTTAACACGGTCGTGAAAGTCCAGCCGCGCGGCACTATTTCACTCGCGAATACGCCACAAGCACACTATATTTCCCGCGCTCTTCTATTACTGTATTCTGCCTTCAGTCTTCTGTATTTCTGTATTCTGTCTTGTGACTTCGGGCTTCTATTGAGAGTCTTCGGGCTTGAGAGATTCACTGTTCACTGTTGCTTGAGGCTTCTTTCTTCGGAGGCTTCTTTCTTCCGGAGATCTTCTCTCTTCGGGATCTTTTCGGCGAATCCGTCGCTAGCGGAGTGTGGCGCATCCTTAAGTGATTCGGTGCAGGCGCGCAAGGGTACCGCACAAGAGAGAGTAATGCAAGCGTGCGAGCGGGACACACATATGTCTGTCTCGCTCGAATCTAATTCGAACTTTCTAGATTTTTCTAATAAGATTCTGACTAGATTCGATTATTCTTATTAGCTCTTTACTATATTCTAATAGGAAAACTATTTATGAAATCTATTTAGATCTCTCTCTATGTGCGGAAATGACAAGACTTTCAAAACCATTTCTTTATTTCCAAATCAACCCTAATACAAATCGAGCTATTTTAAGCTATAATCACGTAAGTTTCATTTCATTGTTAGCTGTTAGCTATGCGTAAATTCATTATCATAGCGGTTATTAATTAATCAAATTCCAATCAAATTACAAAGATACAAACGATTAAGCAAACACTTTCTCAAGCTAATAAAAACTGTTATGAACTTCTTACAAACTAACACTTGTATGGGACACTTATTCACTATAAACACTATAAAAACACTATGAAACACTATTTTAAACGTTCTTAGCTCTTTAAGAGTCTTATAAAACACTATAACACTATCTATATACACTGTTTTAAGTTTATATAACTGTCTTTTACGTTTTGTTGTCACTGTCCTGCACAAATTCTGTAAGGCCATAAAAATAAGATAATAATTATGTTTTATTTTTCAATTAGAAACTGTTCAATTAGAAACTCTTGTTTTGTTTTTAACTAACTCTGTTTTTTGTAACTACATGAGTGATTTATGGTCATTATGGCGTTACAAGTCAGCAGATTGGGATGAAATGCGACATTTCTTCGCATCTTATTCGTGGTGGCAAACCTGTTTTACTTCAACCGATCCATCGTGCTGCGCTGATGCTGTCTCAAGTGTGATAGTTCAAGCAACGGAGTGCTTCATTCCCCACGCTGATCTATCCCTTGAAACCAAAACTCGCCCATGGTTTAATACTGCTCGCTTTGCCGCTGAAAAGCGAAAACGGGAAGCATACAAAGCCTGGGCAAATTCTCGCAGAAGCAAAGCCCTGGATTCGCATGAACTTAAGAAAAGATACTATGCTGTCGCCAAGTCCTGCAAAAAGGTAATCAAAAGAGCTCGTTTTGCCCACATAGGCCGTATCGGAGACAGAATAGCAGCATAGGTACCCTTCGGGAAGTAAAGCTTTCTGGTCCCTTGCCAAGTCGGTCGAAACGAACTTACCTCAGTTCGGACCTACAATGGGTACCGTTCACATTCGCCAAAAGGAGGTTCTTAAATGCTTGCTGCACCTAGACGAGAACAAAGCTAGTGGTCCAGACGGTATTCCTGCAGTGGTCTTAAAACGCTGCGCAGCTGAGTTGTCTCCCGTTTTGACCCGTCTTTATCTACTTTCATTGGAATCCGGTAAGGTTCCCAAGTCCTGGAAGCTTGCTAACGTACAACCAGTACCAAAGAAGGGAAGCCGTGCCGATCCTTTCAACTATCGACCAATTTCAATCACTTCCATACTTTGCAAAGTCATGGAACGTATATTGAACAATCGACTCCTGGCATACCTCGAGACCAACGAGCTCCTGCGATAGCCAATATGGTTTCCGCAACGGGCGCTCGACCGGCGATCTTCTCGTGTATGCCACTCACTTATGGAGCGAGGCCTTGGAAGGTCGTGGTGAAGCAATAGCTGTATCCTTAGACATTTCCAAGGCCTTTGACAGGGTCTGGCATGATGGTCTCTTAAGTAAGCTTCCAGCTTATGGCATACCGATTGGGCTCTGCGACTGGATATCTGATTTTCTGAGGGAACGGTCAATTCGAGTAGTCTTAGATGGCTTTTCCTCCGACCAAATGGCAATTAATGCCGGGGTACCTCAGGGATCTGTTCTCTCTGCAAAATTATTCTTGCTGCACATTAATGATCTTTTAACACCGGGCATTATTAGTAATGCTGATGACAGCACTGTTGTAGAGAGATACGTATCCAATGCGCGAGCGAGCCCCCGTGAAATCCAGAGTTTAAGAAAGTCAATGATTGAGCGCGTTGATTTGACCTTACGGAAAGTATCCGATTGGGGTGAGTCGAATTTGGTCAAATTCAACGCGTCCAAAATTTAGGCGTGTCTATTCTCCGCAAAAAAGAGCACCTTCACATTAACGCCCACTTTCCAAAATGTATCTGTCCCCATCACTGACCATCGAGGGCTTTTAGGCGTAACTATAACATCCAGTTTAAACTTCAGTCAACAAATTGTGTCAATGGCTCAAGTAGCTTCGAAAAAGTTGGGAATCATCTCGAAGGTACGGCGGTACTTCAGCCCTGCACAGCTTCTTAACTTATATACAGCTCAAGTGCGATCATGCATGGAGTACTGCAGACATCTTTGGGATGGTTCAGCCAAATATCAACTAGAAGCGCTGGACTCCGTTGACCGAAGAGCCCGTAATCTAATTAACAACGTCGACCTTAAGACCAAAAAACTGCAGACCCTAGAGCATCGTCGTAAGGTTGCTTGTTTAACCGTGTACTACAGGATACATTTTGGTGAGTGCGCGAGTGCTCTGTTTGAGCAAATTGAACCCTCACCCTTTTACCATCGGACTACTAGACGCAGACAGAACTTCCATCCGTATGTGGTTGATATTCCGAAAAGTCGAACTAAGCGCTTTGACAGTTCCTTTTTGATACGGGTCGCCAAGGTTTGGAATGAACTGCCTGCGTCTATTTTCCCTGACCAGTATAGTCCTAGTACTTTTAAGCGTCGAGTGAATAGGTTTCTCGTGGATGGACGTGTACCACCTTAGTCTTCATGTTCACTTAACATCAGGTGTCATGGAAGACAAACGTCCCATCCATATTTTATAAAAAAAAAAAACATAAGTTGCGAGTAGTTAAGAAAAATAAGAACCGGTGAATCAGATGACCGCTTAGCTACAAAATTCGGTATGTCGAGAAGAACCTTAGAAAGGAAGTTGGCGATAGCAAGAGAATGTTTGAGTAATGATTTTGTTCCACAGCATTTGGGCTTGAATCATATTACTAGAGAAGACCTGGTTGCCAGAAACCTAACTATTCCAAGCCATTTTTTTGTTGGTAACCATTATGAACCAGCAGCCATTCTCGTATTTGATGGAACATATATTTATCTCCAAAAGAGTGCGAATTTCCTTTTTCAGCGAAAAACTTACAGTCTTCATAAGTTTCGGAACTTAGTAAAACCTTTTTAAATTGTATGTACGGATGGCTATATTGTAGATGCTATGGGACCTTACACAGCAACCAATTCTGACGCAACAATTATGCGTGAGCTGATGCGACAAGATTCTCCGATCCATGGGTTCTTAAGAGCTGATGACGTTTTTATATTAGATCGTGGATTTCGGGATTCAATAGATAATATTGAGGAATGCGGGTATAATTCTCACATGCCGCCAACTAGAGGAAGAGGTGAACAACTGACGACACTAGATGCTAATAAATCTAGATTAATTACTATGATCCGGTGGGTATTAG
>CALYBW010000042.1:0-5000 GCA_944452665.1 Stenoptilia bipunctidactyla
TGTGATTGCCTGAGGTGCCCTTAGCAGTAAGCTACTTTAGCTCTCGCTATGGCATCCCACTTGCTTCTGATAGAGCACTCGTCGCTGAAGGCGTTATGCTCAAAGTTTCCCACTTTGGCCCGAGTGCAGTTCGTGCATTGCGGTGGTAATCCCGCCAACCAATCCTCGCATTTGTCCTTCATGTGCGCTCCTCCACAATGGCTACATTTTACAGCTTGCTCGGTACAGAACTTTCGTCCATGTCCGTAACCGAGGCACATCGAACATTGCATCAATGGGGATTGATCCTCTACCTTTACCCTCTGAATGTCTATATGGACCGCTCCGAGGTCCAGTATCTTCCTCCATAATGCCGGTGATGTTGTTAGCACTATGTGACATGTGTGCGGGTTCCGAGTTCTTCTTCGGTATTTAATGCTTACCCTGTCGTCTTCCGGGTTTAGGTCGCGAAAGATTCCCACATTCTGGTTCCTAAGGGCCCCTACTACTTCCTCGTCACTGTTGCATTGCAACACACCCTTAAGAACCAGAAGCGGGTCTCTGTTCTTGACTTCTTCACCCTTCAGATTCTCTCCTGCACTATTCAGACTCTCCAGAAGGCTTTTCCGGTCCTTTTCAGTTTTACAACCTACTATTATTTTTCTGTCCTTGGCCTTTCTTATTTTTTCCACTTTTACACCTCCCTCTTTAGCTTTAACAGCTGTTCGCAGTTTCTGCAAGATCTGTTCTCCGGTGTCCTTCTCGTCATTTGAAGAAATGACTACCGAGTGCAGAGTGGTAGGGTGCGTTTGTTTAACTTGTGGAGTTCCCCTAGTGACACTGGCATATGTTGATTTTTGTTGATCTAGGGCTTCTGCCATAACTTCCATCCTGTGCATATTCTCCCTTAGGAGCTTCCCATGGTTATCCAGTGCCACTTGAAGAGTATGCTGTAAATCGCCATCAGTCGAATCCGTTTGAGCTGATTTATTTACGGTGCTGGCAGCCCGAGGTCTCCGTTCTAATTCTATTTGCGGCTGTTGTTTTCCACCAGCTACCGCTTCCTTAACCAACTGGTAGAGTCTGTCAAGCTGGAGCTTGACCTCGTCCTTAATCTCGGTCTTCAAATTTTTTGCGGATGTCAACTGCGTTTTAGCCCTGATCACGCATTGCCGAGCTTCACAGACTCTATCAGCCGGTTCTGTCGTTTTCTTGTCTTTTGGGGGTGTGGCGGTGATCTCTGGAGTATCACTAGACGTTTTGTGTATTTCTACTTCCGTCTGTGAGTCTTTCTTTGGACCAACTCTTATCGTAGTTGTCCTGTCTAATGCCTTGTTTTTGGCGTTGGTTGTGGCAGTTTTGATGGTCTCTGCCCTTCCAGCCTCCCACCCCTCTACACTTTTTCTCACATTTTGCTTAGAAGAGGGTCCTGCCCTCTCTGTGTCTGTTGATGGCGATTTATCAGCAGTGCCAGGTTTCTTGACCGGGGTGCGAAATCCCGAAATCATTTTTAAAATATTAAGGGGACGCGTCAAAATATAAAATGTAAATAGTAAATTTGTTTAAAATAAGGAGGGTCAATAAACCCTTCCTGTCCAAATGTATACCACTTTTAATAAATAAAAGTTTTAAAGTACCAATAGGGTACCGTCACACACAGTAGAAATATAAAATGTAAATAAAAATCGAGTAGGGACAAAATATAATTTTTTGTAAAAATTTCTCACGACTTAGTAAATTGTAGAGTCGTCCCTATTTCGAAAATTGACCAACAAATATAATGCTGGGGGTTAATTTGTAAAGGTGTAAATAGTCAAAATTTTTAAAATTGTAAAAACAGCAAAAATAAAAAATTTTTTGTTCACGTAGAGACTCGGATGTAGAGTCCGGTCCCGTCAATGCCCTAATATAATAGAAAAAGCTATATACTTATGTACTAAACAAACCGCGTCCCTCTGCGATGTCTGGTTGCTGAGTTATCGCGAGTCAAAATTTTTCAAGATGGCCGACAAAATGGCGGCCAAAGTTTTAATATAGGGTTTACTCAGCCTCCAGACGTGCTATCGCAGTGCGGAAAAATTCTTAATTAATGGCCCGGTTGGCGCCACACGTTAATACACAAAATGGGGGGGGAAATTTGAGGGGGGGGGATTTTGGAAAAAGGGGGGTGAGAGGATGAAGAATCACCAGGGAAGCTCCACTGAGAAAACCTCACCGTTCTCCGACCACCCGTTCCGGAGTTATGCTGTGTTAAGCAAAAACAAAATGGCGGGCAAAAATGGCCGCCAGAAGTTCACACTGCAATATCTCCGGCCCTGGGCGTCTCTCGAGGGCGAGCGAGGGCTCTGGGTTCTTCCCCGGGCTTCCTCTATAGGACCGTGGGACTGGATTCAGTATCTAGGGCACTTATGTCCTAGAGCCTGGGGGGGGGTGGGGGGGGGTGTAGGACACTAAGGGAACGTTAGCAGTCTAAACCGCAACTCCGTGCGACTCCAATTACTGGAGTTATAACTGTTTTGAGTTTTGGGCAGTATTAGGCGGAAGTGCACCGCCCTACAATAAGATTCTGCCCAAAATTTTTAATAACAGTTTCTCGGGCACTAGATGTCACAATATGTCCGAGTTTGGGGTCTCCGAAAAGGTATTTGAGAGAACAATACAACAAGGGGGTTAACACAATTTTTTGACCTACCCCCGATTTATGGGGTGGCAAAAACACAAGAATTATGCACAAAACAGACTTAAAAAATACTAAACTTAATTCTAAAATTTTGAAAATATTTGTCTTAACTATATACACTACGTACTATTTTTAAAGAGTGAGACTACTATTCTAGGGGACCTAGAACTACCCCCTCGTTCCAACCCTTAAAATTTAAAATTCAATTACTTAAAAACTACCTATCTTAAAAATCTAAAAATGGTACCTATAAATAGTCCTCGGTGAGCTTCTTTTTTCCCAATTTTAAAAATATAGGGTCGTCGATCTCGTTGCGCCGCCAAGATTTTTTGAAAAATCACTGATTTTTCAACCCTTAGTATCTTCCAAACGGGTGGGCTCAGCGACTTGCTCTAAACGGCTTCTTCTTCTGCTCGGCGCCACGGAGAAAGCTGGATGGTCAAGTACTTCCGGAAAAGGCCGGAAGTAGAAGCACGCCGCCACGTGCGACTTGTTTTTTTGGCGATTATTCCGCCCCTATGGGCGGAAAAAATCCAAAATTTCGCCTGGATGTAGGGCCCAGCAGGGGCTTCACGAATCACTAATAAAAGCACTATGTCACCGATAAAACGCGACCTCCAGGATTTTTTGAAAAATCACAAATTCACAATTTTGATGTTTTTCCGTTTTCCTACTTCGGAGGAAACGAGAATTTTCACGCACAATACACTGCACTGTAGGCCCGATTTTTCCACGTCTCTGGACACTAAATTTATTTCGCTACGACAAAAATTTCCCACTTTTTCGGATTTTACAAAAAAATTTTTGCGCGGAGCTAGGTTATTAAGCGTTGGACACGTGTAATCTCCTTGGGGGGAGACCGCCAACCGTGGGTTAGGTTAGGTTAGGTTAGGTTAGGTTAGGTTAGGTTAGGTTAGGTTAGGTTAGGTTAGGTTAGGTTAGGTTAGGTTAGGTTAGGTTAGGTTAGGTTAGGTTAGGTTAGGTTAGGTTAGGTTAGGTTAGGTTAGGTTTTTTTTTTTTTTTTTTTTTTTTTTTTTTTTTTTTCTTGTCCCCTGACAGGATTACTTCAGGACTTTTTTATTACTGTTTTTTATATATTTTCAGGCATATTTTTCTTTTTATGCTCCAATTTTTTGGAAAGGAACCACTGAGTGGCATACAATTTTTAACTTATATTACTTTTACAATTTTGTGATTACTTTTCTTTTTATACCAGGGTTTGTACATTTTTATTTTACTACTTTTCATTACAATTGATACTTATATTACTATCTTAAAGTTCTTACATTTTTGGGCTTTACTATGGCAGGATACATATTCTTTTTACTTAAATATTATTTTTCTCTTACTTACTACACAATTTAATCTTACTACAACAAAATACACCTTCGATCTTGAGCATGTACTTATTACTGAGCTTAATCTAACATTATACATAACTATACTTCCTTATATATATTATACATCTTCTTTTAATGCCTAACTGTTTAAACGTAAAATCATTTTACATTCTTAAGTTAGCTTATCTATCCTTATTCCTATTATTTACAATTTTTCCTATTTCTATTAGATACTTTATAATTCTTTCCTTTTTTAGGTTCTCGCTAAGTACCTGCATATCAATTTTTACACCAAGCTCTTGTTCTAGGTCATAACGTCTTTTGGCAGTAACAGGACATTCTACTAGGATGTGTGGAACTGTTTCCTCCACATCCGGTTCGCACACACATGCTGGGCTACTCTTACATTTGAATCGGTTCAAATACTGGTTAAAGCCTCCGTGGCCTGTTAGAAGCTGGGTAAGTATTCCAGCTGGTTTAACGGATTTTATTATTTCATAAGCGTTTATGGGATCGGGGAAAAATAATTTGGTTACGGAAGCGGTTTCTCCTTCTTTATATCGAACTCTCCATTTTTCGAGCGATGTATGCCTTATTTGTCGCTTTGCAAAGGAGATCGGGCACTTATCGTAGTCCGGTCTCTTCCGCAGCGTGATGGCTGCCGATTTCGCTAATTCGTCAGCCCTCTCATTCCCCGGCAGTCCCACGTGGGCTTTCACCCAGAACAAAAGTACATTTTTGCTCTGTGAGAAAGCCTGTCGTAGGTTCCTCCTGATCTCCACTGCCAGAGAATGAGTCGAGCTTTGGCCTGTGATTGATTCCAACGCAGCCCTCGAATCACTATATATGCCAAAACTTAACTCCTTGCGTTTGAGGATCTCGCACGATGCCCTGAATATGGCCAGCAGTTCCGCTTGGTACACCGTGCAGTACTCGGATAGTTTCAACTTGACGGCTCGGATTTCAGCTGCCCCGTCCCAAAGGGAAAGTGCCGCTCCAAC
>CALYBW010000042.1:15000-32500 GCA_944452665.1 Stenoptilia bipunctidactyla
TTTTTTTTTTTTTTTTTTTTGGCTTATTACAATTTTACACTGCTTCATATGTTTTACTTTACGTTTTACAACACTAATATATTTACAAAATACTGAAGTCTTACAGGTTTTATTCCATTTTTATTACTGATGGTTTACATTTTACAGACAAGTTTTGCAGGCGTTGACTGATTTTACATTGCCGTCATACTGGTACATTGATATACTTATTACTAAAACATTTTTGTTTATTTATGCAACTATTATACAACTATATAATTATCCAACTATTACACCTTATACCTAATTTACCTATTTTACATTTTCCATCTTGTTAACAATAACTAACAATATAAAAACTTAATTTTTACATTTTAGTTCCTTTTATCTATCACTATTTCTACTTAATACTATTTTTCCTATTTTTTCTAGGTACTCTATTACGGTTTCTTTCGTTAGATTTTCCCTAATACTTTGCATGTTAATATTGATGCCTAGTTTTTGTTCCAGGTCAAATTTTATATTAGCTGTAATTGGGCATTCAGTGAGGACATGCGGCACCGACTCTTCTACCGCTGGGTCGCAGAGACAAGAAGAGCTGTCTCTACATCGGAATCTGTGTAGGTATTGGGCGAAACCTCCGTGCCCGGTGAGTATTTGGGTTAATATACCTGCTGGTTTTAATTTTAGAATAGTTTTATATGAATCTACCGGGTCCGGGAAAAACAGCTTGGTGGTGGACGCTGTTTCGCCGTTCCTATATCTATCCGACCAAGTTACTAGGGAGTGTCCGCGTATTGTACGCTTTACGTATGATTTTGGACAAAGATCATAGTCCGGCTTCCTTTTTGAATTAAGTGCGGCCTCCTTTGCGAGTTCATCAGCCCTCTCATTTCCCGGCAGTCCCGCGTGGGCTTTGATCCAGTGCAAAGTGACAACTTTGCCCTGTTCCAAAGCCCCGCGTAGATAGTTCCTGATATCCACTGCCAGGGAATGAGTCGTGCTCCAGCTGGTAATCGACTCCAACGCCGCCCGTGAGTCGCTGTAGATACCGAAGCTCGTACCCGAGCATTTGAGGACCTCGCGCACCGCCCTGTGTATGGCAAGAAGTTCGGCCTGATAGACCGTGCAGTACGCGGAGAGCTTAAGTTTGATGGATCGGTACTCAGCTGCCCCATCCCAAAAGGATAGGGCGGCCCCGACCTTTCCATCAATCTTGCTCCCGTCGGTAAATATTTTAACCGTCTGCACGCTCTGTAGGTCCAACTCCTCCTGGTTGTTTATGCAAGTAAACTCCAGGTCCATATCCAGGGCCGGGTGCGGGAGATCCTCAAATTTCACAACTCTCTCTATATCCCTATCCGCTGGCGCTAGTCGGGACGACCCTCTCCTCACCTCGTACATGGCGGCTGCTTCTTGTACTCGGAGGTCGAGAGGAAGTATCCCGGCTAGAGTCAGCGCCGCATGCAAGGAGACCGTCCTATATGATTTTACAATTTTCTGCGCGAATCCCCTCTGAACGTTATCGAGTATTTTCTTGATGTACACTTTGTTGACAGCTGATACCCATACGCCCGCAGCATAGGTTATGACTGGTTCGACAGTAGCGCGATAGATGATTTTAATCACCTCAGGATGGAGGCCCCAAGTTGACTTTGCGGCCCTGGACAGCTGCTTGTAAATGGTTAATGCTCTTCGCGCCACGTTAACCACATGTTGCTTAAAGGTCATTTTGCTGTCCAGGGTAAGTCCGAGAATTTTGATAGCTTTGGACATACCAATGTCCACCCCCCCCATCCTCAGGAGTGGGGTGTCAAAAACAAGCTTATTGGTCATCACCATTGCACATGTTTTGTGCGGTGCAAACCTCAGCTTATTCTTGACCCCCCACTCCTGAACACGGGCAAGGGTTTCGTTGGCGCATCGCTGGACCTCCAATCCTGTGTCGCCACTAAACACCAGCACCACGTCATCTGCGAAGGCTTGACAGAATACTCCATCTTCTTCCATCGTCTTCAAAAGTGGGTCGAGCAATACGTTCCACAAGATAGGTCCTCCTATAGAGCCTTGTACGCAACCTTTGTTGGTACTCTTCGTACATTCTTCCCCGGCGTACCTTACTTTTACTCTCCTGCAGTCGAGATAGCTGTCTAGCAATCTTCTGATGTTCACGGGGCACTTTTCCTCAGCCAGTCTGACTTTAATTGCCGGCCACCATGCGCTATCGAAGGCGCCCTCTATATCTAGTGACACAACAGTAATTAGCTTTTTAAGCCGCAACTTACTTTTCACGTGTTCTACTAGATTATAGAGTGCGTCTTCGGTGCTCCTCTGGGGCATAAAGCCGTACTGACGAGTACTCATCCGTGGCACCAGATGATGCTTCAGCCTTCCAACGGTCATTTTCTCCAGGATCTTCCCAAGCACCGGTAAAAGACCGATCGGTCGGTAAGACTTGGGTTCAAAGTAGTTGTCCTTGCCCGGTTTTCTCAGTGCCACTACTGTGGCCTCCTTCCAGATGTCCGGGAAGTGTCCCAACTGAAGACACTTGTTTGCCAGGGCAAGGAACAATTCTGGATCCTGGCTGATAGCTCGACTGCAGATATCCGCCGTGAAACCGTCCGCTCCTGGGGCCTTCTTCGGGTTAAATCCCCTAATTGCGGTCTTTAATTCCGTGAGGGTGAATGGCGGATCGTGGTATTCATTATCGGTTTCGGCGTTAATCGTGTTTGCTAGTTTTCTTATGCTCTGGTGGTATTCGCCTTCTCCCTCTTCTCTATCTTCAGGGTAGAAGGTCTCTGCTAGTAAGGCAGCCGATTCTCTTGGGTTAAGATGTACTCCACCATGAAGGAGTGGCAGGTCCTCTGTCCGTGCAGTTGTTCTTTTCATAACCCGGTATATTCCTTGCCATACTCCTTCCCTATCTTGTTTTTCACAGAACTCCTTCCATGATGCAATTTGGGCTTTCTTCGCAGCTTTTTCATACTTCGTTTTTGCTTCCAGGTACTCCGCAACGACATGCTCCCTTCGTATTGGCGCGGCGCAGCGAATACGACGCTTTCTAGTAGCGGCATCTTTCTTCAGCGCTGCCAGCTCCTCTGACCACCACGGTACGGTAAGCTGATCTTTGTGCTTTTTTGGTGGGATGCTGTGTTTGCAGGCTTCAGAAAGGGCTTCGGTGTATGCTGTAACTGCACTCTCTAGATCGGCTTTCGTTCTAATGCTTTTGATTTCGGCCAGGGCTAGGTTTTTATCGCGTGTAAATTGTTCCAATTTCTCACGAAATTGATCCCAATTTGCTCTCCTAGTATTGTAAATCCTGGTCGTCCTCGCAACATTAATGCCTTTTTCACGGTGCAACTTGATTTTCCAGAGAATGCAGTTATGGTCAGATGATATTAGACCCCGCTCCACCCGCCAGTCGTCAACCAGATCAAGCATTTCCGGTGAGCACGCCGTCACGTCCACAAAACTGCTGTAAGTTTTGTTGCCCCTTATGGTTTCAAAAGTGGGCGTATCTCCTATATTGAGTACCTGAAGGTCTAACTCGTCCAGGGTCCCGGACATCTCTTCTCCCCTGCGGTCGACCTTATTGCTGCCCCACCAGGTGCTCTTCGCGTTGGAGTCCCCTCCGAATAGCAGTAATCTTGGGCCTACCTCGTTGTGTATACATCGCAACTGCTCCAAGTATGGCTCTATTGGTTGATCCGGCTCGAAGTAGAAAGATACGAGAGCGATTTCCCAGGTGCTGGATCGGATCCCTACCACGACAATATTGTTCGTGGTAAGTTTCGGGTACTGGAAGACGTCAATATCGGCATCAAATACCGCTATTGCCGCCTTTATTGTCCCACTTCCATCGTCCGCTCCCTGGTAGACTCTCGCACCTCGATAACCCTTCATCCTCCTTACCGCCCCCACATATGGCTCCTGAAGCAGTGCTACGGCGATGTTCCGCTCTCTAGCCTCAAGAATAAGTTCTTGGGTGGCCAGTTCACTCCTCTGTAAGTTGATCTGGGCCACTGCTATCCCTCTGGTGGTGTTTGCTGCCCTATTATTGCTCATGGTGCCCTTAGCAATACGCGATCTTCGCTCGCGCTATTGCATCCCACTTGTTGCGGACTGGACATTCATCACTGAATGCGTTGTGTTCCGCATTTCCAATCTTGGCCCTGCAGCAGTTTACGCAGCTCGGTGGTAATCCTGCTTGCCAGTCTTCGCACTCACTTTTAAGGTGCTTGCCCCCACAGTGGCTACACTTGACGTCCTTTTCCGTGCAAAACTTTTTGCCGTGCCCATAGCCCAGACAGTTGGAGCATTGCATAAGAGGCGACTGATCAGCAACTCTGATCCTCTGTATGTCAATATGGACTGACTCTTGGTCTAGCATTTTAGTCCAGATCTTAGGCGACGATGTTATGACCACGTGGTTAATATGTGGGTTACGAGTCCGCCTCCTATATTTTACTGCTATGCGATCATCGTCCGGGTCTAGGTCGCGGAAGATTCCCGCATTTTGGTTCCTCAGGGCCCTCACTATGTCTTCATCACTGTTGCACTGCAACACGCCCTTCAGAACCAAAAGTGGGTCCTTGTTTTTCATCTCTTCTGCTTTCAAGATGTCTTCAGAGCCTTTCAATCTGTCTAACAGACTTTTCCTGTCTTTTTCCGTCCTACATCCTACTATAATCTTTCTTTCTTTCGCTTTCCTTATCGTATCGACTACCACCCCGCCTTCCTTAGCTCTCACTGCCGTTTTGATTTTCTCCAGTACTTGTTCTCCTGAGTCCTTCTCGTTTGTCGAACTTACAACGACTGAGTGTAGAGTGGTCGGATGTGGCAGTCTCCTATAGGATGGTCTTTTTGTTATGCTGGCGTAAGTCTGCTGTTGGCTATCCAGTGCCTCAGCCATCTTTTCCATTCTCAGGATATTATCCTTAAGAAGGAGAGCATGGCTGTCTAAAGCTATTTTAAATGCCTCATCATTGACTCCTGTATTTGTCAATGGTTCCGTTGTCTGCCCCTGTTCCGTTACTTTTATTCTTTCGCTTTCCGCATCCTTCACCAACTGATATAACTTCTCTATGATCGTTAGGACTTCCTCCTTTACATCCGTCCTGATGTTCCTAGCGAGGGCCATCTGCGCCTTTGCTTTCATTAAGTGTTTCTTGGCTTCAGAAGTTCTGTCAGTCAGTGCGGCTTGCTTTAATTTGGTTTGTGGCTTGGGTTTTGGGGAAGTGGTCTCCTTGGAATCGGTTGGTGTTCTCGGCGTTTTTACCGGTATTGGTTGTGCATGCGGTAAGAGAGGGGTTTTCTCAGAACCCGCCTTTGATCCTTTATCCAGGGTTATTGTTTTGTTGCCGTTAGGTGCCATGGCTTTGTCAATTTTCTCAAGGCTTCCCGCTTCCCATTCCCCAGTTAAGCGTCTAACGTTGGAGTCCGTTGAGGTCGAGGGTCCTGCCCTCTCCATGTCTTGAGGTGTGTTGTCTCCTTTCTTAATCGGAGTACGGTGTCCAAACATTTTGCGTTGAGGGGATGCGTCAGTTACAATAAAATAAAAGTAAAAATAAAAATATTATACGATGTATAGTTAAACTAAGAAGGTGGGTCAAAAAACCCGACCTGTCAAATTAAAAGTGTAAAAATGAAAAATAGGCAAATGTACAGTTGTATAAATAAAATAAAATAAAACAAGAACAAAAAAGGTGCTGTATTTAGCACAGCAAAAGGTCAATAACTGTCAAAGGTATACGTTTAACGTCACTCTCGAGGATAGAAGGGAAAAATAATTAAAACGCTATTATAAATGAATTTGAAAAATTTTTACATACAAAATAATTTGTAGAGTCGTTTGTTTTTATTATAAAACCAGCAGGCTTTTAACACGTCTGTTTTAAAGGTGCCTAAGAAGGCTACCGAGGTCAAAGTATTTTAAAACTAATTTTATATCAACTTTACGCAATTTTCTATGATGTAGAGACCCAGATGTAGAGTCCGGGGCTCGTCACTGTGTTCAGTTTATAGCTGATCCTAGGGGAACATTAACGAAAGAAACCGCAATCCTCTAGGCCTTCTAGTTCTCGAGTTATCTCGATTTGAAAATTTCCAATATGGCCGTTCAAAATGGCCGCCTTTGACTTATTCTAAGTAATCTCGGCTTCCCGATATCGTAAGAGCTCGAGAAAAGGGCTGTAGGTAATGCCCTGATTGGCTCTAGCCTCTCGTGTGGTTTTTTGGGGGGGGGGAATTTGGGGGGGGGGATTTGAAAAAATGGGAGATCAGGGGGTAGGGTAGGTTGAGGGCAGTGCCACAAAGAAAACCGCACGTTCCTACGTTCACCAGTTCCGAAGTTATTCGCTAATTAGTAAAAACAAAATGGCGGTCAAAAATGGCCGCCAAAAGTTTACAACGTAATAACTTCGGCTCTAGACGTCTCACAGGGGCGTGCGAGGGCTCGATGTTCTTCCCCGGACGTAAACTAAGTGGCTCTGGCTCTAGAATTGGGATACAGGTAACATATGTCCTAGAGCCTGGAGGGGGGGTGGGGGGGGTGCAGGATACTTGGGGAGAGGTACCAAAGAAAACCACAGCTTAAAATAATAAAAATTGACCAAGTTATGGCACTTTTAGTTTTTGGGCAGTGTAGGGCAGAAGTGCACCGCCCTTGTCAAAAAATCTGCCCAAAATTTTAATTTACAATTTCTCTGGCCCCAGATGAGCAAGAGTGGTCGTTCTTGGGGTCCAGATATTGATCTTTTTAAGACCTATCGAAATATATATAAGTGAGAATTTTAAAAACTACCCCTAATTAATTAACCCTAAAAAACAATGAAATATTTACAAAAAAGTGCTTAAAAAATAGAAAAATAAAATATAAAATTACGAAAAAATTTAGGAAGACTTAAAAACTATGCTATTATTTTTGGTGATACCAAACTTATGTCTAGGGGTTGATTTGGACCACCCTCGTGTCAACCCTTAAAATATAAAATTAAATAACTTTTTTATTTACAATGGGATAAATTTGATATTTAGATATTGTTTAGATCTTACTTAGGGCTAATTAAAACAATTTTTTAAATATATGGTCGTCGCGACAAAACTAAAGTTATGATTTTTTGAATTTTGGTCAAAATTGTGAAGTTTAATATCTTAAAAACTACTTAACTTATTTTTGTTCAGGAAACGGTCTTGTACTATGCTCGGCAACGGCTCCAGATCTGCATTCAAAAATTTTTCCCAGATGGTCGGGAAAAAATTTTTGGGCCACGCCCAAACTTGTTTTTTTGGCCGCTATTTCGCCCTCCTGGGCGGGAAAAATCCAAAGTTGGCCTCAAACTGTAGCTCTCAGTGAGGGCTTTACGGGGACACTAAGAAACACATATGTCACAGCACTAGTTTCGGCAGCGTATTTTTGTGAAGTTTTCAAGATGCACTGAAAACACACTTTTTTGTTCACCCTACTTCGGGGTGAACTTCGTTCGTCACAAACTTTGCACTGAAAGATGCGCCCGATTTTTACGCTTCTTTTGGTATATAGCACTTGAATTTAAACTTGGTTTTTCCCACTCTTTTTGATTTTTAAAGGATTTTTTCCAAAAAATTTTCCGCGAGGGGCCTTGCCAGCGACTGCTTTCTGCGGGGGGTAGCCGCGTGACTGGTTAGGTTAGGTTAGGTTAGGTTAGGTTAGGTTAGGTTAGGTTAGGTTAGGTTAGGTTAGGTTAGGTTAGGTTAGGTTAGGTTAGGTTAGGTTAGGTTAGGTTAGGTTAGGTTAGGTTAGGTTAGGTTAGGTTAGGTTAGGTTAGGTTAGGTTAGGTTAGGTTAGGTTAGGTTAGGTTAGGTTAGGTTAGGTTAGGTTAGGTTAGGTTAGGTTAGGTTAGGTTAGGTTTTTTTTTTTTTTTTTTTTTTTTTTTTTTTTTTTTTTTTTTTTTTTTTTTTTTTTGCATTCTTGTCCCCTAACAGAATCAGGGACTTTATTTCTCTATTTTTTATATTATTTGGGCATATTATTCTTTTTATGCTATGCTTTTTTCCAATGGACCACTGTGTGGCATACATGCTTAATATTTACTTATTTAAGTTTACATTATTTTACTATTTTTCTTTACTTTTATTTCAATTCCAATAGGTTACAATTTCAGAAAAACGATGACTTTACTGCTTGAATATTTTGACATTTTTATTACTATTTTTACTTTATTTCTATTACAATACTTTACACAATTTTGAATACACTACATTACTACTTTCAATTTTTTAACATTTTTATTTATATTTACTTAGCATGTTTATTCAGCGAGCGCGCTGGCTTACGGCCTTACATACTACTTTTCAGCTTGATCTTACACTATTATTTGCTTTTTACACTTATGCTTGCTTATTTGCTTCACTAATCTATGCATTACTAACTATTTTACACATTTTCTTATTTGCTATTTACTTATTTAACTATTATACCTTATACCTACATGCTTTATTAACATTTTCTATCTAATAATTTTTTAACTAATAACATAAAAACTCAATTTTTACGTTTTAGTTGGTTTTCTTATCACTATTTCTATTTACGACAATTTTTCCTACTTGTTCGAGGTATTGAATTACGGTTTTTTCTGTTAAATGTTCCCTGATGCTTTCCATATTTAGTATTATGCCTAGTCTCTGTTCAAGATCGTATCGGTACGTTGCTGTAATTGGGCACTCAGTGATTATATGTGGTACCGTCTCCTCTACAGCTGGGTCACAGAGGCACGATGCACTGTCTCTACACTTAAACCTATGTAGGTAATGTGCGAAACCACCGTGTCCGGTGAAAAGTTGTGTGAGTATGCCTGCTGGTTTTATTTGCATAATTGTTTTGTAATACTCTACCGGGTCGGGGAAGAACAATTTCGTTACCGATGCAGTTTCTCCTACACGATACCTATCGGACCAAGCTAGTAAAGACTTTTCACGAACGGTACGTTTGATGTACGATTTTGGACATTTATCATAGTCCGGTCTCCTTTTGGTGTTGGTTGCGGCGTCTTTCGCAAGTTCGTCTGCCCTCTCATTCCCCGGCAGTCCTGCGTGGGCTTTGATCCAGTGCAAAGTGACAACTTTGCCCTGTTCCAAAGCCCCGCGCAGATAGTTCCTTATATCCACTGCCAGGGAATGAGTCGTGTTCCGGCTAGTGACCGACTCCAACGCTGCCCGTGAGTCACTATACACGCCAAAACTCACGCCCGGGCATTTGAGGATCTCTCGCACCGCCGGTTAGGTTAGGTTAGGTTAGGTTAGGTTAGGTTAGGTTAGGTTAGGTTAGGTTAGGTTAGGTTAGGTTAGGTTAGGTTAGGTTAGGTTAGGTTAGGTTAGGTTAGGTTAGGTTAGGTTAGGTTAGGTTAGGTTAGGTTAGGTTAGGTTAGGTTAGGTTAGGTTAGGTTAGGTTAGGTTAGGTTAGGTTAGGTTAGGTTAGGTTAGGTTAGGTTAGGTTAGGTTAGGTTAGGTTAGGTTAGGTTAGGTTAGGTTAGGTTAGGTTAGGTTAGGTTAGGTTAGGTTAGGTTAGGTTAGGTTAGGTTAGGTTAGGTTAGGTTAGGTTAGGTTAGGTTAGGTTAGGTTAGGTTAGGTTAGGTTAGGTTAGGTTAGGTTAGGTTAGGTTAGGTTAGGTTAGGTTAGGTTAGGTTAGGTTAGGTTAGGTTAGGTTAGGTTAGGTTAGGTTAGGTTAGGTTAGGTTAGGTTAGGTTAGGTTAGGTTAGGTTAGGTTAGGTTAGGTTAGGTTAGGTTAGGTTAGGTTAGGTTAGGTTAGGTTAGGTTAGGTTAGGTTAGGTTAGGTTAGGTTAGGTTAGGTTAGGTTAGGTTAGGTTAGGTTAGGTTAGGTTAGGTTAGGTTAGGTTAGGTTAGGTTAGGTTAGGTTAGGTTAGGTTAGGTTAGGTTAGGTTAGGTTAGGTTAGGTTAGGTTAGGTTAGGTTAGGTTAGGTTAGGTTAGGTTAGGTTAGGTTAGGTTAGGTTAGGTTAGGTTAGGTTAGGTTAGGTTAGGTTAGGTTAGGTTAGGTTAGGTTAGGTTAGGTTAGGTTAGGTTAGGTTAGGTTAGGTTAGGTTAGGTTAGGTTAGGTTAGGTTAGGTTAGGTTAGGTTAGGTTAGGTTAGGTTAGGTTAGGTTAGGTTAGGTTAGGTTAGGTTAGGTTAGGTTAGGTTAGGTTAGGTTAGGTTAGGTTAGGTTAGGTTAGGTTAGGTTAGGTTAGGTTAGGTTAGGTTAGGTTAGGTTAGGTTAGGTTAGGTTAGGTTAGGTTAGGTTAGGTTAGGTTAGGTTAGGTTAGGTTAGGTTAGGTTAGGTTAGGTTAGGTTAGGTTAGGTTAGGTTAGGTTAGGTTAGGTTAGGTTAGGTTAGGTTAGGTTAGGTTAGGTTAGGTTAGGTTAGGTTAGGTTAGGTTAGGTTAGGTTAGGTTAGGTTAGGTTTTTTTTTTTTTTTTTTTTTTTAATACATTGCACCAGCCGCGTCACAGCTGTATTTCGTATTACAAATCCTCCATTTCTGTCTCTCATTCATACTTCCAAGCTTTCATTTCTGCCCCCCCCCCACTTTACAAATTCAAAAAAAAAAAAAAATTTTTTAAACATTCGAAAAATTCAAAATCAAATACTTATTTTTACATTTTTTTTTTTTTTTTGCTTCTCATATTAACTTTTATATTAACTTCAGTTTGCACATTTTACCTTTCAACATTATTATTGTTCAACTTTCATCACTTATTTCTTTAACATTTATAAACTTATTTTGTCTTTATACCAAATTCTCTTCACAAATACTTTTATTCTATCATAATACTACTATTTATTTTATACATTCATATCTTAATTTTATATCTTCCACATAAATATACATAATATTTAGGGAACATATGTTTAATTACTTAGTTTTATTTCTTTCAATTGTTTTGATTGCAATTTTGGTACAGTAGTCTAGGAATACTTTTCGTTTCTTACCAGATATTATTTCGGGTATATTAGACGCCACTAGCTCTACTTCCAGTTCCTGCACTATATCATGACGCTCCGATGCATTTACGGGACACTCAAAAATTAGATGCGGTACTGTTTCCGCCATATTGGACTCGCAGATGCACGATGAGTTCTCCTTACATCCAAAACGCTTTAGATATTCGGAGAACCCACCGTGCCCCGTCATTATTTGAGTAGTGACTCCTGTAGGCCTGATCTTGCGTATGGTTTTGTACGCTTCTATAGCGTCAGGAAAGAAGAGCTTTGTTATCGCTGCAGTTTGTGCACATTTGTACCGCTCATTCCATTCGTCAAGCGTTTGCATCCGGATGCTTCGCTTGACGAATGAAATGGGGCAAAGGTCATATTTTGGCCTGATTTTCGACTTCAGAGCCGCCTCCTTAGCCAGGTAATCAGCTCTCTCGTTACCCTCTAGGCCAGCATGTGCCTTTATCCAGTATAAAGATACAACTTTATTTTTCTGCGATAAAGACACAATGTTGGCTCTAGTTTTGACCGCTAAGGGATGGAGACATCTGTGACCAATCACTGTTTCGAGGGCGGCTCTGGAGTCGCTGTATATTGCGAATTTCTGCTTGTCGAGTTTTAGCACTTGCTCACTTGCTTCGTATATGGCCAACAATTCCGCCTGGTAAACGGTACAATAGGACGGCAGTTTGAGTTTGACGGCTTTGGTTTCAGTCTCGCTATTCCATAAGGATAGCGAGGCTCCAACCTTACCGTCGATCTTGCTGCCGTCCGTGAATATGCGGATATCGAATTCGCTGTTCGAGTTAAGTTGGTCCTGGTTTACCACGGCTTCGAATTTTAGGCTCATATACTTCGCTGGGTGAGGTGCTTTTAACGCTGATGCCATCCGTTCCACTTCCACTTCCGCCAGTTCTGGCCGACACACACCCCTCTTGGCCTCGTACAGTGAAGCACATTCCCGTACACGAAGATCAAGGGGGAGTATGCCAGTCAGAACTAGGGTTGAATTCAGGGATACTGTGCGGTAGGCTTTGCATATTTTCTGTAGGAATCCGCGCTGTACAGCTTGCAACTTTTTCCTGACACATATTTTTGATACGGCGGGTGCCCATGCACTAGCTGCGTATAAGATTATTGGCTCAACTGTGGCTACATAAATGACACGAATAACCTCGGAGTGTAGTCCCCACTCTATTTTTGCGGCTCTTGAGAGCTGTTTATAGACAGCTATCGCCTTTGTGCAGACATTTTTTATGTGATTGTTAAAGGTGAGGTTACTGTCTATTATTACTCCCAGCAGTTTTATTTCTTTGGCTACTCCTATTTCAGTGTTGTTCATTTTTAAACGGGGAGTGTCGTACTTCAGTTTTCGGGTGATGACCATGGAGTTGGTTTTTTGAGGTGCGAAGTTTAGTTTGTTTTTCAAGCCCCATGCATGGACATAATTTAGAGTTGAGTTGGCGCAAACTTCAATTTCATGTGCTGTTCTACCCGCGAAAACCAGGACAACATCGTCGGCAAAGGCTTGCGCGTAGATACCTCTCGATTCCAATCCCTTGAGTAGTGGGTCGAGCAGGAGGTTCCACAGGATTGGTCCCCCGATGGATCCTTGCACACAGCCTTTCTCCGTCTGTACGCGGTGCTCCTCTCCTGCGTACCTTACACGTACATGCCTATCCGTGAGGTAGCTATCGATGGTCTTTCTAAGATTCTTTGGACAATTTTCCTCAGCCAACCGGGTCCTCAGTTTTGGCCACCAGGCGTTATCGAAGGCCCCCTCTATGTCCAATGATACCATTGTTATTATGCTTTTCTGGTTTAATTTATTTCGGATGTGTTGCATTAAGACATAGAGGGCGTCCTCGGTACTCCTTTGTGGCATGAACCCGTATTGGCGAGTACTAAGTTTCGGAAGCAAGTGGTGTTTAATACGGGCCATCAATAGCTTCTCGTAAATTTTTCCTAATATAGAGAGCAAGCCGATTGGTCTGTACGCTTTCGGTGTTGTGTAGTCCGGTTTTCCAGGTTTTTTGAGAACTATGACTGCAGCTTCTTTCCAGAGTCTGGGGAAATATTGGAGCTCTAAGCATTTGTTGAATATTTCCAGGAACAGATGGGGGTCATTTTCTATGGCGTGGACACAGATATCAGCCGTGAATCCGTCAATACCAGGAGCTTTTTTGGCATTGAATGAGGTAGCTGCTAAGTGGAGCTCTGTCAGTGTGAATGGAGGGTCGACTGGTTCTTCTGCTCTATTTTCTGCATTCACCTCATCTGCAAGCTTCCTAGTTTTTCGATGGTCGTCATTGTCATTTTGTGCTGTATCTTTGGGATAAAATGTCTCTGCTAAGAGACGTGCAGAGTCTTTAGTGTCAAGGAATTTTCCGTTGCTCTGCAAGGGTAGGTCATTTTCCCTTTTGGTTGTTCTGCCTATGACTCGATAAATTCCGTCCCAGACGCTTTCCCGGTCCTGTTTCTCGCAAAATTCCTTCCAGCTTCTGATCTGTGCCGCTTTTGCCGCCAACTCATACTCTTCCTTCTTTTCTAGGTACTCCGTGACTACCTTCGCTCGCCGAATAGGAGCAGAGCGTTGGATCCTGTTTTTCCGAGTGGAAACCTCTTTCTTCAACTGCTCAAGTTCTTCGGACCACCAAGGTAAGTTAATTTTCTCCTTGTTTTTAATTTTAGGTATTGATTCGTTGCATGCTATGGTAATTATTTTTGTTAAATTAGTTATTTGTTCCTCTAGCTGTTCTTTGTTTACAATTTCTTGTATAAATTTGTTTGTTATACCATATTCTATTTTTAGTTGACTTAGCTTACTATGGAACCGCGACCAGTCTGCTTTTCTTGTGTTATATTTTCTTGTCGTCCTAGTTATGCTGGTTCCTTTTGATTTCTGCAGATTGATATCGAAAGAAATTCCATTGTGGTCTGAGCTCGTAAGGTCTTCGTAAACTTTCCAGTTATCCACTAGGTCCAACAGATCCGGTGCGCAGGCTGTTATGTCGACATTGCTGGAGTACCTTTTCCCTCCTCGATAGGTGTCGAAGGTGGGTTTGTCTCCGGTATTCAAAATATGGAGTCCCAGCTCGTCCAATGAACCCATCATATCTTCCCCTCTATTATCTAATTTAGATCCCCCCCACCAAGTATTTTTGGCATTAGCGTCTCCTCCAATTATAAGCCACCTATTTCCTAGCGTTTGACATATTTGTTTAAGATGCAGCAGGTATGGGTCAATGGGCTTATCAGGTTCCAGGTAGAAGGACACCAACGTGATCCTCCAGGCTTTAGTTTGGGCGCCGATGACTGCGAAATTGGGAGTGGTAAGGTTTGGATACTGGATGACGTCTATATCCGGGTTAAACACAGCTACAGCCGCCTTCACAGTATCGCCTCCGTTGTCCTGGAAGACCCTTACGCCTCGGTAGTCCTTCATCCCAGTTCCCTCTCCTGTATATGGCTCCTGTAGGAGTGCAATTGCTGCTCCCCTTTTACCTGCTTCCATGACTAGTTCTTCAGTTGCCAGCTTTTTTCTTTGTAGGTTAGCTTGGAGAATTTTGTATGACGCTTTAAACTCTTGGACGCCCTTAGCAATATGCAAATGCCGATCTAGCCAGTATGTCCCACTTTCTACGGACCGGGCATGCCTGGCTAAATGCATTATGCTCCTTCTGGTCATATTTAGCTTTGACGCAATTTTTACAGGATGGGAGGGCTCCAGTCAACCAATCCTCACACTCTCCCCTGAGATGCGGGCCTCCGCAATGACTGCACAGATCTACTTCGTCTTTGCAATATTTTTTACTATGTCCGTAGCCTAGACATCTAGTGCATTGTACTAAGGGTGACTGGTCCTCTACATGTATCCTCTGGAGGTCGATATGAACTGTTCCTATCTCAGTCACCCTTTTCCATATTGTTGGTGACGAAGTTATCACTATATGTCCAGTCAGTGTGTTTCTGGCCTTTTTCCTATATTTTATGTCCATTCTATCATCTTTTGGGTCAAGGTTTTGGAAAATATTTGCATTTTGATTTTTTAATGCTTTCAGCACGTCGGCGTCACTATGCATGAGAAGCACATCCTTCATGATAAATAGAGGGTCTTTGTTGTTGACGACCTCGCAGGTAAGCCGTTTTTCTGACTTTTCTATTTTCTCTTTTATCTTGCTCCTTTCTTCTTCCGTCCTGCAACTAACTATAATTTTCCGGTCCCTAGCTTTCCGCACTCTTTCCACTTTTATCCATCCTTCCTTTGCATCTACAGCCTCCCTTATTTTGTCCAACACTTTTTCGCCTGTTTCATCCGTATCTTCTGAGGCGACGACTATCGAGTGTAGGGCAATCTTCTCGGTCGTGTATTTGCTCGGTTTTGTAGCTGCTGCAGATGCATAGGAGCTGTGCCTCACACTCTCATGTAAGCTTTCTTTTTGCCGATCCATGGCCTCCTTCAACTCTTCCATTTTTTTGTTATTTTCTATAACAATGGCAGCTGTCTGTTTAAGCTGGGAGAGGAGGATGGCGTTTTGGTCATCTTGTTCCCCTACTAAATTCGCCTCCTGTGTTGCACGCACTGTTTTATTTTCGGTTCCGGCTCCTTTCAGAGCTGCCTCCGAATCCTTCACCAGCTGGTAGATCCGTTCTACTGCCTCAATAACTGCCATTTTGTAGTCCGTTTTCAGGTTTTTTGCGGCTCGAAGATTTAGTTTCGCCTTATTGAGGCAGTATCTCGCCTCAAGCGTTCTACTCGCAAACGCTTTTGGCGAGTTTCGGGCATCAGCTGTCGATGGTGAGGGTTTGCTAGCTACTTTATTTTGTGTAAGCGCTGTTCTGACTTTTGGCTTGCCTGTTGCTAACTCCTTGGTAGTCAGTGGGGTTTCAGCAGAGGATTCCAATGACCCGCCCGCCTCCCACTTCCCTATGCTTTGTCTCACATTTGAGGTAAGTGTAATTGTTTTAGGGGGGGTAATTTCCTCGTCATTTCCTACGGACTTTTTGGGTGTATGAAACATCGCAGTGGTGCGCGTCAGGTAATAAAATTTATTAATGTAAACGGTTTGTAAAGTTGTATAAGTCTTTTACCCAATAAAGGTAAACGATGTCCTATTACAAGGTAGTCTAAAAGTATAAAAGATTTAGATCACCGTTTAGGTGACGTCGTAGTTTATTAAAGATAATATATAACAAGGATTCGCGAAACTTAGTTTTGTCTTTAAAACTTAAGGAAAAGTAGAGAGTTTTAAAAGACTCGTTCGAGAAACCTTACTGGTCAATAAAACACTTAAAGTAAAATATAAATGACTACAAGGTAGTACAAAATAAATTTTTACTTAATACTAGAAACCGCTTTCCTAGCCTTATCAACTAGATCTCAAAGAATACTATTAATTTTGGTAGAATAAAAAATAAAAATAATTTCGAAAATTTTTTCTATGAGACCGAGTTGATATACCCCGTAGAGAAAAGGGTGGGTGGGCGGGCAAATTTTTCGTTTTTCTTTAATAACTTTTTTGTTTTCAGGCGGATTTGGAGGTTCGACCACTCTGAAGGAATGGGACGACGAGCTGGACAATAATAATGAATAAAAACTAGGGGTAAGTATAGAAATTTAAAAACTTTTAGAACAAACTTTTGATTTTACGTTGATTTACCAAGATTACTAGGGATGATTTGTGAAAAACTGAAACTAAATGAAAAGCTAGGGGGGTGTTTAGGGTCTCGTAAGAAGCCCCTCGGTACGTTTTAATAATCTATATAAAAATATGAAACCACCTTAGTACATAAAGTTATGGTAATACACAAAGAAAGTGTTTGTCAATTTAAGTTGTATGGGTGATCTATGTAAAAATCTGAAAAACGTGAAAAATAAGAAAACCTTGCTGAAACTACCAATGAAATTACTGCGGTTAGCTAGCAGAAACCGATTTGGATGATATAAAACAAAAAGAACGAGAATAATAACAAGATTTTCAGTATTAAAGTGTTTGCGCAATGTACGCAAACAGCCCTTATATCAACTTTCCTAATACCGTTTTTCTTAATAACTTTATTGTTTTCAGGCGGATTTGGAGGTTCGACCACTCTGAAGGAATGGGACGACGAGCTGGACAATAATAATGAATAAAAACTAGGGGTAAGTATAGAAATTTAAAAACTTTTAGAACAAACTTTTGATTTTACGTTGATTTACCAAGATTACTAGGGATGATTTGTGAAAAACTGAAACTAAATGAAAAGCTAGGGGGGTGTTTAGGGTCTCGTAAGAAGCCCCTCGGTTAGTTTTAATAATCTATATAAAAATATGAAACCACCTTAGTACATAAAGTTATAGTTATACACAAAGAAAGTGTTTGTCAATTTAAGTTGTATGGGTGATCTATGTAAAAATCTGAAAAACGTGAAAAATAAGAAAACCTTGCTGAAACTACCAATAAAATTACTGCGGTCAACTAGCAGAAACCGATTTGGATAATATAAAACAAAAAGAACGAGAATAATAACAAGATTTTCAGTATTTAAGTGTTTGCGCAATGTACGCAAACAGCCCTT
>CALYBW010000042.1:35000-40000 GCA_944452665.1 Stenoptilia bipunctidactyla
TCTTTTTATGCACCAATCTTTTAAACTGAACCATTGCGTGGCGTACATTCTTATATTTACATCTTATGATTTACTTATGTTATTTCTGGTGGTTTTACATTTTTATGTATAACAAAATTTAAATTTTAACGTCAGCGCTTGAATGTCAATGCGCTTTGACTTACTAAAGTTACATATAATATTACAAGTCTTAGCTTCTGTTTTACGGATTTTACTTACATTACATTTACAATTATTGTGCTTTATGTTTGCTTTTGCGAGCGTTTGGCTTTCAGGTTCTTACTCTATTGACAACTGCAGTGTGTTATTATTTATACAAAGTTCGCCTATAATGATATTTCAGCTATTACTAATTTTCTATACATTTTGTTATTTACTAAGTACTTATTTAACTATTACACCTTATACCCCTATGCTAATATTTACATTTTCTATCTTACTCTACTTAACTAATAACATAAAAACTTAATTTTTACATTTTAGTTTGTTTTCCTATCACTATTTCTGTTTATTACTGTTTTTCCTATTTTTTCTAGGTATTGAACTACGGCTTCTTCTGTTAAATACTCTCTTATTGTTTCCAAATTTACTTTTATGTCTAGCTTTTGTTCCAGCTCATATCGGAGCGTTGCTGTTATTGGGCATTCCGTAATGATATGTGGTACTGATTCCTCTACATCCGGGTCGCAGAGACAAGATGGGCTGTCTCTGCACTTAAACCTGTGTAAATATTGGGCGAATCCCCCGTGCCCGGTTAGAAGCTGTGTTAGCACACCTGCTGGTTTTAATTTCCTAATTGTTTTAAAGGACTCTACCGGGTCCGGGAAGAAAAGTTTTGTTATAGAGGCAGTTTCGCCATTACGGTACCTATTTGACCAGTCTATAAGGGAATTTGCGCGTATTGTACGCTTTACATGTGATTTAGGGCACAGGTCATAGTCCGGCCTCCTCTTGGTGTTCAATGCGGCTTCCTTTGCTAGCTCATCTGCTCTCTCATTCCCCGGCAGTCCCGCGTGGGCTTTGATCCAGTGCAAAGTGACAACTTTGCCCTGTTCCAAAGCCCCGCGCAGATAGTTCCTAATATCCACTGCCAGGGAATGAGTTGTGCTCCGGCTGGTGATCGACTCTAGCGCCGCTCGTGAGTCGCTATACACTCCAAAACTCACTCCTGAGCATTTAAGGATCTCCCGCAACGCCCTGTGTATGGCCAGAAGTTCGGCCTGATAGACCGTGCAGTACGCGGAGAGCTTAAGTTTGATGGACCGGTACTCTGCTGACCCATCCCAAAAGGATAAGGCAGCCCCGACCTTTCCATCAATCTTGCTCCCGTCGGTAAATATTCTTACCGTCTGCACGTTCTGTAGGTCCAACTCCTCCTGGCTGTTTACGCAAGTAAACTCCAGGTCCATATCCAGGGCCGGGTGCGGGAGGTCCTCAAATTTTACCACCCTCTCTATCTCCCTATCTGCTGGCGCTAATCGGGACGACCCTCTCCTCACCTCGTACATGGCAGCTGCTTCTTGTACTCGGAGGTCGAGAGGAAGTATCCCGGCCAGCGTCAGTGCCGCGTGCAAGGAGACCGTCCTATATGCCTTTACAATCTTTTGCGCGAAACCCCTCTGAACGCTATCCAATATCTTCTTTATATACGTTTTTTGCACTGCTGGCGCCCATACGCTTGCTGCGTATGTAATAACCGGTTCTACGGTTGCACGATAAATGATTTTAATCACTTCCGGATGGAGGCCCCAAGTTGACTTAGCAGCCCTGGACAGTTGCTTGTATATGGCTAATGCTTTTCGAGCCGCGTTAACCACATGTTGTTTAAAAGTCATTTTGCTGTCCAGGGTAAGTCCGAGGATCTTAATGGCTTTGGACATACCAATTTCTACCCCTCCCATCCTCAGGAGCGGGGTGTCGAAAATAAGCTTATTGGTCATCACCATTGCACATGTTTTGTGCGGCGCGAATTTAAGCTTATTCTCGACCCCCCACCTCCGAACACGTTCCAGGGTTCCATTGGCGCATCGCTGGACCTCCAATCCAGTATCACCGCTAAACACTAGCACCACGTCATCGGCGAAAGCTTGACAATAAACTCCTTCTTCTTCCATTGTCTTCAAAAGTGGGTCGAGCAGGATGTTCCACAGGATAGGCCCTCCTATTGAGCCTTGTACGCAACCTTTGTTGGTACTCTTAGTACATTCTTCCCCGGCGTACCTTACTTTTACTCTCCTGCAGTCGAGATAGCTGTCGAGCAATCTTCTGATGTTCACGGGGCACTTTTCCTCAGCCAGTCTGACTTTAATTGCCGGCCACCATGCGCTATCGAAGGCGCCCTCTATATCTAGTGACACAACAGTAATTAGCTTTTTAAGCCGCAACTTACTTTTCACGTGTTCTACTAGATTATAGAGTGCGTCTTCGGTGCTCCTCTGGGGCATAAAACCGTACTGACGAGTACTCATCCGTGGCACCAGATGATGCTTCAGCCTTCCAACGGTCATTTTCTCCAGGATCTTCCCAAGCACCGGTAAAAGACCGATCGGTCGGTAAGACTTGGGTTCAAAGTAGTTGTCCTTGCCCGGTTTTCTCAGTGCCACTACTGTGGCCTCCTTCCAGATGTCCGGGAAGTGTCCCAACTGAAGACACTTGTTTGCCAGGGCAAGGAACAATTCTGGATCCTGGCTGATAGCTCGACTGCAGATATCCGCCGTGAAACCGTCCGCTCCTGGGGCCTTCTTCGGGTTAAATCCCCTAACTGCGGTCTTTAACTCCGTGAGGGTGAATGGCGGGTCGTGGTGTTCGTTCTCGGTTTCGGCGTTTATTGTTTTAGCTAGTTTTCTGATTTTCTGGTGGTATTCGCCTTCTCCCTCCTCTCTATCTTCAGGGTAGAAGGTCTCTGCCAGTAAGGTAGCCGATTCTCTTGGGTTTAGATGTACTCCACCATGAAGGAGTGGCAGGTCCTCTGTCCGTGCAGTTGTTCTTTTTATCACCCGGTATATACCTTGCCATACTCCTTCTCTATCTTGTTTTTCACAGAACTCCTTCCATGATGCAATTTGGGCTTTTTTCGCAGCATTTTCATATTTGGTTTTTGCTTCCAGGTACTCCGTAACGACATGCTCCCTTCGTATTGGCGCGGCGCAGCGAATACGACGCTTCCTAGTGGCGGCATCTTTCTTCAGCGCTGCCAGCTCCTCTGACCACCACGGTACGGTAAGCTGATCTTTGTGCTTTTTTGGTGGGATGCTGTGTTTGCAGGCTTCGGAAAGGGCTTCGGTGTATGCTGTAACTGCACTCTCTAGATCGGCTTTCGTTCTAATGCTTTTGATTTCGGCCAGGGCTAGGTTTTTATCGCGTGTAAATTGTTCCAATTTCTCACGAAATTGATCCCAATTTGCTTTCCTAGTATTGTAAATCCTGGTCGTCCTCGCAACATTAATGCCTTTTTCACGGTGCAACTTGATTTTCCAGAGAATGCAGTTATGGTCTGATGATATTAGACCCCGCTCCACTCGCCAGTCGTCTACTAGGTCAAGCATCTCCGGTGAGCACGCCGTTACGTCTACAAAACTACTGTAAGTTTTGTTGCCCCTTATGGTTTCAAAAGTGGGCGTATCTCCGATGTTGAGTACCTGAAGGTCTAACTCGTCCAGGGTCCCGGACATTTCTTCTCCCCTGCGGTCGACCTTATTGCTGCCCCACCAGGTGCTCTTCGCGTTGGAGTCCCCTCCGAATAGCAGTAATCTTGGGCCTACCTCGTTGTGTATGCATCGCAACTGTTCCAAATATGGCTCTATGGGCTGATCCGGCTCGAAGTAGAAAGATACGAGGGCGATTTCCCAGGTGCTGGATCGGATGGTTAGGTTAGGTTAGGTTAGGTTAGGTTAGGTTAGGTTAGGTTAGGTTAGGTTAGGTTAGGTTAGGTTAGGTTAGGTTAGGTTAGGTTAGGTTAGGTTAGGTTAGGTTAGGTTAGGTTAGGTTAGGTTAGGTTAGGTTAGGTTAGGTTAGGTTAGGTTAGGTTAGGTTAGGTTAGGTTAGGTTAGGTTAGGTTAGGTTAGGTTAGGTTAGGTTAGGTTAGGTTAGGTTAGGTTAGGTTAGGTTAGGTTAGGTTAGGTTAGGTTAGGTTAGGTTAGGTTAGGTTAGGTTAGGTTAGGTTAGGTTAGGTTAGGTTAGGTTAGGTTAGGTTAGGTTAGGTTAGGTTAGGTTAGGTTAGGTTAGGTTAGGTTAGGTTAGGTTAGGTTAGGTTAGGTTAGGTTAGGTTAGGTTAGGTTAGGTTAGGTTAGGTTAGGTTAGGTTAGGTTAGGTTAGGTTAGGTTAGGTTAGGTTAGGTTAGGTTAGGTTAGGTTAGGTTAGGTTAGGTTAGGTTAGGTTAGGTTAGGTTAGGTTAGGTTAGGTTAGGTTAGGTTAGGTTAGGTTAGGTTAGGTTAGGTTAGGTTAGGTTAGGTTAGGTTAGGTTAGGTTAGGTTAGGTTAGGTTAGGTTAGGTTAGGTTAGGTTAGGTTAGGTTAGGTTAGGTTAGGTTAGGTTAGGTTAGGTTAGGTTAGGTTAGGTTAGGTTAGGTTAGGTTAGGTTAGGTTAGGTTAGGTTAGGTTAGGTTAGGTTAGGTTAGGTTAGGTTAGGTTAGGTTAGGTTAGGTTAGGTTAGGTTAGGTTAGGTTAGGTTAGGTTAGGTTAGGTTAGGTTAGGTTAGGTTAGGTTAGGTTAGGTTAGGTTAGGTTAGGTTAGGTTAGGTTAGGTTAGGTTAGGTTAGGTTAGGTTAGGTTAGGTTAGGTTAGGTTAGGTTAGGTTAGGTTAGGTTAGGTTAGGTTAGGTTAGGTTAGGTTAGGTTAGGTTAGGTTAGGTTAGGTTAGGTTAGGTTAGGTTAGGTTAGGTTAGGTTAGGTTAGGTTAGGTTAGGTTAGGTTAGGTTAGGTTAGGTTAGGTTAGGTTAGGTTAGGTTAGGTTAGGTTAGGTTAGGTTAGGTTAGGTTAGGTTAGGTTAGGTTAGGTTAGGTTAGG
>CALYBW010000042.1:42500-62500 GCA_944452665.1 Stenoptilia bipunctidactyla
CTTTACATGTGATTTAGGGCACAGGTCATAGTCCGGCCTCCTCTTGGTGTTCAATGCGGCTTCCTTTGCTAGCTCATCTGCTCTCTCATTCCCCGGCAGTCCCGCGTGGGCTTTGATCCAGTGCAAAGTGACAACTTTGCCCTGTTCCAAAGCCCCGCGCAGATAGTTCCTAATATCCACTGCCAGGGAATGAGTTGTGCTCCGGCTGGTGATCGACTCTAGCGCCGCTCGTGAGTCGCTATACACTCCAAAACTCACTCCTGAGCATTTAAGGATCTCCCGCAACGCCCTGTGTATGGCCAGAAGTTCGGCCTGATAGACCGTGCAGTACGCGGAGAGCTTAAGTTTGATGGACCGGTACTCTGCTGACCCATCCCAAAAGGATAAGGCAGCCCCGACCTTTCCATCAATCTTGCTCCCGTCGGTAAATATTCTTACCGTCTGCACGTTCTGTAGGTCCAACTCCTCCTGGCTGTTTACGCAAGTAAACTCCAGGTCCATATCCAGGGCCGGGTGCGGGAGGTCCTCAAATTTTACCACCCTCTCTATCTCCCTATCTGCTGGCGCTAATCGGGACGACCCTCTCCTCACCTCGTACATGGCAGCTGCTTCTTGTACTCGGAGGTCGAGAGGAAGTATCCCGGCCAGCGTCAGTGCCGCGTGCAAGGAGACCGTCCTATATGCCTTTACAATCTTTTGCGCGAAACCCCTCTGAACGCTATCCAATATCTTCTTTATATACGTTTTTTGCACTGCTGGCGCCCATACGCTTGCTGCGTATGTAATAACCGGTTCTACGGTTGCACGATAAATGATTTTAATCACTTCCGGATGGAGGCCCCAAGTTGACTTAGCAGCCCTGGACAGTTGCTTGTATATGGCTAATGCTTTTCGAGCCGCGTTAACCACATGTTGTTTAAAAGTCATTTTGCTGTCCAGGGTAAGTCCGAGGATCTTAATGGCTTTGGACATACCAATTTCTACCCCTCCCATCCTCAGGAGCGGGGTGTCGAAAATAAGCTTATTGGTCATCACCATTGCACATGTTTTGTGCGGCGCGAATTTAAGCTTATTCTCGACCCCCCACCTCCGAACACGTTCCAGGGTTCCATTGGCGCATCGCTGGACCTCCAATCCAGTATCACCGCTAAACACTAGCACCACGTCATCGGCGAAAGCTTGACAATAAACTCCTTCTTCTTCCATTGTCTTCAAAAGTGGGTCGAGCAGGATGTTCCACAGGATAGGCCCTCCTATTGAGCCTTGTACGCAACCTTTGTTGGTACTCTTAGTACATTCTTCCCCGGCGTACCTTACTTTTACTCTCCTGCAGTCGAGATAGCTGTCGAGCAATCTTCTGATGTTCACGGGGCACTTTTCCTCAGCCAGTCTGACTTTAATTGCCGGCCACCATGCGCTATCGAAGGCGCCCTCTATATCTAGTGACACAACAGTAATTAGCTTTTTAAGCCGCAACTTACTTTTCACGTGTTCTACTAGATTATAGAGTGCGTCTTCGGTGCTCCTCTGGGGCATAAAACCGTACTGACGAGTACTCATCCGTGGCACCAGATGATGCTTCAGCCTTCCAACGGTCATTTTCTCCAGGATCTTCCCAAGCACCGGTAAAAGACCGATCGGTCGGTAAGACTTGGGTTCAAAGTAGTTGTCCTTGCCCGGTTTTCTCAGTGCCACTACTGTGGCCTCCTTCCAGATGTCCGGGAAGTGTCCCAACTGAAGACACTTGTTTGCCAGGGCAAGGAACAATTCTGGATCCTGGCTGATAGCTCGACTGCAGATATCCGCCGTGAAACCGTCCGCTCCTGGGGCCTTCTTCGGGTTAAATCCCCTAACTGCGGTCTTTAACTCCGTGAGGGTGAATGGCGGGTCGTGGTGTTCGTTCTCGGTTTCGGCGTTTATTGTTTTAGCTAGTTTTCTGATTTTCTGGTGGTATTCGCCTTCTCCCTCCTCTCTATCTTCAGGGTAGAAGGTCTCTGCCAGTAAGGTAGCCGATTCTCTTGGGTTTAGATGTACTCCACCATGAAGGAGTGGCAGGTCCTCTGTCCGTGCAGTTGTTCTTTTTATCACCCGGTATATACCTTGCCATACTCCTTCTCTATCTTGTTTTTCACAGAACTCCTTCCATGATGCAATTTGGGCTTTTTTCGCAGCATTTTCATATTTGGTTTTTGCTTCCAGGTACTCCGTAACGACATGCTCCCTTCGTATTGGCGCGGCGCAGCGAATACGACGCTTCCTAGTGGCGGCATCTTTCTTCAGCGCTGCCAGCTCCTCTGACCACCACGGTACGGTAAGCTGATCTTTGTGCTTTTTTGGTGGGATGCTGTGTTTGCAGGCTTCGGAAAGGGCTTCGGTGTATGCTGTAACTGCACTCTCTAGATCGGCTTTCGTTCTAATGCTTTTGATTTCGGCCAGGGCTAGGTTTTTATCGCGTGTAAATTGTTCCAATTTCTCACGAAATTGATCCCAATTTGCTTTCCTAGTATTGTAAATCCTGGTCGTCCTCGCAACATTAATGCCTTTTTCACGGTGCAACTTGATTTTCCAGAGAATGCAGTTATGGTCTGATGATATTAGACCCCGCTCCACTCGCCAGTCGTCTACTAGGTCAAGCATCTCCGGTGAGCACGCCGTTACGTCTACAAAACTACTGTAAGTTTTGTTGCCCCTTATGGTTTCAAAAGTGGGCGTATCTCCGATGTTGAGTACCTGAAGGTCTAACTCGTCCAGGGTCCCGGACATTTCTTCTCCCCTGCGGTCGACCTTATTGCTGCCCCACCAGGTGCTCTTCGCGTTGGAGTCCCCTCCGAATAGCAGTAATCTTGGGCCTACCTCGTTGTGTATGCATCGCAACTGTTCCAAATATGGCTCTATGGGCTGATCCGGCTCGAAGTAGAAAGATACGAGGGCGATTTCCCAGGTGCTGGATCGGATGGTTAGGTTAGGTTAGGTTAGGTTAGGTTAGGTTAGGTTAGGTTAGGTTAGGTTAGGTTAGGTTAGGTTAGGTTAGGTTAGGTTAGGTTAGGTTAGGTTAGGTTAGGTTAGGTTAGGTTAGGTTAGGTTAGGTTAGGTTAGGTTAGGTTAGGTTAGGTTAGGTTAGGTTAGGTTAGGTTAGGTTAGGTTAGGTTAGGTTAGGTTAGGTTAGGTTAGGTTAGGTTAGGTTAGGTTAGGTTAGGTTAGGTTAGGTTAGGTTAGGTTAGGTTAGGTTAGGTTAGGTTAGGTTAGGTTAGGTTAGGTTAGGTTAGGTTAGGTTAGGTTAGGTTAGGTTAGGTTAGGTTAGGTTAGGTTAGGTTAGGTTAGGTTAGGTTAGGTTAGGTTAGGTTAGGTTAGGTTAGGTTAGGTTAGGTTAGGTTAGGTTAGGTTAGGTTAGGTTAGGTTAGGTTAGGTTAGGTTAGGTTAGGTTAGGTTAGGTTAGGTTAGGTTAGGTTAGGTTAGGTTAGGTTAGGTTAGGTTAGGTTAGGTTAGGTTAGGTTAGGTTAGGTTAGGTTAGGTTAGGTTAGGTTAGGTTAGGTTAGGTTAGGTTAGGTTAGGTTAGGTTAGGTTAGGTTAGGTTAGGTTAGGTTAGGTTAGGTTAGGTTAGGTTAGGTTAGGTTAGGTTAGGTTAGGTTAGGTTAGGTTAGGTTAGGTTAGGTTAGGTTAGGTTAGGTTAGGTTAGGTTAGGTTAGGTTAGGTTAGGTTAGGTTAGGTTAGGTTAGGTTAGGTTAGGTTAGGTTAGGTTAGGTTAGGTTAGGTTAGGTTAGGTTAGGTTAGGTTAGGTTAGGTTAGGTTAGGTTAGGTTAGGTTAGGTTAGGTTAGGTTAGGTTAGGTTAGGTTAGGTTAGGTTAGGTTAGGTTAGGTTAGGTTAGGTTAGGTTAGGTTAGGTTAGGTTAGGTTAGGTTAGGTTAGGTTAGGTTAGGTTAGGTTAGGTTAGGTTAGGTTAGGTTAGGTTAGGTTAGGTTAGGTTAGGTTAGGTTAGGTTAGGTTAGGTTAGGTTAGGTTAGGTTAGGTTAGGTTAGGTTAGGTTAGGTTAGGTTAGGTTAGGTTAGGTTAGGTTAGGTTAGGTTAGGTTAGGTTAGGTTAGGTTAGGTTAGGTTAGGTTAGGTTAGGTTAGGTTAGGTTAGGTTAGGTTAGGTTAGGTTAGGTTAGGTTAGGTTAGGTTAGGTTAGGTTAGGTTAGGTTAGGTTAGGTTAGGTTAGGTTAGGTTAGGTTAGGTTAGGTTAGGTTAGGTTAGGTTAGGTTAGGTTAGGTTAGGTTAGGTTAGGTTAGGTTAGGTTAGGTTAGGTTAGGTTAGGTTAGGTTAGGTTAGGTTAGGTTAGGTTAGGTTAGGTTAGGTTAGGTTAGGTTAGGTTAGGTTAGGTTAGGTTAGGTTAGGTTAGGTTAGGTTAGGTTAGGTTAGGTTAGGTTAGGTTAGGTTAGGTTAGGTTAGGTTAGGTTAGGTTAGGTTAGGTTAGGTTAGGTTAGGTTAGGTTAGGTTAGGTTAGGTTAGGTTAGGTTAGGTTAGGTTAGGTTAGGTTAGGTTAGGTTAGGTTAGGTTAGGTTAGGTTAGGTTAGGTTAGGTTAGGTTAGGTTAGGTTAGGTTAGGTTAGGTTAGGTTAGGTTAGGTTAGGTTAGGTTAGGTTAGGTTAGGTTAGGTTAGGTTAGGTTAGGTTAGGTTAGGTTAGGTTAGGTTAGGTTAGGTTAGGTTAGGTTAGGTTAGGTTAGGTTAGGTTAGGTTAGGTTAGGTTAGGTTAGGTTAGGTTAGGTTAGGTTAGGTTAGGTTAGGTTAGGTTAGGTTAGGTTAGGTTAGGTTAGGTTAGGTTAGGTTAGGTTAGGTTAGGTTAGGTTAGGTTAGGTTAGGTTAGGTTAGGTTAGGTTAGGTTAGGTTAGGTTAGGTTAGGTTAGGTTAGGTTAGGTTAGGTTAGGTTAGGTTAGGTTAGGTTAGGTTAGGTTAGGTTAGGTTAGGTTAGGTTAGGTTAGGTTAGGTTAGGTTAGGTTAGGTTAGGTTAGGTTAGGTTAGGTTAGGTTAGGTTAGGTTAGGTTAGGTTAGGTTAGGTTAGGTTAGGTTAGGTTAGGTTAGGTTAGGTTAGGTTAGGTTAGGTTAGGTTAGGTTAGGTTTTTTTTTTTTTTTTTTTTTTTTTTTTTTTTTTTTCTTGTCCCCTAACAGAATCAGGGACTTTTCTTTCTTTTTTGTATTTTATTTTCGAGGCATATTTTTCTTTTTATGCACCATTTCTTTTCAACGGACCACTGTGTGGCATACATGTTTATTTATAATTCTACTATAATTTATTTCTATTTGAATAATACTCATAATTTTACAATTTTGTTTTACCGAAAAATATTACAATTTGTTCCTGATTTATATTACTTATGTGTTACAATTTTGTTATTTACTATGCTATTACAATTTTAAATCTATTTCTATTACCAATTCTACGATACTTATAATGTTTACTTTGATTAACAATAATGGTACAGTTTACTTCAATACTAATTATTGTTTATTATACAATTTAAAGTGCGATAATTGTGACATTGCACTTGCGAGCGCTTGGCTAGCAGGGTTTTATCTTAATCTACTTATTCTATTTACAGGTCTGCTTGATTCTTATACACGAGGCTATATACATTTTCCTCCAATTGTTTACTGTTTTTTACATATGTTTTATCTATGAAAGCTTTACACCTATATGCTTTATTTACATTTTTTATCCTATTTTATGTAACTAATAATGTAAAAACTAAATTTTTATATTTTAGTTACTTTGTTTATCACTATGTCTTTTAACTACAATTTTGCCTACATTCTCAAGGTATTTTAAGACAGCTTCCTTAGTTATATTTTCCCTTATATTTTCAATTGTAATTTTTATACCCATTTCTTGCTCAAGGTTATATTTAAGCTTTTCAGTTACAGGGCATTCGGTGAGGATGTGTGGCACCGACTCCTCTACATCAGGGTCGCAGAGACAAGATGGGCTGTCTCTGCATTTAAATCTGTGCAAGTATTGTGCAAAACCTCCGTGCCCGGTTAAAATTTGCGTGAGTACGCCAGCTGGTTTTATCTCTTTTATAAATTTAAAGGACTGTACCGGGTCCGGAAAGAACAGCTTGGTGACAGACGCTGTTTCGCCTTTGCTATATCTATCTGACCATATGTTAAGAGAGTGCCCACGAATTTCGCGCTTTATGTATGATTTGGGACACAAGTCGTAGTCCGGCCTCCTTTTGATATTTAGTGCGGCCTCCTTTGCAAGTACATCAGCCCTCTCATTCCCCGACAGTCCCGCGTGGGCTTTGACCCAGTGCAAAGTAACAACTTTGCCCTGTTCCAAAGCCCCGCGCAGATAGTTCCTGATATCCACTGCCAGGGAATGAGTCGTGCTCCAGCTGGTGATCGACTCCAACGCCGCCCGTGAGTCGCTGTACACCCCGAAGCTCGTTCCCGAGCATTTGAGGATCTCGCGCACCGCCCTGTGTATGGCCAAGAGTTCGGCCTGATAGACCGTGCAGTACGCGGAGAGCTTAAGTTTGATGGTCCGGTACTCAGCCGCCCCGTCCCAAAAAGATAGGGCGGCCCCGACCTTTCCATCAATCTTGCTCCCGTCGGTAAATATTCTTACCGTCTGCACGTTCTGTAGGTCCAACTCCTCCTGGTTATTTACATGAGTAAAATCCAAGTCCATATCTAGGGCCGGGTGCGGGAGATCCCCAAATTGTACTACCCTCTCTATCTCCCTACCTGCTGGCGCTAGTCGGGATGACCCTCTCCTCACCTCGTACATGGCGGCTGCTTCTTGTACTCGGAGGTCGAGAGGAAGTATCCCGGCTAGAGTCAGCGCCGCGTGCAAGGAGACCGTCCTATACGACTTTACAATTTTTTGCGCAAAGCCCCTCTGAACGCTATCCAGAATTTTCTTAATATACACCTTGTTCACTGCTGATGCCCATACGCCAGCCGCGTAAGTGATGACTGGTTCCACCGTAGCACAATAAATGATCCTAATCACTTCAGGATGGAGGCCCCATGTTGACTTAGCGGCCCTGGACAGTTGTTTATAGATGGCTAAAGCTTTTCGTGCCACATTAACCACGTGTTGTTTATAGGTCATTTTACTGTCCAGAGTAAGTCCGAGTATCTTGATTGCTTTGGACATACCAATGTCCACCCCTCCCATCCTCAGGAGTGGGGTGTCGAAATTAAGCTTTTTGGTCATCACCATTGCACATGTTTTATGCGGTGCAAACCTCAGCTTATTCTCGACCCCCCACTCCTGAACACGGGCTAGGGTTTCATTGGCGCATCGCTGGACCTCCAATCCCGAGTCACCACTGAATACCAGCACCACGTCATCTGCGAAGGCTTGACAAAAAATTCCGTCTTCCTCCATCGTCTTCAAAAGTGGGTCGAGCAAGATGTTCCACAAGATAGGTCCTCCTATTGATCCTTGTACGCAACCTTTGTTGGTACTCTTTGTACATTCTTCCCCGGCATACCTTACTTTTACTTTTCTGCAGTCGAGATAGCTGTCTAGCAATCTCCTGATGTTCACGGGGCACTTTTCCTCAGCCAGTCTGACTTTTATTGCCGGCCACCATGCACTATCGAAGGCGCCCTCTATATCCAGTGACACAACAGTAATTAGCTTTTTAAGCCGCAACTTACTCTGAACGTGTTCTACTAGATTATAGAGTGCGTCTTCGGTGCTCCTCTGGGGCATAAAGCCGTACTGGCGAGTACTCATCCGTGGCACCAGATGATGCTTCAGCCTTCCAACGGTCATTTTCTCCAGGATCTTCCCAAGCACCGGTAAAAGACCGATCGGTCGGTAAGACTTGGGTTCGAAATAGTTGTCCTTGCCCGGTTTTCTCAGTGCCACCACTGTGGCCTCCTTCCAGATGTCCGGGAAGTGTCCCAACTGAAGACACTTATTTGCCAGGGCAAGGAACAATTCTGGATCCTGGCTGATAGCTCGACTGCAGATATCCGCCGTGAAACCGTCCGCTCCTGGGGCCTTCTTCGGGTTAAATCCCCTAATTGCGGTCTTTAACTCCGTGAGGGTGAATGGCGGATCGTGGTGTTCATTCTCGGTTTCGGCGTTAATCGTGTTTGCTAATTTTCTGATTTTCTGGTGGTATTCGCCTTCTCCCTCTTCTCTATCTTCAGGGTAGAAGGTCTCTGCTAATAAGGCAGCCGATTCTTTGGGGTTTAGATGTACTCCACCATGAAGGAGTGGCAGGTCCTCTGTCCGTGCAGTTGTTCTTTTCATGACCCGGTATATTCCTTGCCATACTCCTTCCCTATCTTGTTTTTCACAGAACTCTTTCCATGATGCAATTTGGGCTTTTTTCGCAGCTTTTTCATATTTCGTTTTTGCTTCCAGGTACTCCGCAACGACATGCTCCCTTCGTATTGGCGCGGCGCAGCGAATACGACGCTTTCTAGTGGCGGCATCTTTCTTAAGCGCTGACAGCTCCTCTGACCACCACGGTACGGTAAGCTGATCTTTTTGCTTTTTTGGTGGGATGCTGTGTTTACAGGCTTCGGAAAGGGCTTCGGTGTATGCAATAACTGCACTCTCTAGATCGGCTTTCGTTCTAATGCTATTGATTTCGACCAGGGCTAGGTTTTTGTCACACGTTAATTGTCGCAATTTCTCATGAAATTGTTCCCAATTAGCTTTCCTAGTGTTGTACTTCCTGGTCGTCCTCTCAACATTTATGCCTTTTCCCCTTTGCAACTTGATTTTCCAGAGAATGCAGTTATGGTCGGATGAAATAAGACCTCGCTCCACACGCCAGTCGTCGACTAGGTCAAGCATTTCCGGTGAGCACGCCGTCACGTCCACAAAACTGCTGTAGGTTTTGTTGCCCCTTATGGTTTCAAAAGTGGGCGTATCTCCTATATTGAGTACCTGAAGGTCTAACTCGTCCAGGGCCCCGGACATTTCTTCTCCCCTGCGGTCGACCTTGTTGCTGCCCCACCAGGTGCTCTTCGCGTTGGAGTCCCCTCCGAATAGCAGTAATCTTGGGCCTACCTCGTTGTGTATACATCGCAACTGCTCCAAGTATGGCTCTATTGGCTGATCCGGCTCGAAGTAGAAAGACACGAGGGCGATTTCCCAGGTGCTGGATCGGATCCCTACCACAACGATGTTGTTTGTGGTAAGTTTCGGGTACTGGAAGACTTCAATATTGGCATCAAATACCGCTATTGCCGCCTTTATTGTCCCACTTCCATCATCCGCACCCTGGTAGACTCTCGCACCCCGATAACTCTTCATCCTTCTTACCGCCCCCACATATGGCTCTTGGAGCAGTGCTACGGCGATGTTCCGCTCTCTAGCCTCAAGAATAAGTTCTTGGGTGGCCAGTTCACTCCTCTGTAAGTTGATCTGGGCCACTGCTATTCCTCTGGTGGTGTTTTCTACCCTATTATTGCTCATGGCGCCCTTAGCAATACGCGATTTTCGCTCGCGCTATTGCATCCCACTTGTTCCGGACTGAGCATTCATCGCTGAATGCGTTATGCTCGACATTACCGTATTTGGCCCTGCAGCAATTAACGCAACTTGGTGGTATACCCGCTTGCCAATCTTCACACTCATTCTTTAGGTGTTTTCCACCACAATGACTGCATTTTACAGTGCTTTCCGTGCAGAATTTCTTGCCGTGCCCGTATCCAAGACAGACGGAGCACTGCATAAGAGGCGACTGGTCAGCGACTCTGATCCTCTGAATGTCTATGTGTATAGACTCTTGGTCTAACATTCTTTCCCAGATAGTTGGTGATGTCGTTATTACCACGTGGCTGATGTGTGGATTTCTAGTTCGCCTCCTGTACTTTACTGATATACGGTTGTCTTTGGGGTCCAGATCACGGAAGATTCCCGCGTTTTGGTTCCTCAGGGCCCTTTCTATGTCTTCGTCGCTGTTGCACTGCAACACGCCCTTTAGAACCAAAAGCGGGTCCTTATTCTTCACTTCTTCTGCTTGCAATGTGTCTTTCGAGCCCTTTAATCTTTCTAGCAGACTTTGTCTGTCCTTCTCCGTTCTACATCCTACAATGATCTTCCTTTCTTTGGCCTTCCTTATCTTGTCGACCACCACTCCACCTTCCTTTGCTCTCACTGCCGTCTTGATTTTTTCAAGCACCATTTCTCCTGAATCTTTCTCATTGGTTGAGCTTACGACAACTGAGTGCAAGGTGGTTGGGGGTGGCGGTCTCCTGTCTGACGATCTTTTCGTCACACTGGCATAAGTCTGCTGTTGGGAGTCAAGGGCTTCAGCCATCCTCTCCATTCTCTGGATGTTCTCCTTGAGAAGGATAGTATGACTGTCTAGCGCTGTTTTTAACGCTTCGTCATTGGATATGTTTGTATTTAAAGCCTCTGTTATAGGTCCCTGATCTGTCATCTTTATTCGGTCGTTTTCCGCATCCTTAACCAGTTTATAGAATTTCTCTATAATTGATAGGACTTCTTCCTTGACGTCGGTTCTTATGTTTTTGGCGAGGGCCATCTGTGCCTTTGCCTTTATCAAGTATCTTTTAGCTTCCGCGGTCCTATCGGTTGGTGCGTTTTGTTTGGCTTTGAGTTTTGGGGAGGTGGTGTCTTTTGATTCTGTTGAGGTTCCAGGCGATATTCCCGGTGTTGGTGATCTTGCCTGTATAGAAGGTATTTTCTTTGGTGCTACCTTTGGTCCTTTTTCCAGAGTAATTGTTTTATTACTATTTGGTGCTGCTTCTTTGTTAAGCTTTTCAAGGCTACCTGACTCCCACTCCCCAACACTCCGTCTTACTTTAGACTCCGTCGAGGTCGAGGGTCCTGCCCTCTCCATGTCTTTTTGCGGTGATGTGCCTACTTTTTTAATTGGAGTCCGGTGTCCAAACATGATAGCGTTCAGGGGATGCGTCAATTAAAATAAAATAAAATAAAATAAGGTAAAATGTAAAAGAAAAACAGCAAAATGTATAAAATAAAATAAAAGTAAGAAGGTGGGTCAATAAACCCGACCTGTCAAATAAAAGTGTATAGAATAAGATGTACGAATGTAGAGTAAAACAAAAACAAAATTTTTCGGTACAGATCGCCGAAAATTGTCAGTTGTGGTCAAAAGTAATACCCAAAGTGTATTTTAATGTCACGCTTTGTAAAAGAGAGGGAAAATAAAACAAACAAACAATTTTCTTAAACGATATTTGAAATTTAACTACAATTTTGTGCAAATTTGTATGTAGAGTCACTTTTATTCTTATCTAAAATCAGCTGGCCTACAAAAAGTTAAAACTTAGGGTATCTACAAGATATCCAATGTCAAAATTGTTTAAAAACTAATTAATGTCGATTTTGCACAGTTTTTTGTGATGTAGAGACCCAGATGTAGAGTCCGGTGCTCGTGCTTATTATAAATCCGTAGCTCAGCTCAAGATAGAGTGAATAAAGAAAACCGCGTCCCTCTACGCCTTCTGGTTCTCGAGATATATTTGTTTGAAAATTTTCAAGATGGCGGTTCAAAATGGCCGCTAATGTTTTTATCCGAGTTTTCTCGGCTTCCTATTATCGTAAACGAGCGGGAAAACTTTATGGGGTTATGCCCCGGTTTGCTCTTGCCTCTCTTGTGGTTTTTAGGGGGGGGGGGAATTGAGGGGGGGGATATCGAAAAAGAGGGGGTTGGGGGTTAGAGAAGGATGGGGGCTGTGCCACTAAGAAAACCGCACGGTCCTGCGACCACCAGTTCCAAAGTTATCCGCTGATTAGTAAAAACAAAATGGCGGTCAAAAATGGCCGCCAAAAGTTTGCAACGTGATAACTCCGGCCCTAGGCGTCTCACAGGGGCGTGCGAGGGCTCGATGTTCTTCCCCCGGCTTAGTCTAAGTGGCACTGACTCTGGAATTGGGTTACAGATATCAAATGTCCTAGAGCCTGGAGGGGGGTTGGGGGGGGTGCAGGATACTAAGGGAAAGGTGCCTATGAAAACCGCAATTCAAACCGATCACAATTGGCCGAGTAATATCAATTTTAGTTTTTGGGCAGTGTAGGGCAGAAGTGCACCGCCCTAGAGAAAAAATCTGCCCAAATCTTTGCTGCTCGATAACTCGGGCCCCTAGTAGAGTATCTGGGTCGAGCTTGGGGTCCCTGAGTAGGTCTTTTAAAGACCTTTCCAAATCTTAAGGAAAAAGATTTTTATGTGCATCCCTCAATTTATGGGGGTTGAAAATCACAAAATATTTACAAAAAATAGGCTTAAAAAATAGAAAAAATAAAATAAAAAATCTACAAAAAATTCCTTGTGCTATTTGACACAGTTCTAATTTTTTACAACTAAAAACTACGATCTACCCCTAATATTTGTGCCCCTGGCAACAACCCTTAATACTACTAAAATCAATATCTTAAAAACTAATAATAATAAAAATATAAAACTAGTACCTAATTAAAGTGTTCGGAGCGCTTGATTTTTAAAACTGTTAAAATTTTGGGGTTGCAGATCGATCTCGGGAGTTACGATTTTTTGAAAACTGCTGGTTTTTTCGATCTTGAATAACTCGTCGCAGAATTGTCCCCTTGTCTTGCCCGATGTGTCGTTGTCTTCGTCTCGACGCTCTGCACACGATGAGATGGTTCAAACTCTTCCAGGTATCCCAGGAAAAATTTTTGGGCCACGCCCAAAGTTGTTTTTTTGGCCTTATTTCCGCCCTCCTGGGCGGAAAAAATCCAAAACTTGTGCAGGAACGTAGAGCTCGGCGAGGGCTTTCCGAATCACAAATAAAAGGTATATGTCATAGATCGTATGCGCGCACTACGATTTTTTGAAGTTAAAGATTTTCACAAATTTTCACTTTTTTGTTAACCCTACTTCGGGGTTAACTTCGTTCGTTCCACACTTTACACTAAAAGATGCGTCAGATTTTTCCGCGTCTTTTGATATATAGCACTTGTCAATAAAATTGGTTTTTACCACTGTTTTTGATTTTTAAATGTTTTTAATGAAAAAATTTTTGCGCGAGGGCCTTGCCAGCGACTGTTTTCTGCGGGGGTAACCGCGTGACTCGGTTAGGTTAGGTTAGGTTAGGTTAGGTTAGGTTAGGTTAGGTTAGGTTAGGTTAGGTTAGGTTAGGTTAGGTTAGGTTAGGTTAGGTTAGGTTAGGTTAGGTTAGGTTAGGTTAGGTTAGGTTAGGTTAGGTTAGGTTAGGTTAGGTTAGGTTAGGTTAGGTTAGGTTAGGTTAGGTTAGGTTAGGTTAGGTTAGGTTAGGTTAGGTTAGGTTAGGTTAGGTTAGGTTAGGTTAGGTTAGGTTAGGTTAGGTTAGGTTAGGTTAGGTTAGGTTAGGTTAGGTTAGGTTAGGTTAGGTTAGGTTAGGTTAGGTTAGGTTAGGTTAGGTTAGGTTAGGTTAGGTTAGGTTAGGTTAGGTTAGGTTAGGTTAGGTTAGGTTAGGTTAGGTTAGGTTAGGTTAGGTTAGGTTAGGTTAGGTTAGGTTAGGTTAGGTTAGGTTAGGTTAGGTTAGGTTAGGTTAGGTTAGGTTAGGTTAGGTTAGGTTAGGTTAGGTTAGGTTAGGTTAGGTTAGGTTAGGTTAGGTTAGGTTAGGTTAGGTTAGGTTAGGTTAGGTTAGGTTAGGTTAGGTTAGGTTAGGTTAGGTTAGGTTAGGTTAGGTTAGGTTAGGTTAGGTTAGGTTAGGTTAGGTTAGGTTAGGTTAGGTTAGGTTAGGTTAGGTTAGGTTAGGTTAGGTTAGGTTAGGTTAGGTTAGGTTAGGTTAGGTTAGGTTAGGTTAGGTTAGGTTAGGTTAGGTTAGGTTAGGTTAGGTTAGGTTAGGTTAGGTTAGGTTAGGTTAGGTTAGGTTAGGTTAGGTTAGGTTAGGTTAGGTTAGGTTAGGTTAGGTTAGGTTAGGTTAGGTTAGGTTAGGTTAGGTTAGGTTAGGTTAGGTTAGGTTAGGTTAGGTTAGGTTAGGTTAGGTTAGGTTAGGTTAGGTTAGGTTAGGTTAGGTTAGGTTAGGTTAGGTTAGGTTAGGTTAGGTTAGGTTAGGTTAGGTTAGGTTAGGTTAGGTTAGGTTAGGTTAGGTTAGGTTAGGTTAGGTTAGGTTAGGTTAGGTTAGGTTAGGTTAGGTTAGGTTAGGTTAGGTTAGGTTAGGTTAGGTTAGGTTAGGTTAGGTTAGGTTAGGTTAGGTTAGGTTAGGTTAGGTTAGGTTAGGTTAGGTTAGGTTAGGTTAGGTTAGGTTAGGTTAGGTTAGGTTAGGTTAGGTTAGGTTAGGTTAGGTTAGGTTAGGTTAGGTTAGGTTAGGTTAGGTTAGGTTAGGTTAGGTTAGGTTAGGTTAGGTTAGGTTAGGTTAGGTTAGGTTAGGTTAGGTTAGGTTAGGTTAGGTTAGGTTAGGTTAGGTTAGGTTAGGTTAGGTTAGGTTAGGTTAGGTTAGGTTAGGTTAGGTTAGGTTAGGTTAGGTTAGGTTAGGTTAGGTTAGGTTAGGTTAGGTTAGGTTAGGTTAGGTTAGGTTAGGTTAGGTTAGGTTAGGTTAGGTTAGGTTAGGTTAGGTTAGGTTAGGTTAGGTTAGGTTAGGTTAGGTTAGGTTAGGTTAGGTTAGGTTAGGTTAGGTTAGGTTAGGTTAGGTTAGGTTAGGTTAGGTTAGGTTAGGTTAGGTTAGGTTAGGTTAGGTTAGGTTAGGTTAGGTTAGGTTAGGTTAGGTTAGGTTAGGTTAGGTTAGGTTAGGTTAGGTTAGGTTAGGTTAGGTTAGGTTAGGTTAGGTTAGGTTAGGTTAGGTTAGGTTAGGTTAGGTTAGGTTAGGTTAGGTTAGGTTAGGTTAGGTTAGGTTAGGTTAGGTTAGGTTAGGTTAGGTTAGGTTAGGTTAGGTTAGGTTAGGTTAGGTTAGGTTAGGTTAGGTTAGGTTAGGTTAGGTTAGGTTAGGTTAGGTTAGGTTAGGTTAGGTTAGGTTAGGTTAGGTTAGGTTAGGTTAGGTTAGGTTAGGTTAGGTTAGGTTAGGTTAGGTTAGGTTAGGTTAGGTTAGGTTAGGTTAGGTTAGGTTAGGTTAGGTTAGGTTAGGTTAGGTTAGGTTAGGTTAGGTTAGGTTAGGTTAGGTTAGGTTAGGTTAGGTTAGGTTAGGTTAGGTTAGGTTAGGTTAGGTTAGGTTAGGTTAGGTTAGGTTAGGTTAGGTTAGGTTAGGTTAGGTTAGGTTAGGTTAGGTTAGGTTAGGTTAGGTTAGGTTAGGTTAGGTTAGGTTAGGTTAGGTTAGGTTAGGTTAGGTTAGGTTAGGTTAGGTTAGGTTAGGTTAGGTTAGGTTAGGTTAGGTTAGGTTAGGTTAGGTTAGGTTAGGTTAGGTTAGGTTAGGTTAGGTTAGGTTAGGTTAGGTTAGGTTAGGTTAGGTTAGGTTAGGTTAGGTTAGGTTAGGTTAGGTTAGGTTAGGTTAGGTTAGGTTAGGTTAGGTTAGGTTAGGTTAGGTTAGGTTAGGTTAGGTTAGGTTAGGTTAGGTTAGGTTAGGTTAGGTTAGGTTAGGTTAGGTTAGGTTAGGTTAGGTTAGGTTAGGTTAGGTTAGGTTAGGTTAGGTTAGGTTAGGTTAGGTTAGGTTAGGTTAGGTTAGGTTAGGTTAGGTTAGGTTAGGTTAGGTTAGGTTAGGTTAGGTTAGGTTAGGTTAGGTTAGGTTAGGTTAGGTTAGGTTAGGTTAGGTTAGGTTAGGTTAGGTTAGGTTAGGTTAGGTTAGGTTAGGTTAGGTTAGGTTAGGTTAGGTTAGGTTAGGTTAGGTTAGGTTAGGTTAGGTTAGGTTAGGTTAGGTTAGGTTAGGTTAGGTTAGGTTAGGTTAGGTTAGGTTAGGTTAGGTTAGGTTAGGTTAGGTTAGGTTAGGTTAGGTTAGGTTAGGTTAGGTTAGGTTAGGTTAGGTTAGGTTAGGTTAGGTTAGGTTAGGTTAGGTTAGGTTAGGTTAGGTTAGGTTAGGTTAGGTTAGGTTAGGTTAGGTTAGGTTAGGTTAGGTTAGGTTAGGTTAGGTTAGGTTAGGTTAGGTTAGGTTAGGTTAGGTTAGGTTAGGTTAGGTTAGGTTAGGTTAGGTTAGGTTAGGTTAGGTTAGGTTAGGTTAGGTTAGGTTAGGTTAGGTTAGGTTAGGTTAGGTTAGGTTAGGTTAGGTTAGGTTAGGTTAGGTTAGGTTAGGTTAGGTTAGGTTAGGTTAGGTTAGGTTAGGTTAGGTTAGGTTAGGTTAGGTTAGGTTAGGTTAGGTTAGGTTAGGTTAGGTTAGGTTAGGTTAGGTTAGGTTAGGTTAGGTTAGGTTAGGTTAGGTTAGGTTAGGTTAGGTTAGGTTAGGTTAGGTTAGGTTAGGTTAGGTTAGGTTAGGTTAGGTTAGGTTAGGTTAGGTTAGGTTAGGTTAGGTTAGGTTAGGTTAGGTTAGGTTAGGTTAGGTTAGGTTAGGTTAGGTTAGGTTAGGTTAGGTTAGGTTAGGTTAGGTTAGGTTAGGTTAGGTTAGGTTAGGTTAGGTTAGGTTAGGTTAGGTTAGGTTAGGTTAGGTTAGGTTAGGTTAGGTTAGGTTAGGTTAGGTTAGGTTAGGTTAGGTTAGGTTAGGTTAGGTTAGGTTAGGTTAGGTTAGGTTAGGTTAGGTTAGGTTAGGTTAGGTTAGGTTAGGTTAGGTTAGGTTAGGTTAGGTTAGGTTAGGTTAGGTTAGGTTAGGTTAGGTTAGGTTAGGTTAGGTTAGGTTAGGTTAGGTTAGGTTAGGTTAGGTTAGGTTAGGTTAGGTTAGGTTAGGTTAGGTTAGGTTAGGTTAGGTTAGGTTAGGTTAGGTTAGGTTAGGTTAGGTTAGGTTAGGTTAGGTTAGGTTAGGTTAGGTTAGGTTAGGTTAGGTTAGGTTAGGTTAGGTTAGGTTAGGTTAGGTTAGGTTAGGTTAGGTTAGGTTAGGTTAGGTTAGGTTAGGTTAGGTTAGGTTAGGTTAGGTTAGGTTAGGTTAGGTTAGGTTAGGTTAGGTTAGGTTAGGTTAGGTTAGGTTAGGTTAGGTTAGGTTAGGTTAGGTTAGGTTAGGTTAGGTTAGGTTAGGTTAGGTTAGGTTAGGTTAGGTTAGGTTAGGTTAGGTTAGGTTAGGTTAGGTTAGGTTAGGTTAGGTTAGGTTAGGTTAGGTTAGGTTAGGTTAGGTTAGGTTAGGTTAGGTTAGGTTAGGTTAGGTTAGGTTAGGTTAGGTTAGGTTAGGTTAGGTTAGGTTAGGTTAGGTTAGGTTAGGTTAGGTTAGGTTAGGTTAGGTTAGGTTAGGTTAGGTTAGGTTAGGTTAGGTTAGGTTAGGTTAGGTTAGGTTAGGTTAGGTTAGGTTAGGTTAGGTTAGGTTAGGTTAGGTTAGGTTAGGTTAGGTTAGGTTAGGTTAGGTTAGGTTAGGTTAGGTTAGGTTAGGTTAGGTTAGGTTAGGTTAGGTTAGGTTAGGTTAGGTTAGGTTAGGTTAGGTTAGGTTAGGTTAGGTTAGGTTAGGTTAGGTTAGGTTAGGTTAGGTTAGGTTAGGTTAGGTTAGGTTAGGTTAGGTTAGGTTAGGTTAGGTTAGGTTAGGTTAGGTTAGGTTAGGTTAGGTTAGGTTAGGTTAGGTTAGGTTAGGTTAGGTTAGGTTAGGTTAGGTTAGGTTAGGTTAGGTTAGGTTAGGTTAGGTTAGGTTAGGTTAGGTTAGGTTAGGTTAGGTTAGGTTAGGTTAGGTTAGGTTAGGTTAGGTTAGGTTAGGTTAGGTTAGGTTAGGTTAGGTTAGGTTAGGTTAGGTTAGGTTAGGTTAGGTTAGGTTAGGTTAGGTTAGGTTAGGTTAGGTTAGGTTAGGTTAGGTTAGGTTAGGTTAGGTTAGGTTAGGTTAGGTTAGGTTAGGTTAGGTTAGGTTAGGTTAGGTTAGGTTAGGTTAGGTTAGGTTAGGTTAGGTTAGGTTAGGTTAGGTTAGGTTAGGTTAGGTTAGGTTAGGTTAGGTTAGGTTAGGTTAGGTTAGGTTAGGTTAGGTTAGGTTAGGTTAGGTTAGGTTAGGTTAGGTTAGGTTAGGTTAGGTTAGGTTAGGTTAGGTTAGGTTAGGTTAGGTTAGGTTAGGTTAGGTTAGGTTAGGTTAGGTTAGGTTAGGTTAGGTTAGGTTAGGTTAGGTTAGGTTAGGTTAGGTTAGGTTAGGTTAGGTTAGGTTAGGTTAGGTTAGGTTAGGTTAGGTTAGGTTAGGTTAGGTTAGGTTAGGTTAGGTTAGGTTAGGTTAGGTTAGGTTAGGTTAGGTTAGGTTAGGTTAGGTTAGGTTAGGTTAGGTTAGGTTAGGTTAGGTTAGGTTAGGTTAGGTTAGGTTAGGTTAGGTTAGGTTAGGTTAGGTTAGGTTAGGTTAGGTTAGGTTAGGTTAGGTTAGGTTAGGTTAGGTTAGGTTAGGTTAGGTTAGGTTAGGTTAGGTTAGGTTAGGTTAGGTTAGGTTAGGTTAGGTTAGGTTAGGTTAGGTTAGGTTAGGTTAGGTTAGGTTAGGTTAGGTTAGGTTAGGTTAGGTTAGGTTAGGTTAGGTTAGGTTAGGTTAGGTTAGGTTAGGTTAGGTTAGGTTAGGTTAGGTTAGGTTAGGTTAGGTTAGGTTAGGTTAGGTTAGGTTAGGTTAGGTTAGGTTAGGTTAGGTTAGGTTAGGTTAGGTTAGGTTAGGTTAGGTTAGGTTAGGTTAGGTTAGGTTAGGTTAGGTTAGGTTAGGTTAGGTTAGGTTAGGTTAGGTTAGGTTAGGTTAGGTTAGGTTAGGTTAGGTTAGGTTAGGTTAGGTTAGGTTAGGTTAGGTTAGGTTAGGTTAGGTTAGGTTAGGTTAGGTTAGGTTAGGTTAGGTTAGGTTAGGTTAGGTTAGGTTAGGTTAGGTTAGGTTAGGTTAGGTTAGGTTAGGTTAGGTTAGGTTAGGTTAGGTTAGGTTAGGTTAGGTTAGGTTAGGTTAGGTTAGGTTAGGTTAGGTTAGGTTAGGTTAGGTTAGGTTAGGTTAGGTTAGGTTAGGTTAGGTTAGGTTAGGTTAGGTTAGGTTAGGTTAGGTTAGGTTAGGTTAGGTTAGGTTAGGTTAGGTTAGGTTAGGTTAGGTTAGGTTAGGTTAGGTTAGGTTAGGTTAGGTTAGGTTAGGTTAGGTTAGGTTAGGTTAGGTTAGGTTAGGTTAGGTTAGGTTAGGTTAGGTTAGGTTAGGTTAGGTTAGGTTAGGTTAGGTTAGGTTAGGTTAGGTTAGGTTAGGTTAGGTTAGGTTAGGTTAGGTTAGGTTAGGTTAGGTTAGGTTAGGTTAGGTTAGGTTAGGTTAGGTTAGGTTAGGTTAGGTTAGGTTAGGTTAGGTTAGGTTAGGTTAGGTTAGGTTAGGTTAGGTTAGGTTAGGTTAGGTTAGGTTAGGTTAGGTTAGGTTAGGTTAGGTTAGGTTAGGTTAGGTTAGGTTAGGTTAGGTTAGGTTAGGTTAGGTTAGGTTAGGTTAGGTTAGGTTAGGTTAGGTTAGGTTAGGTTAGGTTAGGTTAGGTTAGGTTAGGTTAGGTTAGGTTAGGTTAGGTTAGGTTAGGTTAGGTTAGGTTAGGTTAGGTTAGGTTAGGTTAGGTTAGGTTAGGTTAGGTTAGGTTAGGTTAGGTTAGGTTAGGTTAGGTTAGGTTAGGTTAGGTTAGGTTAGGTTAGGTTAGGTTAGGTTAGGTTAGGTTAGGTTAGGTTAGGTTAGGTTAGGTTAGGTTAGGTTAGGTTAGGTTAGGTTAGGTTAGGTTAGGTTAGGTTAGGTTAGGTTAGGTTAGGTTAGGTTAGGTTAGGTTAGGTTAGGTTAGGTTAGGTTAGGTTAGGTTAGGTTAGGTTAGGTTAGGTTAGGTTAGGTTAGGTTAGGTTAGGTTAGGTTAGGTTAGGTTAGGTTAGGTTAGGTTAGGTTAGGTTAGGTTAGGTTAGGTTAGGTTAGGTTAGGTTAGGTTAGGTTAGGTTAGGTTAGGTTAGGTTAGGTTAGGTTAGGTTAGGTTAGGTTAGGTTAGGTTAGGTTAGGTTAGGTTAGGTTAGGTTAGGTTAGGTTAGGTTAGGTTAGGTTAGGTTAGGTTAGGTTAGGTTAGGTTAGGTTAGGTTAGGTTAGGTTAGGTTAGGTTAGGTTAGGTTAGGTTAGGTTAGGTTAGGTTAGGTTAGGT
>CALYBW010000042.1:67500-82071 GCA_944452665.1 Stenoptilia bipunctidactyla
GTCTCGTTGGCCCGTCGCTGGACCTCCAACCCAGTTACACCGTCGAACACAATGACCACATCGTCCGCGAACGCTTGGCAAAAAATGCCATCATCTTCCATCTTGTGTAACAATGGGTCTAACAGGACGTTCCATAAAATGGGTCCCCCTATGGAACCTTGGACGCAACCTTTGTTTGTCTTTTTTGTACACTCTTCCCCGGCGTACCTTACGTTTACTTTTCTGCAGTCGAGATAACTGTCCAGCAATCTTCTGATATTCACGGGGCACTTTTCCTCAGCCAGTCTGACTCTAATTGCTGGCCACCATGCGCTATCGAAGGCGCCCTCTATATCCAGTGACACAAGAGTAATTAGCTTTTTGAGCCGCAACTTACTCTGAACGTGTTTTACTAAATTATAGAGTGCGTCTTCGGTGCTCCTCTGGGGCATAAAGCCGTACTGGCGAGTACTAATCCGTGGTACCAGATGATGCTTCAGTCTTCCAACGGTCATTTTCTCCAGGATCTTCCCTAGGACTGGTAATAGACCTATCGGTCTATACGACTTGGGATTGTGGTAGTCGTCCTTGCCCGGTTTTCTCAGTGCCACGACTGTGGCTTCCTTCCAGATGTCCGGGAAGTGTCCCAACTGAAGACACTTGTTTGCCAGGGCAAGGAATAGTTCTGGATCCTGGCTAATAGCTCGACTGCAGATATCTGCCGTAAAACCGTCCGCTCCAGGGGCCTTCTTCGGGTTGAAGCCCCCAACTGCGGTCATTAACTCTATGAGGGTGAATGGCGGATCGTGATGTTCATTTTCGGTTTCGGCGTTTATTGTGTTGGCTGCTTGCCTTATTTTACGGTGGTACTCGCCTTCTCCCTCTTCCCTATCTTCAGGGTAGAAGGTCTCTGCTAGTAAGGCCGCCGATTCTTTGGGGTTTAGGTGTACACCACCATGAAGGAGTGGCAGGTCCTCTGTCCGTGCAGTTGTTCCTTTCATAACCCGGTATATACCTTTCCATACTCCTTCATTGTCTTGCTTGTTGCAGAAGTCCTTCCACGAGGCAATCTGGGCTTTCTTGGCAGCGTTCTCGTATTTTTCCTTGATTTCCAGGTACTCAGTGACAACATGTTCCCTACGTACCGGTGCAGCGCAGCGGATACGGCGTCTCTTGGTGGCGACCTCTCTCTTTAGCTCTGCTAATTCCTCTGACCACCACGGAACGGTGAGATGTTCTCTTTGCTTCTTATGTGGAATACTGTGTTCGCAGGCTTCCGAGAGGGCATTTGTGTAAGCTTGAACTGCATTTTCGAGCTCGACGATGGTGCTTATTTTTCGAACTTCGACCAAGGCTAGGTTCTTCTGAAGGACTAATTGGGCCATTTTCTCATGAAACTGATCCCAATTAGCTTTTCTCGTGTTGTACAGCCTAGTGGTCCTCTCGACTCTCAAGCCTTTCACACGCTTCAGCTTAATGTTCAGGAAAATGCAGTTATGGTCCGATGAGATCGTACCTTGCTCCACATGCCAGTCATCCACCAAGTCCAGCATATCCAGAGAACACATTGTCACATCCACAAAACTGCTGTATGTTTTGTTGCCTCTCACCGTTTCAAAGGTGGGCTTGTCTCCTATGTTGAGTACCTGAAGGTCCAACTCTTCCAGGGTCCCGGACATCTCTTCTCCCCTGAGGTCGACCTTTTTGCTGCCCCACCAGGTGCTCTTTGCGTTGGAGTCTCCTCCGAATAGCAGTAATCTTGGGCCCAATTCCTTGTGTATACACCGCAACTGCTCCAAGTATGGCTCTATGGGCTGATCCGGCTCGAAGTAGAAGGACACGAGTGCGATTTCCCAGGTGCTGGATCGGATCCCCACCACAACGATGTTGTTTGTGGTGAGTTTCGGGTACTGGATGACGTCAATGTCTCTATCAAAGATAGCTATTGCCGCCTTCACAGTCCCACTTCCATCGTCCGCACACTGGTAGACTCTCGCGCCTCGATAATTCTTCATCCTCCTTACCGCCCCCACATATGGCTCCTGAAGCAGTGCTACAGCGATGTTCCGCTCTCTGGCCTCGAGCATCAGCTCTAGTGTTGCCAGTTCACTCCTCTGAAGATTTATCTGGGCCACTGCTATTCCTCTGGTGGGTTGTTCTGCCCTGTTGTTGCCTGCGGCGCCCTTAGCAATAAGCTATTTTAGCTCTTGCTATGTTGTCCCATTTGTTACGTACTGAGCATTCATCGCTGAAGGCGTTGTGCTCCGCGTTTGCCATTTTGCTACGAGTACAATTTATACACTTTGGTGGCAGTCCTGCCAACCAATCCTCGCACTCACTTTTCATATGCGAGCCTCCGCAGTGGCTGCATTTGGCAATTTGCTCCGTACAAAATTTTCTACCATGCCCATATCCGAGGCAGATTGAACACTGCATGAGCGGTGATTGATCTGCAACCCTTACCCTTTGTATATCAATGTGCACCGCTCCTAGTTCTAATATTCTTCTCCACAGCGTAGGTGATGTTGTAAGGACCACGTGGTTAGTATGTGGATTCCGCGTTCTACGCCTGTATTTAATTTCCATTCTATCCTCTTCGGGGTTGAGATCTCGAAAGATCCCCGCATTCTGATTCCTCAGGGCCCCCATAACGTCCTCATCAGTGTTACACTGTAGTACGCCCTTTAAAATCAGAAGCGGGTCTCTGTTCTTCACCTCCTCCCCTCGAAGATTGTCTCCTGCGCTGTGGAGCCGTTCCAATAAGCTTTTTCTATCCTTATCAGACCTGCAACCTATAATTATTTTTCGGTCTTTCGCCTTCCTTATTCTTTCAACTACCACGCCTCCTTCTTTTGCTTTAACTGCAGTCCTAATTTTCTGGAGGATGTGTTCCCCCGTGTCTTTTTCATCGGTCGAGCTGATGACGACCGAGTGCAGTGTGGCTGGTTGGTTGAATTTATTCACCAAAGGGCCTTTGGTGATACTGGCGTATGTATGCTTTTGTTGGTCCAATACTTCTGCCATTCGCTCCATTTTGTCCATATTCTCTTTCAAAAGATTCCCATGACTTTCGAGTGCCGCCGATAATCGACTCTCCAAATCACCGTCTGTCTGTGCTAGTTTTATTTGTGCATCATTTGTCTGTGTAGGCCGCTTTGGCTCCGTCCCCATTTGGTTATGGTAACGGCTAGCTTCAGCTTCCTTCACCAGCTGAAAGAGTCTGTCAAGCTGAAACCTGACCTCCTCCTTGATCTCCGTCTTCAGATTTTTGGCGGAGGTCAGTTGCGTCTTGGCCTTGATCACGCAACTTCGCGCTTCACTGACTCTGTCTGCTGGCGTTGTAGGCTTAACTTTAGGGGAAGTGGATGCAGGGGTTTCCGCGGACTTTAAAGTTGATTTTGTGGTCGGCGAATCTTTCTTTGGACCTATTCTGATAGTTGTCGTTTTGTCCAAGATCTTACATTTATTTGTGGTAGGGGCCGACTTTGTGTTTTCCGCATTTACAGCTTCAAACTCCCCGATACTTCGTCTCACGTTTGATTCTGAGGAGGGTCCTGCCCTCTCGTTGTCAATTGACGGTGATCTGGTGCCGATTTTCTTTGTTGGGGTACGTAAAACCATTTTGTTTTGTTAGGGGATGTGTCAGTTTACAATAAAATTATAAAGTAAAAATCTAAAAACGTGGGTCAATAAACCCTTCCCGTCTATATTTGTATATGAAAATAAAATAATTTTTGATACCAAAAAGTATCGTCAGATACGCGCAAAATAAATGAAAATAAAATATATGTAAAATAAAAGGCAATAGGGCCCACAAGTCAAAAGAAAAAAAATTTTTGTTCAATTTTAATAAATTTTGTTATTGTGTAGAGTCCTTATAGATACAAAAAATCAACCAACAGGTACACTAGAAGTGGTTTTTAACACTTCAGTCAAAATTTGGTTGTGTCAAATTCCACAAAAAAATTTAATAAAAACAGAAAATTTTTGTTGTAGAGTCCGGATGTAGAGTCCGTTGATGTCGCTACTTTTTTAGGATGCACAAGACAATACACATATATACAAAAGAAACCGCGGACCTCTGCGATGTCTGGTTCCCGAGTTATTTACACTTGAAATTTTTCAATATGGCCGACAAGATGGCCGCCAAAAAGTTATAATACGATTTACTCGGCTCCCAGACGTCCTATCGCAGCGCGGAAAAAAGGTAGATTAATGGCCCGATTGGCGCCACGCGTTTTTACAAAAAAAAATAGGGGGGGAAATGGGGGGTGGGTATTTTGGTTAAAGAGGGGTGGGGGGGGTAGGTAACTGTTAGGGAAGGACCATGAAGAAAATCCCGCAGCTCTCCGATCTCCCGTTCCGAAGTTATGCGGTGTTTAATAAAAACAAAATGGCGGTCAATAATGGCCGCCAAAAGTTCCAACCGCTATATCTTCGGCCCTTGGCGTCTCCCGAGGGCGTGCGAGGGCTCCAGGCACTTCCCCTGGCTTCCTCTATGGGACTATGGGACTGGATACAGGTTATAGACAACTTGTGTCCTAGTGCCTGGGGGGGGGGTGGGGGGGGTAAAGGTCACTTGGGAAAGAGTACAAAAGAAAACCGCAACTCTGTGCGATAATAGAATGCAGAGTTATAACACTTTCAAATTTTGGGCAGTTTAGGGCAGAGTTGCACCGCCCTTGGAGAAATTTCTGCCCAAACTTTTAAAATAAAATTTTTCGGGCCCCAGACAAGGTACTGGGGTCGTGCTTGGGGTCTACGTATAGGTCTTTTTAGGAGCTATCTAAATATATGCACAAATTAATTTTTAAAACATCCCCCGATTTAACAGGGGTGAAAAATACGAAATTTAAAACTAAAATTAACTTAAAAAATATAAAATAAACCCAAAAAATTCTGAAAAAATTTTCAGGTACTATATACAACGTCTATTATTTTTTACAATAACTAAATAAATCCTAACCCTAATATTTACACCCTTAGCAACAACCCTTAAATATTAAAAAATTTATAACTAAAAAACTATAAGTAATAAAAATATAAAATTTGTACCTAAACTAAGAGTTCGGCGGTCTTGATTTTTCAAGGAGATAAAAAGGGGGGGTTGTCGATCGATCGACACGCCCACGATTTTTTGAAAAATGCTTGAATTTTCAAACCTTAATATCTCCTCCGTCGGTAGGCTCAGCTTCTTGCTCGATGTGTCGTTTGAATCGGCTCGTCGTCCCGCAGCAATCTGAATTGGAGCGTACTTCTAGAAAACTCTAGAAGTACGAGCACGCCGCCACGTGGTACTTGTTTTTTTGGCTTTTATTCCGCCCCTATGGGCGGAAAAAATCCAAAAGGCGGTTCGTCGTGTAGGGCTCGACGAGGGCTTCACGGATCACACACAAAAACACTATGTCACAGATCGAACGCGAGCGCTACGATTTTTTGAAGTTTTAATTTTCACCAAAATTTCACTGTTTTCCAATTTGTACTTCGCACTGAACTCCGATTTCCGTACACTTTTCACACAAAGTTGATACCGATTTTTCCGCAACTTTTGGTACTATTTTGAAAACGCTGGGACTAAAATTACCCACTTTTTCCGATTTTTGAAAAAATTTTCGAACGCGGAGTAAGGTTAGAGAGTGTTGGACGCGTGTTGTCTCTTTGGGGGGAGACCGCCAACCGTGGTTAGGTTAGGTTAGGTTAGGTTAGGTTAGGTTAGGTTAGGTTAGGTTAGGTTAGGTTAGGTTAGGTTAGGTTAGGTTAGGTTAGGTTAGGTTAGGTTAGGTTAGGTTAGGTTAGGTTAGGTTAGGTTAGGTTAGGTTAGGTTAGGTTAGGTTAGGTTAGGTTAGGTTAGGTTAGGTTAGGTTAGGTTAGGTTAGGTTAGGTTAGGTTAGGTTAGGTTAGGTTAGGTTAGGTTAGGTTAGGTTAGGTTAGGTTAGGTTAGGTTAGGTTAGGTTAGGTTAGGTTAGGTTAGGTTAGGTTAGGTTAGGTTAGGTTAGGTTAGGTTAGGTTAGGTTAGGTTAGGTTAGGTTAGGTTAGGTTAGGTTAGGTTAGGTTAGGTTAGGTTAGGTTAGGTTAGGTTAGGTTAGGTTAGGTTAGGTTAGGTTAGGTTAGGTTAGGTTAGGTTAGGTTAGGTTAGGTTAGGTTAGGTTAGGTTAGGTTAGGTTAGGTTAGGTTAGGTTAGGTTAGGTTAGGTTAGGTTAGGTTAGGTTAGGTTAGGTTAGGTTAGGTTAGGTTAGGTTAGGTTAGGTTAGGTTAGGTTAGGTTAGGTTAGGTTAGGTTAGGTTAGGTTAGGTTAGGTTAGGTTAGGTTAGGTTAGGTTAGGTTAGGTTAGGTTAGGTTAGGTTAGGTTAGGTTAGGTTAGGTTAGGTTAGGTTAGGTTAGGTTAGGTTAGGTTAGGTTAGGTTAGGTTAGGTTAGGTTAGGTTAGGTTAGGTTAGGTTAGGTTAGGTTAGGTTAGGTTAGGTTAGGTTAGGTTAGGTTAGGTTAGGTTAGGTTAGGTTAGGTTAGGTTAGGTTAGGTTAGGTTAGGTTAGGTTAGGTTAGGTTAGGTTAGGTTAGGTTAGGTTAGGTTAGGTTAGGTTAGGTTAGGTTAGGTTAGGTTAGGTTAGGTTAGGTTAGGTTAGGTTAGGTTAGGTTAGGTTAGGTTAGGTTAGGTTAGGTTAGGTTAGGTTAGGTTAGGTTAGGTTAGGTTAGGTTAGGTTAGGTTAGGTTAGGTTAGGTTAGGTTAGGTTAGGTTAGGTTAGGTTAGGTTAGGTTAGGTTAGGTTAGGTTAGGTTAGGTTAGGTTAGGTTAGGTTAGGTTAGGTTAGGTTAGGTTAGGTTAGGTTAGGTTAGGTTAGGTTAGGTTAGGTTAGGTTAGGTTAGGTTAGGTTAGGTTAGGTTAGGTTAGGTTAGGTTAGGTTAGGTTAGGTTAGGTTAGGTTAGGTTAGGTTAGGTTAGGTTAGGTTAGGTTAGGTTAGGTTAGGTTAGGTTAGGTTAGGTTAGGTTAGGTTAGGTTAGGTTAGGTTAGGTTAGGTTAGGTTAGGTTAGGTTAGGTTAGGTTAGGTTAGGTTAGGTTAGGTTAGGTTAGGTTAGGTTAGGTTAGGTTAGGTTAGGTTAGGTTAGGTTAGGTTAGGTTAGGTTAGGTTAGGTTAGGTTAGGTTAGGTTAGGTTAGGTTAGGTTAGGTTAGGTTAGGTTAGGTTAGGTTAGGTTAGGTTAGGTTAGGTTAGGTTAGGTTAGGTTAGGTTAGGTTAGGTTAGGTTAGGTTAGGTTAGGTTAGGTTAGGTTAGGTTAGGTTAGGTTAGGTTAGGTTAGGTTAGGTTAGGTTAGGTTAGGTTAGGTTAGGTTAGGTTAGGTTAGGTTAGGTTAGGTTAGGTTAGGTTAGGTTAGGTTAGGTTAGGTTAGGTTAGGTTAGGTTAGGTTAGGTTAGGTTAGGTTAGGTTAGGTTAGGTTAGGTTAGGTTAGGTTAGGTTAGGTTAGGTTAGGTTAGGTTAGGTTAGGTTAGGTTAGGTTAGGTTAGGTTAGGTTAGGTTAGGTTAGGTTAGGTTAGGTTAGGTTAGGTTAGGTTAGGTTAGGTTAGGTTAGGTTAGGTTAGGTTAGGTTAGGTTAGGTTAGGTTAGGTTAGGTTAGGTTAGGTTAGGTTAGGTTAGGTTAGGTTAGGTTAGGTTAGGTTAGGTTAGGTTAGGTTAGGTTAGGTTAGGTTAGGTTAGGTTAGGTTAGGTTAGGTTAGGTTAGGTTAGGTTAGGTTAGGTTAGGTTAGGTTAGGTTAGGTTAGGTTAGGTTAGGTTAGGTTAGGTTAGGTTAGGTTAGGTTAGGTTAGGTTAGGTTAGGTTAGGTTAGGTTAGGTTAGGTTAGGTTAGGTTAGGTTAGGTTAGGTTAGGTTAGGTTAGGTTAGGTTAGGTTAGGTTAGGTTAGGTTAGGTTAGGTTAGGTTAGGTTAGGTTAGGTTAGGTTAGGTTAGGTTAGGTTAGGTTAGGTTAGGTTAGGTTAGGTTAGGTTAGGTTAGGTTAGGTTAGGTTAGGTTAGGTTAGGTTAGGTTAGGTTAGGTTAGGTTAGGTTAGGTTAGGTTAGGTTAGGTTAGGTTAGGTTAGGTTAGGTTAGGTTAGGTTAGGTTAGGTTAGGTTAGGTTAGGTTAGGTTAGGTTAGGTTAGGTTAGGTTAGGTTAGGTTAGGTTAGGTTAGGTTAGGTTAGGTTAGGTTAGGTTAGGTTAGGTTAGGTTAGGTTAGGTTAGGTTAGGTTAGGTTAGGTTAGGTTAGGTTAGGTTAGGTTAGGTTAGGTTAGGTTAGGTTAGGTTAGGTTAGGTTAGGTTAGGTTAGGTTAGGTTAGGTTAGGTTAGGTTAGGTTAGGTTAGGTTAGGTTAGGTTAGGTTAGGTTAGGTTAGGTTAGGTTAGGTTAGGTTAGGTTAGGTTAGGTTAGGTTAGGTTAGGTTAGGTTAGGTTAGGTTAGGTTAGGTTAGGTTAGGTTAGGTTAGGTTAGGTTAGGTTAGGTTAGGTTAGGTTAGGTTAGGTTAGGTTAGGTTAGGTTAGGTTAGGTTAGGTTAGGTTAGGTTAGGTTAGGTTAGGTTAGGTTAGGTTAGGTTAGGTTAGGTTAGGTTAGGTTAGGTTAGGTTAGGTTAGGTTAGGTTAGGTTAGGTTAGGTTAGGTTAGGTTAGGTTAGGTTAGGTTAGGTTAGGTTAGGTTAGGTTAGGTTAGGTTAGGTTAGGTTAGGTTAGGTTAGGTTAGGTTAGGTTAGGTTAGGTTAGGTTAGGTTAGGTTAGGTTAGGTTAGGTTAGGTTAGGTTAGGTTAGGTTAGGTTAGGTTAGGTTAGGTTAGGTTAGGTTAGGTTAGGTTAGGTTAGGTTAGGTTAGGTTAGGTTAGGTTAGGTTAGGTTAGGTTAGGTTAGGTTAGGTTAGGTTAGGTTAGGTTAGGTTAGGTTAGGTTAGGTTAGGTTAGGTTAGGTTAGGTTAGGTTAGGTTAGGTTAGGTTAGGTTAGGTTAGGTTAGGTTAGGTTAGGTTAGGTTAGGTTAGGTTAGGTTAGGTTAGGTTAGGTTAGGTTAGGTTAGGTTAGGTTAGGTTAGGTTAGGTTAGGTTAGGTTAGGTTAGGTTAGGTTAGGTTAGGTTAGGTTAGGTTAGGTTAGGTTAGGTTAGGTTAGGTTAGGTTAGGTTAGGTTAGGTTAGGTTAGGTTAGGTTAGGTTAGGTTAGGTTAGGTTAGGTTAGGTTAGGTTAGGTTAGGTTAGGTTAGGTTAGGTTAGGTTAGGTTAGGTTAGGTTAGGTTAGGTTAGGTTAGGTTAGGTTAGGTTAGGTTAGGTTAGGTTAGGTTAGGTTAGGTTAGGTTAGGTTAGGTTAGGTTAGGTTAGGTTAGGTTAGGTTAGGTTAGGTTAGGTTAGGTTAGGTTAGGTTAGGTTAGGTTAGGTTAGGTTAGGTTAGGTTAGGTTAGGTTAGGTTAGGTTAGGTTAGGTTAGGTTAGGTTAGGTTAGGTTAGGTTAGGTTAGGTTAGGTTAGGTTAGGTTAGGTTAGGTTAGGTTAGGTTAGGTTAGGTTAGGTTAGGTTAGGTTAGGTTAGGTTAGGTTAGGTTAGGTTAGGTTAGGTTAGGTTAGGTTAGGTTAGGTTAGGTTAGGTTAGGTTAGGTTAGGTTAGGTTAGGTTAGGTTAGGTTAGGTTAGGTTAGGTTAGGTTAGGTTAGGTTAGGTTAGGTTAGGTTAGGTTAGGTTAGGTTAGGTTAGGTTAGGTTAGGTTAGGTTAGGTTAGGTTAGGTTAGGTTAGGTTAGGTTAGGTTAGGTTAGGTTAGGTTAGGTTAGGTTAGGTTAGGTTAGGTTAGGTTAGGTTAGGTTAGGTTAGGTTAGGTTAGGTTAGGTTAGGTTAGGTTAGGTTAGGTTAGGTTAGGTTAGGTTAGGTTAGGTTAGGTTAGGTTAGGTTAGGTTAGGTTAGGTTAGGTTAGGTTAGGTTAGGTTAGGTTAGGTTAGGTTAGGTTAGGTTAGGTTAGGTTAGGTTAGGTTAGGTTAGGTTAGGTTAGGTTAGGTTAGGTTAGGTTAGGTTAGGTTAGGTTAGGTTAGGTTAGGTTAGGTTAGGTTAGGTTAGGTTAGGTTAGGTTAGGTTAGGTTAGGTTAGGTTAGGTTAGGTTAGGTTAGGTTAGGTTAGGTTAGGTTAGGTTAGGTTAGGTTAGGTTAGGTTAGGTTAGGTTAGGTTAGGTTAGGTTAGGTTAGGTTAGGTTAGGTTAGGTTAGGTTAGGTTAGGTTAGGTTAGGTTAGGTTAGGTTAGGTTAGGTTAGGTTAGGTTAGGTTAGGTTAGGTTAGGTTAGGTTAGGTTAGGTTAGGTTAGGTTAGGTTAGGTTAGGTTAGGTTAGGTTAGGTTAGGTTAGGTTAGGTTAGGTTAGGTTAGGTTAGGTTAGGTTAGGTTAGGTTAGGTTAGGTTAGGTTAGGTTAGGTTAGGTTAGGTTAGGTTAGGTTAGGTTAGGTTAGGTTAGGTTAGGTTAGGTTAGGTTAGGTTAGGTTAGGTTAGGTTAGGTTAGGTTAGGTTAGGTTAGGTTAGGTTAGGTTAGGTTAGGTTAGGTTAGGTTAGGTTAGGTTAGGTTAGGTTAGGTTAGGTTAGGTTAGGTTAGGTTAGGTTAGGTTAGGTTAGGTTAGGTTAGGTTAGGTTAGGTTAGGTTAGGTTAGGTTAGGTTAGGTTAGGTTAGGTTAGGTTAGGTTAGGTTAGGTTAGGTTAGGTTAGGTTAGGTTAGGTTAGGTTAGGTTAGGTTAGGTTAGGTTAGGTTAGGTTAGGTTAGGTTAGGTTAGGTTAGGTTAGGTTAGGTTAGGTTAGGTTAGGTTAGGTTAGGTTAGGTTAGGTTAGGTTAGGTTAGGTTAGGTTAGGTTAGGTTAGGTTAGGTTAGGTTAGGTTAGGTTAGGTTAGGTTAGGTTAGGTTAGGTTAGGTTAGGTTAGGTTAGGTTAGGTTAGGTTAGGTTAGGTTAGGTTAGGTTAGGTTAGGTTAGGTTAGGTTAGGTTAGGTTAGGTTAGGTTAGGTTAGGTTAGGTTAGGTTAGGTTAGGTTAGGTTAGGTTAGGTTAGGTTAGGTTAGGTTAGGTTAGGTTAGGTTAGGTTAGGTTAGGTTAGGTTAGGTTAGGTTAGGTTAGGTTAGGTTAGGTTAGGTTAGGTTAGGTTAGGTTAGGTTAGGTTAGGTTAGGTTAGGTTAGGTTAGGTTAGGTTAGGTTAGGTTAGGTTAGGTTAGGTTAGGTTAGGTTAGGTTAGGTTAGGTTAGGTTAGGTTAGGTTAGGTTAGGTTAGGTTAGGTTAGGTTAGGTTAGGTTAGGTTAGGTTAGGTTAGGTTAGGTTAGGTTAGGTTAGGTTAGGTTAGGTTAGGTTAGGTTAGGTTAGGTTAGGTTAGGTTAGGTTAGGTTAGGTTAGGTTAGGTTAGGTTAGGTTAGGTTAGGTTAGGTTAGGTTAGGTTAGGTTAGGTTAGGTTAGGTTAGGTTAGGTTAGGTTAGGTTAGGTTAGGTTAGGTTAGGTTAGGTTAGGTTAGGTTAGGTTAGGTTAGGTTAGGTTAGGTTAGGTTAGGTTAGGTTAGGTTAGGTTAGGTTAGGTTAGGTTAGGTTAGGTTAGGTTAGGTTAGGTTAGGTTAGGTTAGGTTAGGTTAGGTTAGGTTAGGTTAGGTTAGGTTAGGTTAGGTTAGGTTAGGTTAGGTTAGGTTAGGTTAGGTTAGGTTAGGTTAGGTTAGGTTAGGTTAGGTTAGGTTAGGTTAGGTTAGGTTAGGTTAGGTTAGGTTAGGTTAGGTTAGGTTAGGTTAGGTTAGGTTAGGTTAGGTTAGGTTAGGTTAGGTTAGGTTAGGTTAGGTTAGGTTAGGTTAGGTTAGGTTAGGTTAGGTTAGGTTAGGTTAGGTTAGGTTAGGTTAGGTTAGGTTAGGTTAGGTTAGGTTAGGTTAGGTTAGGTTAGGTTAGGTTAGGTTAGGTTAGGTTAGGTTAGGTTAGGTTAGGTTAGGTTAGGTTAGGTTAGGTTAGGTTAGGTTAGGTTAGGTTAGGTTAGGTTAGGTTAGGTTAGGTTAGGTTAGGTTAGGTTAGGTTAGGTTAGGTTAGGTTAGGTTAGGTTAGGTTAGGTTAGGTTAGGTTAGGTTAGGTTAGGTTAGGTTAGGTTAGGTTAGGTTAGGTTAGGTTAGGTTAGGTTAGGTTAGGTTAGGTTAGGTTAGGTTAGGTTAGGTTAGGTTAGGTTAGGTTAGGTTAGGTTAGGTTAGGTTAGGTTAGGTTAGGTTAGGTTAGGTTAGGTTAGGTTAGGTTAGGTTAGGTTAGGTTAGGTTAGGTTAGGTTAGGTTAGGTTAGGTTAGGTTAGGTTAGGTTAGGTTAGGTTAGGTTAGGTTAGGTTAGGTTAGGTTAGGTTAGGTTAGGTTAGGTTAGGTTAGGTTAGGTTAGGTTAGGTTAGGTTAGGTTAGGTTAGGTTAGGTTAGGTTAGGTTAGGTTAGGTTAGGTTAGGTTAGGTTAGGTTAGGTTAGGTTAGGTTAGGTTAGGTTAGGTTAGGTTAGGTTAGGTTAGGTTAGGTTAGGTTAGGTTAGGTTAGGTTAGGTTAGGTTAGGTTAGGTTAGGTTAGGTTAGGTTAGGTTAGGTTAGGTTAGGTTAGGTTAGGTTAGGTTAGGTTAGGTTAGGTTAGGTTAGGTTAGGTTAGGTTAGGTTAGGTTAGGTTAGGTTAGGTTAGGTTAGGTTAGGTTAGGTTAGGTTAGGTTAGGTTAGGTTAGGTTAGGTTAGGTTAGGTTAGGTTAGGTTAGGTTAGGTTAGGTTAGGTTAGGTTAGGTTAGGTTAGGTTAGGTTAGGTTAGGTTAGGTTAGGTTAGGTTAGGTTAGGTTAGGTTAGGTTAGGTTAGGTTAGGTTAGGTTAGGTTAGGTTAGGTTAGGTTAGGTTAGGTTAGGTTAGGTTAGGTTAGGTTAGGTTAGGTTAGGTTAGGTTAGGTTAGGTTAGGTTAGGTTAGGTTAGGTTAGGTTAGGTTAGGTTAGGTTAGGTTAGGTTAGGTTAGGTTAGGTTAGGTTAGGTTAGGTTAGGTTAGGTTAGGTTAGGTTAGGTTAGGTTAGGTTAGGTTAGGTTAGGTTAGGTTAGGTTAGGTTAGGTTAGGTTAGGTTAGGTTAGGTTAGGTTAGGTTAGGTTAGGTTAGGTTAGGTTAGGTTAGGTTAGGTTAGGTTAGGTTAGGTTAGGTTAGGTTAGGTTAGGTTAGGTTAGGTTAGGTTAGGTTAGGTTAGGTTAGGTTAGGTTAGGTTAGGTTAGGTTAGGTTAGGTTAGGTTAGGTTAGGTTAGGTTAGGTTAGGTTAGGTTAGGTTAGGTTAGGTTAGGTTAGGTTAGGTTAGGTTAGGTTAGGTTAGGTTAGGTTAGGTTAGGTTAGGTTAGGTTAGGTTAGGTTAGGTTAGGTTAGGTTAGGTTAGGTTAGGTTAGGTTAGGTTAGGTTAGGTTAGGTTAGGTTAGGTTAGGTTAGGTTAGGTTAGGTTAGGTTAGGTTAGGTTAGGTTAGGTTAGGTTAGGTTAGGTTAGGTTAGGTTAGGTTAGGTTAGGTTAGGTTAGGTTAGGTTAGGTTAGGTTAGGTTAGGTTAGGTTAGGTTAGGTTAGGTTAGGTTAGGTTAGGTTAGGTTAGGTTAGGTTAGGTTAGGTTAGGTTAGGTTAGGTTAGGTTAGGTTAGGTTAGGTTAGGTTAGGTTAGGTTAGGTTAGGTTAGGTTAGGTTAGGTTAGGTTAGGTTAGGTTAGGTTAGGTTAGGTTAGGTTAGGTTAGGTTAGGTTAGGTTAGGTTAGGTTAGGTTAGGTTAGGTTAGGTTAGGTTAGGTTAGGTTAGGTTAGGTTAGGTTAGGTTAGGTTAGGTTAGGTTAGGTTAGGTTAGGTTAGGTTAGGTTAGGTTAGGTTAGGTTAGGTTAGGTTAGGTTAGGTTAGGTTAGGTTAGGTTAGGTTAGGTTAGGTTAGGTTAGGTTAGGTTAGGTTAGGTTAGGTTAGGTTAGGTTAGGTTAGGTTAGGTTAGGTTAGGTTAGGTTAGGTTAGGTTAGGTTAGGTTAGGTTAGGTTAGGTTAGGTTAGGTTAGGTTAGGTTAGGTTAGGTTAGGTTAGGTTAGGTTAGGTTAGGTTAGGTTAGGTTAGGTTAGGTTAGGTTAGGTTAGGTTAGGTTAGGTTAGGTTAGGTTAGGTTAGGTTAGGTTAGGTTAGGTTAGGTTAGGTTAGGTTAGGTTAGGTTAGGTTAGGTTAGGTTAGGTTAGGTTAGGTTAGGTTAGGTTAGGTTAGGTTAGGTTAGGTTAGGTTAGGTTAGGTTAGGTTAGGTTAGGTTAGGTTAGGTTAGGTTAGGTTAGGTTAGGTTAGGTTAGGTTAGGTTAGGTTAGGTTAGGTTAGGTTAGGTTAGGTTAGGTTAGGTTAGGTTAGGTTAGGTTAGGTTAGGTTAGGTTAGGTTAGGTTAGGTTAGGTTAGGTTAGGTTAGGTTAGGTTAGGTTAGGTTAGGTTAGGTTAGGTTAGGTTAGGTTAGGTTAGGTTAGGTTAGGTTAGGTTAGGTTAGGTTAGGTTAGGTTAGGTTAGGTTAGGTTAGGTTAGGTTAGGTTAGGTTAGGTTAGGTTAGGTTAGGTTAGGTTAGGTTAGGTTAGGTTAGGTTAGGTTAGGTTAGGTTAGGTTAGGTTAGGTTAGGTTAGGTTAGGTTAGGTTAGGTTAGGTTAGGTTAGGTTAGGTTAGG
>CALYBW010000043.1:0-105000 GCA_944452665.1 Stenoptilia bipunctidactyla
TAAAAATTGAGAAATAACCTAATATATTTGAGGATCAAACGAACTTCTAAAGTGAAGTTCGATCCTAATTATGTGAACAGCTTCTTTCGAAGCGATTGAGGTTTACTTTATGTAGTAGCGCCACCTACTGCTAGCCTTTGCACGGATTTTAGAGTCTATGATAAGGGTTCTTTTCTTTTTTTTTTTTTTTTTTTTTAACAACTGTCACATTTCGCTCCCTATGTCAGCATCCAGTCTACAGAACTCATTTTGTTTAAAGTCAATCTGTCTTATTCCTGTTTGTTCATTTCACTATATTGGGGTTGGGTAAAATACAAATATAAATTGAAATTACTCCATGTTGAAACATATTCATATTATGCTCATTTCAAAGCATATAAACGGGTGGGTTTATATTAAATCGCTTCGAAAGAAGCTGTTCACATAATTAGGATCGAACTTCACTTTAGAAGTTCGTTTGATCCTCAATTATATTTCACAGCTTCTTTCTTCGCGATTGAGGTTTACTTTATGTAGGATGTTTAAAGATTAGTTATAGTGAAATGAATTGGCAGAGTAGTAAGGTAAAACTCTTCAATAGTAAATAAACATACTTATTGAAAACAATTCAACAATGATTAGGCAAATTATTTTTCGTTACAAAGTTTGTTATAATTTCTAGCAAGGACTGAGGAAGAATCCGACCATCCTGCAGTCCTTTTGATAGGTCAATAGAAACTCCTAAATAAATAGCTCTTGATGTAGCAGCATGTCATGTACTATGTGCACTAAAAATATTTTCATCAATACCACTGAGAGTTAAAGTGTTTTTAACCCAGTGACTTAAAGTTTGGAAACCTATATGTTTCTTAAAACTAATAAACAAATTATCAGGTTTCCTTAAATTTTCGTTTTATTTATATACTTACTTCTGTAAGGTTTTTGCTGGACAAATTTCTGGACGAATATTAAAAAACGGAAACTTTACCAAGGTCTGTTTACTATTAAATTTAGAGGTTTTTATAAACCCTTTTATGAGTACTTTTTTAGTTATTAAAATATTTTTAATCTTTGTCACGGATAAAATTTGAACACGATGTTCCGTTACAAGAGCTATTAGTGTAACAGTTTTCTTGGAAAAGAGTCTTTAAGTCAAGGTCTTCATTAGGAAATTTTGTAGGTAAGTAGCTCAATACAACTGCTGGATCCCAGTAAGATCATACTTGATGTGGTTGGTCTTCACATAACGACTCCTTTCATGAAACTTTTTAACCTGTCATATTGGGAATTTATGTTTAATATTAATGATAATGCAGATCTATAGCTATTAATAGTACCGTACTTAGCACCTTTTTCGAAAATTTCAGTTAGAAAATGAACAATTATTGGTTTAGAAGTTTGAGTAAAACTAAAATTATTATTTTTGCAATATTCAATCCACGCCTTGATACCTCCTTCACACTGTCTCGGTAAGAATTATCCAACAAAGATGCCAACATAATTTCAACGGACTTTGAAGACAGTGATCTTTTTACTAACGCTTGCTGAACAATTTCGCGGCAACCAAGGTTAACGTTTAATGAAGGTTGTGCGCAGATTTGGTAGATAGTGATGATATCACGGTTGAGCGGGTGAAATTTTGTGGTTAAGCGGCATTCATAATGCCTTATTAAATAGATAGTCTGAATATTGAATTTGTAGATTTTCTTTCTGATTATCGTGTATCCGTGACTCGGTAGAAATCGCTTTGTATCTGGCCAATCTTCGATTATTTTGCTGCGATTCTTAGGAAACACGTTTTCTTATGTTTTAGTAACATTAAACTTGTTATTATTTTGGCAATTGGAAACGTAGTATTACGATAGTGTGTGTTTAATGAACCACGGAGATAGGCAATAACGTCGAGATTGAAAAGATTGAAAATTGAAAATGCGTTGAACTTGTTGCAATTGACAAAAGAGCTGGATTTTACTGTCGAACTGTTTGACATCCCATTCAGTGTCATTAAACTGTTTTCGTGACAAACTCTCAGCTTCTATATTATCTTTTGAAGTAATATAAGATGTAAAGATATTGATCTTACGCATTTCACGCTATTTCCATTGGTCTCGGGTAATATGATCCATATGTGAAAACTGAACAATACCCATTCTATTTATACAGGTAATGGTAATATCTATTCGTAACAATATATCACAATCGTAACTACCATAATTATGCGAATGTTTTAAGTCCGAAAAAACTGCTTTTAATTCCAGAGTATTAGTGTGTAGCGACGACTCGCTTTCCTTCCAATGACCCGCTGCCTCTTTTCCATCACAAAACCCGCCCTAGCCAGTATTATGATGCGTCAGGATAGATAGTTTTAGTGTATTGGCCTGTTCTAAGAGGAGAAAAGCCCTCTTCTAGATAATTTAACCACCAAGTAAATTCATATTTATTATATCTGGGTAAATTCACTACCTGATCATAAGTAGGATTTTTATTTGGTGACAATATTTTAAATTGCTCGAATAACTTTGTGTATTATTTTTTCTATTTTAAGAACTTATTTTTTTTTTTTTTTTTTGGGGGTAGTTTTAAAATAATTTTCTCTGAATCAAAAATAAACCCAAGGAATTTACATTGTGTTCTAGGAACAAAGCAACTTTTTTCGTATGCATTATGAAACCTAAATTTATTAAAATATGTTTTGTAATCCAAACATTCTCATTACAATCAACACAATCTTTGCCAATGTAAAATATATTATCTAGATATATTATGGATGAAAAAATTATCCCGACGTAAAAATTCCATGACTGGTTTTAATATTTTAGTAAATACTTATATAAAGAGCGGTGCATAAGTCAAACGTTTAATATTTGAATTCATATAAAACGTTGTTATATTCAAATCGAAGGTACTTTCGGAAAGACTTATCAACATTGATGAAAAAATAACTATCTTTTGCATCTATTGAGGCCATGTAGCATTGTTTTGTTAACTTATCAGCGGTTCTGTAATCTTCCATTTTGAAGTGTTTTGTAGTAAATTAATTCAAAGATTTTAAATTATGTATGAAGCGATTTTCACCGTATAGCTTGAGCACAAGAAAAAATTTGTGATAAAATTTACCTGGCTCATGAGAACATACGAATATAGCATTTATTTTTAATAGTTTATCCAACACTAAAATATAATCTTTATGGCCATGTATTGGCCTTGGGTAAACACAAGAGCTACTTTGTTTAGCGGGCAGATATTTAAAAGGTTTTTAGTAAGCAGCTATTCACGATAATATTAATGGATCACTCGTTATCTAAGCCCATTTTTGATGAAAATATCGTAAACGTCCATCGCACTGCACCTGGTGGTTTATTTCCGCTGGTTGCTAGTGTTCCACGACCGTTCGTGGTAGGTCCCACGTGGCGGGTACGTGTAGCTCTGCTGTGGAGCTCGAGCCGGCAGCTGTGGCTGCGGAGATGACGTCGTCGTTTTTTGCAATTTGCAGCGTTTCAGCAACATCTCCTCCCAATAAATAATCATCGCAACTTGTATTGGTCAGCGTGTCACGCAGGCATACGTTTATGGAACTCATTATTATGTTACGATGAGTTTTAGTTTCCCTATTCTGGCTATCGCGACAAGCGTAACTCAGCAGTTTTAAAAGTTTTTGCTTCAAAGTTTCATTGAAAATGATGACCATCGCTTGCGATGAAGCTGCCAAGGCGATTCCAATTTGCCCTTTTTTTTTTTTTTTTTTGTTGAAGTATAGAATCTCCGTTGGGTAAGAGTTTCAGCCAATGCTGCTTTTGCTTCTAAATTTAATAAAGGGAGCAAGTAAATATTTGCAAATTGCGGGTACAAGATAGCCCTCAACAGGCTTATCTTTAGATTCTTTAGATCTTCAGCCGACAACTGCTGGTTTTTAGACCTGTTCCGGGACATCAATCGTATAAAAAAAAAAAAAAAAAAAAGGCTGATAATGACGGAGGTAGCTCGGGCACTTCAAATCTTGGATTCGGCGTGCAAGACCGCAAATCAGATTAATCGCCAACGGCGATATTATCTGGTAACTGACTAATCAAAAAAAATTAATTATATGCATCGAAACTCGATGACTACTCGCACATACCATGTGGGTAATTTTGTGTCAACGACATTTTTTCTAATATTTATTAAAATTATATTAGAGATTCTCCACCGTACATCAGATTATATCGCCACCGGCGATTTTATCGAGTAACGGACTAAATAGGAGACTTAATTATATGCATCGAACCTCGATGACTACACGCACATACCATGTGGGTAGTTTTTGTGTCAACGACATTTTTTCTAATATTTATTAAAATTATATTAGAGATTCTCCACCGTACATCAGATTATATCGCCACCGGCGATTTTATCGAGTAACGGACTAAATAGGAGAATTAATTATATGCATCGAACCTCCCAACACCGTTGGGTTCTTCGGAATTTGTAATTTGATGTCTCAACCTCCTCGAATTATTTTCTTGAGAATTTTCTCCTCCTTCGATGCACAATTTTTACCATTTAAACTTTTAAATTTTAACTAGCTAATTAATATATTTTAGTCGACGTGCGCAGGCTACAGCACGGAAACGCAGAATGAGTTCTGTAGACTGGATGCTGACATAGGGAGCGAAATGTGACAGTTGTTAAAAAAAAAAAAAAAAAAAAAGAAAAGAACCCTTATCATAGACTCTAAAATCCGTGCAAAGGCTAGCAGTAGGTGGCGCTACTACATAAAGTAAACCTCAATCGCGAAGAAAGAAGCTGTGAAATATAATTGTACACGACTGGAGATAGTTTTAATTTGAAATTCGTATAATCCTTAATATTATGTAATAAAGATAACTTTGAATTGATTTAATAGCTTATAAGAAACTAGCTTTATCCCGCAACTTCGTATGCGCTTAACTACCCTTCTCGTGGAAATTTCAGAAACTGTACAACCAGACACCCACTGAAAGAACCTTCATGCCAATTATCACATCCGTACTCTCAAGGAATAAGATTTTTCATACAAACTAAAAAGTCCAACCCCTTCCCGTGGGAATTTCGGGAATTCCTTCCATAATACAAACACACATTCGTAGAGGAACCTTTATATCAAGTATCACATCCGTGCACTCAAGGGATGGGATTTTTTCATACAAACTAAAACATCATATATTTTCCGTTCCCGTAGGAATTTTGGGAATTCCTTTCACATCACAACCAGACACACATTGTAAAACCTTTATACCAAGTTTCACATCAGTGCACTCAAGGAATAAGATTTTTCATACAAACTAAAAAGTCCTATATTTCCCGTTCCCGTGGGAATTTCGGGAATTCCTTCCTTAGTGCACCCTTGCATCCCCTAAAGAATGTATGTTCCAAATTTCAGCTGTCTACGCCCAGTAGTTACGGCTGTACGTTGTCTGTCAGTCACTCAGTCACTCAGTACCTCAGTACCTCAGTCACTCAGTCAGTAACGGAACAATTTTATATATATTGATGTATAGTTGTTGTTATAATAGTTTATTTCATATCGTATAGGAATTGCAGTCCACTTAATTTGTACAGTATAAGTTTATTTAAATTTAATAAAGAAAGAGACAGTACGCAGACGGAGTAAAGAATACCATACTTTAAGCGTGATAGGCAGAAACACGCATAGTTGCTCGCCCGCAAGCCTACACTAGTTGCGGGCCGCCCAAATTAAATATATAGTCGGCGAAACCTCAGTATGACACTCACTTCCCGTTTGCGTTCGCTCCCGAACGGTCGTGTCTGCGGCCGTTCCCGAGTGTTCGTATTGCGCTGCCCTTGTTCCCTCCCCCGCACTCGTGCGGGTAAGGTCCCAAGTTAAGCTCTTTCGGAAAGTTTTCTCTTGTGGAGGCTGTGTGGTGTCGGGGCTAATTCATCTGCCCTTTTCAGGGCGGACCCGACTGCTGCCGGCCGAAGCATCGCTGGTCAGGTGGATATGTAACCGTGCCAACGAAGCCTGATCGTCCGCCGTTCACCGGCAACAGGTCCGTACTAGGTCGTTTTCTTTTTCAGCGCAGTTTGTCTCGTCACCCTGAGTGTACCGAGCAACAATGCGAAATCAATCGCCGTCGTATTCGTGAACTTAACCAACAGGTTCAAAAATTCAAAAAATTCAAAATTCAAAAAGTTTTATTCATCTTAGGAATTTCACAAAACACTTGATGAAGTCAGTCATCACATACTTCGGCTTTAACTAGTTGTTGATAATTGTTAAATAAGGTATTACAGTAGACCAAGAGACAAAAAAAGCCGGCGGAAAAAAACTCTTGGCACTCTTTTTCAGTCAGAATTATCAAATTAATACAAATAGATACAGTACAAATTGACCGTGACATGAAAAAAAAACAAACACAAGACAGCTGATTGTGAGAGTCAATGTCATGCCACAACCGAATTGCTTACATAGCAGATGCAATGAGCTATGGATGCACAATACGAACATGACGAACTGGGACCAGAGTATTTGAACAAAAATGGAATAAAATAGTCATAGTATCATTACCAAAACGACCTGGCACCGCTAGTAGCACCCGTTCACGAGTTAACGCAAGCACCAGCCATCACCCTCCTCAACCATATTTTAGGGAAGAGGGTGACCCGATACCCGACGCTACCACTAGTCATGCCGCCTGAGGGAGCATGACGTTCTTGCTGTTGTCTCGACAAGAAAATAAGTGAGTGGGACAGTCACCAGTATGTCATATATATACTGCACAGCCAAGCCGTAAACAAAATTATTAAGTAATTAGACACTTTTAGAAATATCCTGTTGTGCTTAATCCCATGCCCTTTTATCATCTAAGTAATCTTTAGTTTTATAATAAGCTTTTCGAGATAGAGTGTTTTTAACGATTGATTTAAATTTATTGAATGGCAGGGATTGAATTGACTTCGGAGTTTTGTTATATATACGTATTGACATTCCAATAAATGATTGGCTGCTTTTAGCCAGCCTTAATTTAGGAAACGCTAACTTATGGTCGTTCCTAGTTCTTACAGAGTAATTTGTATCATGATTATCTTTCCTAGTTTTAAATTTATTACTATTCTTATAAATATACATAATGTTTTCATAAATATATTGTGATGCAAGGGTCAAGATACCAATCTCTTTAAACTTTTCTCGAAGAGATTCTCTGTTTCCAAGTTTATACATTCCACGAATAGCCCTTTTCTGCAGTGTAAATATCGTGTCAATATCTGCGGCATTGCCCCAAAGTAGGATGCCATAGGACATTATACTATGAAAATAACTAAAATATACCAGCTTCGCTGTATTAACATCAGTCAATGAGCGAATTTTCTTTACCGCGAACGCTGCAGAACTAAGTCTACTCGCTAGTTGTGAGATATGGGCGCCCCATTGCAATTTAGAATCTAAGGTAATTCCAAGAAAAACAGAGTTATCTACTAGATTCAATCTGTTCCCATTAAGCCGCAGATCAGACTCAACTTGTTTTACATTTGGTGCAGAGAATTTTATACATTTAGTTTTTTTATCATTGAACGCTAGATTATTTATATTGAACCACTGAACAACTTTTGCGAGAGCATTGTTTACATCGTCGTAGTTTATTTTCTGTCTTATCATTTTAAAAATTAATGATGTGTCGTCAGCAAACAATACAATCTCATGATTATTGCCTACCATATAGGGTAGATCATTTATATAGACTAGAAACAAAAATGGGCCCAGAATTGATCCTTGAGGCACTCCCATTTTCACAACCGACCTAGCCGACCTTTTCCGGTTAACCTCAACCTTCTGAATTCTATCACTTAGATATGAATTCAAAAGTTTGAGGTCAGTGCCTTTGATGCCGTAGTGGTGGAGTTTCCTGATGAGAGTGTCATGCTGAACACAGTCAAATGCCTTAGATAGGTCACAAAATACACCTAGGGCATCCTCCGACCTCTCCCAGGCACCAGTGATTATTTCAAATAGTTCAACACCAGCATCAGTTGTTGAACGGCCCTTTGTAAATCCAAATTGTTTATTATGAAGTAAATTGTTATAGGTGAAATGGGCCAAGAGTTGATTAAGAATAATTTTTTCAAAAATTTTACTACAAGTAGGTAGAATTGAAATTGGTCTAAAATTAGTAGGGTCTGTAGTGCTACCCGACTTAAATAAAGGTATAACCTTACTATGCTTCATTAAATCAGGAAACTCCCCACTAATAATACAGTTGTTAAATATTTCAACAAGGCAAGGAGCTATTACATCTATAATAGAATTTAATATTTCAACAGATATGCCCCAGAGATCAGTTGTCTTTTTAATATCAATTGTCTTAAATGTTTTAATAATATCCCCGGTGTCTATGGGTTGGAACTTGAAAGACACCTTACACTCACTTACATGATTTTTGAGCAATGATTCAGCCGCCACAGGTGATGAGTTTAATGATTTAGTAGTTGAAACTGGAATGTCAGCAAAACAGCTCTCAAATGCTGTGGCAACATTTTCATCTGCATTAATTATTGTATTGTCAATAACAAGCTTAAACTCACTATTGCGATTCTTAACTTTCCCAGTTTCCTTATTAATTATATTCCAAGTAGTTTTAGTCTTATTAGCACTATTTTTAATCTTATTACCTAAATACATTGATTTGGCTGCGGCACAAACTTTTTTAAATAACTTTGAGTAAGTTCTGACATAGTTGCAAAAGGTGTCATTTTTGTTATATGATTTCTCATGATAGAGATCATATAGGTGCTTTCTACTAATATGTTTACCTGTGGTAGCCCAATCACTGAAAGATTTACAATTGTTTGGAGACACTTTTGTTTGGAATAAATACAGTCTTATGTTGTTTATTAATTAAACTACTAAAATTACTGTATAGTAAATTTACATTATTTGAGTGGGCTATATGGGGCATATTGTTAATGACACCACATCTAAATCTCTCCAAACGGATTTTATTGACTGGAACAACCATTATACTCTTATTAACCTGTTTTTCCTTCGAGTATTTGAATGTAACCAACTGACCGCTGTGATCAGAGCTAAATATTTATAATTGATAAACTTACGGGAGTGACATTAGAAAAAACATTATCTAGGCAAGTTGCACTGGTCTTTGTTATTCTAGTTGGTTCTAGGAACAGGTTAGTAAGATTATTACATTTAAATAAATTTATTAGTTTTTTACTCAAGGATGAATCATTTAATAAGTTAACATTAAAATCCCCGCAAACAAATATTTTCTTAGTTTTATTACATAATTTATCCAATACTTGTTCTAAAACAAGTTCAAAACTATCATAGTGTGATTTAGGGGGCCTATATATACAAACAATTATGCAGTTTGTCAATTCTACACAGGATATTTCAATAGTTTGTTCAATAGATAGGCTCACTATGTCAGTACGTTCTCTAAATTTTAAAGATTTATTTAATATTATTAAAGAGCCCCCATGTATTGCTGTCTGTCTATTGAACGAACTAGCAACTTGGTGCTGAGCAAAATTTAATACGTGGTCCAGTAAGAAATGTTCAGTTACACAAAGAATATCTATATGCTCAGCATACAAAAATAACTCTATTTCCAAGACTTTCTCTGATATGCCTTGTATATTCTGGTGTACCAGGTTTAAACAACTTTTATTACTTAAAGCAATTGACATGTTGCCAGATGCTGCAACATTTGTTGTCTTATTAACTAATTTAAATATTTTGGAGTATCTAAAACTGTCAGCATAGTGGAACTACATGTTTCACTATGACACAGTGATATACTAGACTGCTCAATAAAAACAGTGTCAGTAGCTAAAAAATTAGCTGGATTAAAAAATAAAAAAAATTAATAGCACTTGTGCTATCTGTTTTGATAAATAAGTAGATATAATATATCTATTTTTTGTCAAATTAAATTAAATTTTAAATTTAAAATTACAAATAGAATTAATGTCAATGACATTAATCAGCATGCCCGGGGTATTACTTAAACATATATTACTGGACCCAACGTAAGTCTGCATGCAAACATTCAATTTAAATCTTAATACATTTTCTTCGGCTGCACCCTGCACATAAGGAAATGTGAACAAAACAACTTTTATTACCTTCAGGGCCTGCAATTTGTCTAAATATATTAATAATTGCTTTTGTTTCACATTTCCCCTTCTCCCAAATAATAATACCAAAGTAGTTTCAGGACTGAAACTGCCATTCAGAGCCTTTTCAATTATACATTCCATTGATGCTCCAGGCATACAATAATTTAATACATCCTCTTGGTTACTAAACAGTTTTGAGCCCATATTTTTACCTAATTCATCACAGTACATAACTGTTGACCTTTCACTACTTGCATGCTTACTAACTATGGAACTGACATTTGATTTCTCACTTAATGAATCTAATGAAGAAGAGCCTTTGTAATTACAATACATGGTATTTGTCAGAGATTGAAAACGCTCCTCATTATATTTAGACAATTGCAACAGCTCATCCATGTCCAGTACATGTTGATTTATTTGTTCCTGTGCAGTGTTATACTGCTGTGTTATTTCCTGTAAGGACTGTTGCAAAATACCAATTTTCTTCTGTATTGAAACAATGTCAGTTTCATACTTTTGTCGCATGATATCCACCTCTTTACTATAATTTTTACAATCCTCAATCACAAAACTATGCTTTTTCGATAAATTTACATAATTTCTTGACAAATTCTGCTTTTTTATAATTTTATTAGATTTCTTAATAAATCTTTGTAAATTTTAATACTTTTTTAACTTATTATGACTAATATTACTATTTTTCTTGCAAGACAAGTTTGAAATAGACTCATCACCAGTCAAGTCAATAGTGACTGTTGGTGAGTCCGACGTGGAACAAGTGTTAGGCACTAACGCTTTAAAAAGTGTTTGCGTTTGGTTTGAGTTAACTTTGAGTGCCTCTTTTTCAAGTTTAATTATGTGTAGTTGGGCACTTGAGAGTTGAGATTTCAATGTGTTTATGCTTTTCAAATTACTATCAAATTCAAGACAACAGGAATCAAAGTCTCTTGTCTGTTTATTTAAGCAATCTCTGTCCTCTCTAGTCTCCAAGTAAAGCTTTTGCAAATTGACTAATTCTGCTTTAAGGCTAGTATTTCTGTTTATAACTTTCAAAGTTTCCAGTTCATTGTCCTCTCTTTCCTTTAATAACTGTTCACATTGCTTCCTGAACTTGCTTAGCTCTTGGAGCGCGAGTTGGAGTTGGCTTTCCAACTGGCGGGCAGAAGCACTGCGAGTATTCATGTTTGAAATAAGGTGAAACAAAAGTTGTAGTTGTAAGTTCGAAAGTTTGAAAAAGAACTAAGTATAAGGCAATGTGAACTATGTTGTTAATACGGAGCCTATTATTAATAATAAGATGTAATAAATATTAGATAGTGGTGGTATTAAATTAAATTCAGAGGAGTAGAACAATGAATTTGAAACAATGAATTGAACTAATATAAAGTTCGTTACCTGTCACTTTTAGGCAAGTTTAGAAATTGCACTTTAAACTCACAATTCACTAACCACAACAAAATTACTGCTTTAGGATACTAAATGGTTGAATTTGAGGTGGATATTTACAAAAAAATGCACAAATTTTACAATAATTAAATAAATTTTGGGAGAAGATACAAAAGTTTGTTTTGACAGCTCCAGTCAACCTTATTTTTTTTTTCGATTTGGATGCACCAAAAACGATATAATTTTGCTAAGCAGGTAGCTGATTGAGGTGTCAGAAGGAGCGCCTCAATGCGTTTGACAAAATAAAATCAATTTAAGTAATACACATTTTCAAAATGACTATGTAAACTACGATAGGTTAGGTTTGGGTCAGGTTAGGTTAGGTTAGGTTTTTGGTTGCTCTTCTCTGCAAATAACTTTTTTATTTTCAAGCCGATTGCGGAGTTCGACCCCTCTGAAGGAAGGTATCGACGAGATCTACACGAATAAACAATAAAAACGCTGAGATGCTGTAAAAAATTTTGAAGTTTTCGGCCAAAACCCCAGTTTTCTATAGAAAAATTAGCAATATACGGTTTGGATGCACCAAAAACGATATAATTTTGCTAAGCAGGTAGCTGATTGAGGTGTCAGAAGGAGCGCCTCAATGCGTTTGACAAAATAAAATCAATTTAAGTAATACACATTTTCAAAATGACTATGTAAACTACGATAGGTTAGGTTTGGGTCAGGTTAGGTTAGGTTAGGTTTTTGGTTGCTCTTCTCTGCAAATAACTTTTTTATTTTCAAGCCGATTGCGGAGTTCATCCCCTCTGAAGGAAGGTATCGACGAGATCTACACGAATAAACAATAAAAACGCTGAGTTACTGTACTAAATTTTGAAGTTTTCGGCCAAAACCCCAGTTTTCTATAGAAAAATTAGCAATATACGATTTGGATGCACCAAAAACGATATAATTTTGCTAAGCAGGTAGCTGATTGAGGTGTCAGAAGGAGCGCCTCAATGCGTTTGACAAAAAAAAATCAATTTGAGTAATACACATTTTCAAAATGACTATGAAAACTACGATAGGTTAGGTTGGGTCAGGTTAGGTTAGGTTTTTGGTTGCTCTTCTCTGCAAATAACTTTTTTATTTTCAAGCCGATTGCGGAGTTCGACCCCTTTGAAGGAAGGTATCGACGAGATCTACACGAATAAACAATAAAAACGCTGAGTTACTGTACTAAATTTTGAAGTTTTCGGCCAAAACCCCAGTTTTCTATAGAAAAATTAGCAATATACGATTTGGATGCACCAAAAACGATATAATTTTGCTAAGCAGGTAGCTGATTGAGGTGTCAGAAGGAGCGCCTCAATGCGTTTGACAAAATAAAATCAATTTAAGTAATACACATTTTCAAAATGACTATGTAAACTACGATAGGTTAGGTTTGGGTCAGGTTAGGTTTTTGGTTGCTCTTCTCTGCAAATAACTTTTTTATTTTCAAGCCGATTGCGGAGTTGGACCCCTCTGAAGGAAGGTATCGACGAGATCTACACGAATAAACAATAAAAACGCTGAGTTACTGTACTAAATTTTGAAGTTTTCGGCCAAAACCCCAGTTTTCTATAGAAAAATTAGCAATATACGATTTGGATGCACCAAAAACGATATAATTTTGCTAAGCAGGTAGCTGATTGAGGTGTCAGAAGGAGCGCCTCAATGCGTTTGACAAAATAAAATCAATTTAAGTAATACACATTTTCAAAATGACTATGTAAACTACGATAGGTTAGGTTTGGGTCAGGTTAGGTTAGGTTAGGTTTTTGGTTGCTCTTCTCTGCAAATAACTTTTTAATTTTCAAGCCGATTGCGGAGTTCGACCCCTCTGAAGGAAGGTATCGACGAGATCTACACGAATAAACAATAAAAACGCTGAGTTACTGTACTAAATTTTGAAGTTTTCGGCCAAAACCCCAGTTTTCTATTGAAAAATTAGCAATATACGATTTGGATGCACCAAAAACGATATAATTTTGCTAAGCAGGTAGCTGATTGAGGTGTCAGAAGGAGCGCCTCAATGCGTTTGACAAAAAAAATCAATTTGAGTAATACACATTTTCAAAATGACTATGAAAACTACGATAGGTTAGGTTGGGTCAGGTTAGGTTAGGTTTTTGGTTGCTCTTCTCTGCAAATAACTTTTTTATTTTCAAGCCGATTGCGGAGTTGGACCCCTCTGAAGGAAGGTATCGACGAGATCACACGAATAAACAATAAAAACGCTGAGTTACTGTACTAAATTTTGAAGTTTTCGGCCAAAACCCCAGTTTTCTATAGAAAAATTAGCAATATACGATTTGGATGCACCAAAAACGATATAATTTTGCTAAGCAGGTAGCTGATTGAGGTGTCAGAAGGAGCGCCTCAATGCGTTTGACAAAATAAAATCAATTGAAGTAATACACATTTTCAAAATGACTATTTAAACTACGATAGGTTAGGTTTGGGTCAGGTTAGGTTAGGTTAGGTTTTTGGTTGCTCTTCTCTGCAAATAACTTTTTTATTTTCAAGCCGATTGCGGAGTTCGACCCCTCTGAAGGAAGGTATCGACGAGATCTACACGAATAAACAATAAAAACGCTGAGTTACTGTACTAAATTTTGAAGTTTTCGGCCAAAACCCCAGTTTTCTATAGAAAAATTAGCAATATACGATTTGGATGCACCAAAAACGATATAATTTTGCTAAGCAGGTAGCTGATTAAGGTGTCAGAAGGAGCGCCTCAATGCGTTTGACAAAATAAAATCAATTTAAGTAATACAAATTTTCAAAATGACTATGTAAACTACGATAGGTTAGGTTTGGGTCAGGTTAGGTTAGGTTAGGTTTTTGGTTGCTCTTCTCTGCAAATAACTTTTTTATTTTCAAGCCGATTGCGGAGTTCGTCCCCTCTGAAGGAAGGTATCGACGAGATCTACACGAATAAACAATAAAAACGCTGAGTTACTGTACTAAATTTTGAAGTTTTCGGCCAAAACCCCAGTTTTCTATAGAAAAATTAGCAATATACGATTTGGATCAGGTAGCTGATTGAGGTGTCAGAAGGAGCGCCTCAATGCGTTTGACAAAATAAAAATCAATTTAAGTAATACACATTTTCAAAATGACTATGTAAACTACAATAGGTTAGGTTTGGGTCAGGTATGGTTAGGTTAGGTTTTTGGTTGCTCTTCTCTGCAAATAACTTTTTTATTTTCGAGCCGATTGCGGAGTTCGACCCCTCTGAAGGAAGGTATCGACGAGATCTACACGAATAAACAATAAAAACGCTGAGTTACTGTACTAAATGTTGAAGTTTTCGGCCAAAACCCCAGTTTTCTATAGAAAAATTAGCAATATACGATTTGGATGCACCAAAAACGATATAATTTTGCTAAGCAGGTAGCTGATTGAGGTGTCAGAAGGAGCGCCTCAATGCGTTTGACAAAATAAAATCAATTTAAGTAATACACATTTTCAAAATGACTATGTAAACTACGATAGATTAGGTTTGGGTCAGGTTAGGTTAGGTTAGGTTTTTGGTTGCTCTTCTCTGCAAATAACTTTTTTATTTTCAAGCCGATTGCGGAGTTCGACCCCTCTGAAGGAAGGTATCGACGAGATCTACACGAATAAACAATAAAAACGCTGAGTTACTGTACTAAATTTTGAAGTTTTCGGCCAAAACCCCAGTTTTCTATAGAAAAATTAGCAATATACGATTTGGATGCACCAAAAACGATATAATTTTGCTAAGCAGGTAGCTGATTGAGGTGTCAGAAGGAGCGCCTCAATGCGTTTGACAAAAAAAAAATCAATTTGAGTAATACACATTTTCAAAATGACTATGAAAACTACGATAGGTTAGGTTGGGTCAGGTTAGGTTAGGTTTTTGGTTGCTCTTCTCTGCAAATAACTTTTTTATTTTCAAGCCGATTGCGGAGTTCGACCCCTCTGAAGGAAGGTATCGACGAGATCACACGAATAAACAATAAAAACGCTGAGTTACTGTACTAAATTTTGAAGTTTTCGGCCAAAACCCCAGTTTTCTATAGAAAAATTAGCAATATACGATTTGGATGCACCAAAAACGATATAATTTTGCTAAGCAGGTAGCTGATTGAGGTGTCAGAAGGAGCGCCTCAATGCGTTTGACAAAATAAAATCAATTGAAGTAATACACATTTTCAAAATGACTATTTAAACTACGATAGGTTAGGTTTGGGTCAGGTTAGGTTAGGTTAGGTTTTTGGTTGCTCTTCTCTGCAAATAACTTTTTTATTTTCAAGCCGATTGCGGAGTTCGACCCCTCTGAAGGAAGGTATCGACGAGATCTACACGAATAAACAATAAAAACGCTGAGTTACTGTACTAAATTTTGAAGTTTTCGGCCAAAACCCCAGTTTTCTATAGAAAAATTAGCAATATACGATTTGGATCAGGTAGCTGATTGAGGTGTCAGAAGGAGCGCCTCAATGCGTTTGACAAAATAAAAATCAATTTAAGTAATACACATTTTCAAAATGACTATGTAAACTACAATAGGTTAGGTTTGGGTCAGGTTAGGTTAGGTTAGGTTTTTGGTTGCTCTTCTCTGCAAATAACTTTTTTATTTTCGAGCCGATTGCGGAGTTCGACCCCTCTGAAGGAAGGTATCGACGAGATCTACACGAATAAACAATAAAAACGCTGAGTTACTGTACTAAATGTTGAAGTTTTCGGCCAAAACCCCAGTTTTCTATAGAAAAATTAGCAATATACGATTTGGATGCACCAAAAACGATATAATTTTGCTAAGCAGGTAGCTGATTGAGGTGTCAGAAGGAGCGCCTCAATGCGTTTGACAAAATAAAATCAATTTAAGTAATACACATTTTCAAAATGACTATGTAAACTACGATAGATTAGGTTTGGGTCAGGTTAGGTTAGGTTAGGTTTTTGGTTGCTCTTCTCTGCAAATAACTTTTTTATTTTCAAGCCGATTGCGGAGTTCGACCCCTCTGAAGGAAGGTATCGACGAGATCTACACGAATAAACAATAAAAACGCTGAATTGCTATACAAAATTTTGAAGTTTTCGGCCAAAACCCCAGTTTTCTATAGAAAAATTAGCAATATACGATTTGGATCAGGTAGCTGATTGAGGTGTCAGAAGGAGCGCCTCAATGCGTTTGACAAAATAAAAATCAATTTAAGTAATACACATTTTCAAAATGACTATGTAAACTACAATAGGTTAGGTTTGGGTCAGGTTAGGTTAGGTTAGGTTTTTGGTTGCTCTTCTCTGCAAATAACTTTTTTATTTTCGAGCCGATTGCGGAGTTCGACCCCTCTGAAGGAAGGTATCGACGAGATCTACACGAATAAACAATAAAAACGCTGAGTTACTGTACTAAATGTTGAAGTTTTCGGCCAAAACCCCAGTTTTCTATAGAAAAATTAGCAATATACGATTTGGATGCACCAAAAACGATATAATTTTGCTAAGCAGGTAGCTGATTGAGGTGTCAGAAGGAGCGCCTCAATGCGTTTGACAAAATAAAATCAATTTAAGTAATACACATTTTCAAAATGACTATGTAAACTACGATAGATTAGGTTTGGGTCAGGTTAGGTTAGGTTAGGTTTTTGGTTGCTCTTCTCTGCAAATAACTTTTTTATTTTCAAGCCGATTGCGGAGTTCGACCCCTCTGAAGGAAGGTATCGACGAGATCTACACGAATAAACACTAAAAACGCTGAATTGCTATACAAAATTTTGAAGTTTTCGGCCAAAACCCCAGTTTTCTATAGAAAAATTAGCAATATACGATTTGGATGCACCAAAAATGATATTATTTTGCTAAGCAGGTAGCTGATTGAGGTGTCAGAAGGAGCGCCTCAATGCGTTTGACAAAATAAAATCAATTTAAGTTATACACATTTTCAAAATGACTATGTAAACTACGATAGGTTAGGTTTGGGTCAGGTTAGGTTAGGTTAGGTTAGGTTTTTGGTTGCTCTTCTCTGCAAATAACTTTTTTATTTTCAAGCCGATTGCGGAGTTCGACCCCTCTGAAGGAAGGTATCGACGAGATCTACACGAATAAACAATAAAAACGCTGAGTTACTGTACTAAATTTTGAAGTTTTCGGCCAAAACCCCAGTTTTCTATAGAAAAATTAGCAATATACGATTTGGATCAGGTAGCTGATTGAGGTGTCAGAAGGAGCGCCTCAATGCGTTTGACAAAATAAAATCAATTTAAGTAATACACATTTTCAAAATGACTATGTAAACTACGATAGGTTAGGTTTGGGTCAGGTTAGGTTAGGTTAGGTTTTTGGTTGCTCTTCTCTGCAAATAACTTTTTTATTTTCAAGCCGATTGCGGAGTTCGACCCCTCTGAAGGAAGGTATCGACGAGATCTAAACGAATAAACAATAAAAACGCTGAGTTACTGTACTAAATTTTGAAGTTTTCGGCCAAAACCCCAGTTTTCTATAGAAAAATTAGCAATATACGATTTGGATGCACCAAAAACGATATAATTTTGCTAAGCAGGTAGCTGATTGAGGTGTCAGAAGGAGCGCCTCAATGCGTTTGACAAAATAAAATCAATTTAAGTAATACACATTTTCAAAATGACTATGTAAACTACGATAGGTTAGGTTTGGGTCAGGTTAGGTTAGGTTAGGTTTTTGGTTGCTCTTCTCTGCAAATAAATTTTTTATTTTCAAGCCGATTGCGGAGTTCGACCCCTCTGAAGGAAGGTATCGACGAGATCTACATGAATAAACAATAAAAATGCTGAGTTACTGTACTAAATTTTGAAGTTTTCGGCCAAAACCCCAGTTTTCTATAGAAAAATTAGCAATATACGATTTGGATGCACCAAAAACGATATAATTTTGCTAAGCAGGTAGCTGATTGAGGTGTCAGAAGGAGCGCCTCAATGCGTTTGACAAAATAAAATCAATTTAAGTGATACACATTTTCAAAATGACTATGTAAACTACGATAGGTTAGGTTTGGGTCAGGTTAGGTTAGGTTAGGTTTTTGGTTGCTCTTCTCTGCAAATAACTTTTTTATTTTCAAGCCGATTGCGGAGTTCGACCCCTCTGAAGGAAGGTATCGACGAGATCTACACGAATAAACAATAAAAACGCTGAGTTACTGTACTAAATTTTGAAGTTTTCGGCTAAAACCCCAGTTTTCTATAGAAAAATTAGCAATATACGATTTGGATGCACCAAAAACGATATAATTTTGCTAAGCAAGTAGCTGATTGAGGTGTCAGAAGGAGCGCCTCAATGCGTTTGACAAAATAAAATCAATTTAAGTAATACACATTTTCAAAATGACTATGTAAACTACGATAGGTTAGGTTTGGGTCAGGTTAGGTTAGGTTAGGTTTTTGGTTGCTCTTCTCTGCAAATAACTTTTTTATTTTCAAGCCGATTGCGGAGTTCGACCCCTCTGAAGGAAGGTATCGACGAGATCTACACGAATAAACAATAAAAACGCTGAGTTGCTATACAAAATTTTGAAGTTTTCGGCCAAAACCCCAGTTTTCTATAGAAAAATTAGCAATATACGATTTGGATGCACCAAAAACGATATTATTTTGCTAAGCAGGTAGCTGATTGAGGTGTCAGAAGGAGCGCCTCAATGCGTTTGACAAAAAAAAATCAATTTGAGTAATACACATTTTCAAAATGACTATGAAAACTACGATAGGTTAGGTTGGGTCAGGTTAGGTTAGGTTAGGTTTTTGGTTGCTCTTCTCTGCAAATAACTTTTTTATTTTCAAGCCGATTGCGGAGTTCGACCCCTTTGAAGGAAGGTATCGACGAGATCTACACGAATAAACAAAAAAAACGCTGAGTTACTGTACTAAATTTTGAAGTTTTCGGCCAAAACCCCAGTTTTCTATAGAAAAATTAGCAATATACGATTTGGATGCACCAAAAACGATATAATTTTGCTAAGCAGGTAGCTGATTGAGGTGTCAGAAGGAGCGCCTCAATGCGTTTGACAAAATAAAATCAATTTAAGTAATACACATTTTCAAAATGACTATGTAAACTACGATAGGTTAGGTTTGGGTCAGGTTAGGTTAGGTTAGGTTAGGTTTTTGGTTGCTCTTCTCTGCAAATAACTTTTTTTATTTTCAAGCCGATTGCGGAGTTCGACCCCTCTGAAGGAAGGTATCGACGAGATCTACACGAATAAACAATAAAAACGCTGAGTTACTGTACTAAATTTTGAAGTTTTCGGCCAAAACCCCAGTTTTCTATAGAAAAATTAGCAATATACGAATTGGATGCACCAAAAACGATATAATTTTGCTAAGCAGGTAGCTGATTGAGGTGTCAGAAGGAGCGCCTCATCGCGTTTGACAAAATAAAATCAATTTAAGTAATAAAAATTTTCAAAATGACTATGTAAACTACGATAGGTTAGGTTTGGGTCAGGTTAGGTTAGGTTAGGTTAGGTTTTTGGTTGCTCTTCTCTGCAAATAACTTTTTTATTTTCAAGCCGATTGCGGAGTTCGACCCCTCTGAAGGAAGGTATCGACGAGATCTACACGAATAAACAATAAAAACGCTGAGTTACTGTTCTAAATTTTGAAGTTTTCGACCAAAAACCCAGTTTTCTATAGAAAAATTAGCAATATACGATTTGGATGCACCAAAAACGATATAATTTTGCTAAGCAGGTAGCTGATTGAGGTGTCAGAAGGAGCGCCTCAATGCGTTTGACAAAATAAAATCAATTTAAGTAATACACATTTTCAAAATGACTATGTAAACTACGATAGGTTAGGTTTGGGTCAGGTTAGGTTAGGTTAGGTTTTTGGTTGCTCTTCTCTGCAAATAACTTTTTTATTTTCAAGCCGATTGCGGAGTTCGACCCCTCTGAAGGAAGGTATCGACGAGATCTACACGAATAAACAATAAAAACGCTGAGTTACTGTACTAAATTTTGAAGTTTTCGGCCAAAACCCCAGTTTTCTATAGAAAAATTAGCAATATACGATTTGGATGCACCAAAAACGATATAATTTTGCTAAGCAGGTAGCTGATTGAGGTGTCAGAAGGAGCGCCTCAATGCGTTTGACAAAATAAAATCAATTTAAGTAATACACATTTTCAAAATGACTATGTAAACTACGATAGGTTAGGTTTGGGTCAGGTTAGGTTAGGTTAGGTTTTTGGTTGCTCTTCTCTGCAAATAACTTTTTTATTTTCAAGCCGATTGCGGAGTTCGACCCCTCTGAAGGAAGGTATCGACGAGATCTACACGAATAAACAATAAAAACGCTGAGATGCTGTAAAAAATTTTGAAGTTTTCGGCCAAAACCCCAGTTTTCTATAGAAAAATTAGCAATATACGGTTTGGATGCACCAAAAACGATATAATTTTGCTAAGCAGGTAGCTGATTGAGGTGTCAGAAGGAGCGCCTCAATGCGTTTGACAAAATAAAATCAATTTAAGTAATACACATTTTCAAAATGACTATGTAAACTACGATAGGTTAGGTTTGGGTCAGGTTAGGTTAGGTTAGGTTTTTGGTTGCTCTTCTCTGCAAATAACTTTTTTATTTTCAAGCCGATTGCGGAGTTCATCCCCTCTGAAGGAAGGTATCGACGAGATCTACACGAATAAACAATAAAAACGCTGAGTTACTGTACTAAATTTTGAAGTTTTCGGCCAAAACCCCAGTTTTCTATAGAAAAATTAGCAATATACGATTTGGATGCACCAAAAACGATATAATTTTGCTAAGCAGGTAGCTGATTGAGGTGTCAGAAGGAGCGCCTCAATGCGTTTGACAAAAAAAAATCAATTTGAGTAATACACATTTTCAAAATGACTATGAAAACTACGATAGGTTAGGTTGGGTCAGGTTAGGTTAGGTTTTTGGTTGCTCTTCTCTGCAAATAACTTTTTTATTTTCAAGCCGATTGCGGAGTTCGACCCCTTTGAAGGAAGGTATCGACGAGATCTACACGAATAAACAATAAAAACGCTGAGTTACTGTACTAAATTTTGAAGTTTTCGGCCAAAACCCCAGTTTTCTATAGAAAAATTAGCAATATACGATTTGGATGCACCAAAAACGATATAATTTTGCTAAGCAGGTAGCTGATTGAGGTGTCAGAAGGAGCGCCTCAATGCGTTTGACAAAATAAAATCAATTTAAGTAATACACATTTTCAAAATGACTATGTAAACTACGATAGGTTAGGTTTGGGTCAGGTTAGGTTTTTGGTTGCTCTTCTCTGCAAATAACTTTTTTATTTTCAAGCCGATTGCGGAGTTGGACCCCTCTGAAGGAAGGTATCGACGAGATCTACACGAATAAACAATAAAAACGCTGAGTTACTGTACTAAATTTTGAAGTTTTCGGCCAAAACCCCAGTTTTCTATAGAAAAATTAGCAATATACGAATTGGATGCACCAAAAACGATATAATTTTGCTAAGCAGGTAGCTGATTGAGGTGTCAGAAGGAGCGCCTCAATGCGTTTGACAAAATAAAATCAATTTAAGTAATACACATTTTCAAAATGACTATGTAAACTACGATAGGTTAGGTTTGGGTCAGGTTAGGTTAGGTTAGGTTTTTGGTTGCTCTTCTCTGCAAATAACTTTTTTATTTTCAAGCCGATTGCGGAGTTCGACCCCTCTGAAGGAAGGTATCGACGAGATCTACACGAATAAACAATAAAAACGCTGAGTTACTGTACTAAATTTTGAAGTTTTCGGCCAAAACCCCAGTTTTCTATAGAAAAATTAGCAATATACGATTTGGATGCACCAAAAACGATATAATTTTGCTAAGCAGGTAGCTGATTAAGGTGTCAGAAGGAGCGCCTCAATGCGTTTGACAAAATAAAATCAATTTAAGTAATACAAATTTTCAAAATGACTATGTAAACTACGATAGGTTAGGTTTGGGTCAGGTTAGGTTAGGTTAGGTTTTTGGTTGCTCTTCTCTGCAAATAACTTTTTTATTTTCAAGCCGATTGCGGAGTTCGTCCCCTCTGAAGGAAGGTATCGACGAGATCTACACGAATAAACAATAAAAACGCTGAGTTACTGTACTAAATTTTGAAGTTTTCGGCCAAAACCCCAGTTTTCTATAGAAAAATTAGCAATATACGATTTGGATCAGGTAGCTGATTGAGGTGTCAGAAGGAGCGCCTCAATGCGTTTGACAAAATAAAAATCAATTTAAGTAATACACATTTTCAAAATGACTATGTAAACTACAATAGGTTAGGTTTGGGTCAGGTTAGGTTAGGTTAGGTTTTTGGTTGCTCTTCTCTGCAAATAACTTTTTTATTTTCGAGCCGATTGCGGAGTTCGACCCCTCTGAAGGAAGGTATCGACGAGATCTACACGAATAAACAATAAAAACGCTGAGTTACTGTACTAAATGTTGAAGTTTTCGGCCAAAACCCCAGTTTTCTATAGAAAAATTAGCAATATACGATTTGGATGCACCAAAAACGATATAATTTTGCTAAGCAGGTAGCTGATTGAGGTGTCAGAAGGAGCGCCTCAATGCGTTTGACAAAATAAAATCAATTTAAGTAATACACATTTTCAAAATGACTATGTAAACTACGATAGATTAGGTTTGGGTCAGGTTAGGTTAGGTTAGGTTTTTGGTTGCTCTTCTCTGCAAATAACTTTTTTATTTTCAAGCCGATTGCGGAGTTCGACCCCTCTGAAGGAAGGTATCGACGAGATCTACACGAATAAACAATAAAAACGCTGAGTTTTGTACTAAATTTTGAAGTTTTCGGCCAAAACCCCAGTTTTCTATAGAAAAATTAGCAATATACGATTTGGATGCACCAAAAACGATATAATTTTGCTAAGCAGGTAGCTGATTGAGGTGTCAGAAGGAGCGCCTCAATGCGTTTGACAAAAAAAAATCAATTTGAGTAATACACATTTTCAAAATGACTATGAAAACTACGATAGGTTAGGTTGGGTCAGGTTAGGTTAGGTTTTTGGTTGCTCTTCTCTGTAAATAACTTTTTTATTTTCAAGCCGATTGCGGAGTTCGACCCCTTTGAAGGAAGGTATCGACGAGATCTACACGAATAAACAATAAAAACGCTGAGTTACTGTACTAAATTTTGAAGTTTTCGGCCAAAACCCCAGTTTTCTATAGAAAAATTAGCAATATACGATTTGGATGCACCAAAAACGATATAATTTTGCTAAGCAGGTAGCTGATTGAGGTGTCAGAAGGAGCGCCTCAATGCGTTTGACAAAATAAAATCAATTTAAGTAATACACATTTTCAAAATGACTATGTAAACTACGATAGGTTAGGTTTGGGTCAGGTTAGGTTTTTGGTTGCTCTTCTCTACAAATAACTTTTTTATTTTCAAGCCGATTGCGGAGTTGGACCCCTCTGAAGGAAGGTATCGACGAGATCACACGAATAAACAATAAAAACGCTGAGTTACTGTACTAAATTTTGAAGTTTTCGGCCAAAACCCCAGTTTTCTATAGAAAAATTAGCAATATACGATTTGGATGCACCAAAAACGATATAATTTTGCTAAGCAGGTAGCTGATTGAGGTGTCAGAAGGAGCGCCTCAATGCGTTTGACAAAATAAAATCAATTTAAGTAATACACATTTTCAAAATGACTATGTAAACTACGATAGGTTAGGTTTGGGTCAGGTTAGGTTAGGTTAGGTTTTTGGTTGCTCTTCTCTGCAAATAACTTTTTTATTTTCAAGCCGATTGCGGAGTTCGACCCCTCTGAAGGAAGGTATCGACGAGATCTACACGAATAAACAATAAAAACGCTGAGTTACTGTACTAAATTTTGAAGTTTTCGGCCAAAACCCCAGTTTTCTATAGAAAAATTAGCAATATACGATTTGGATGCACCAAAAACGATATAATTTTGCTAAGCAGGTAGCTGATTAAGGTGTCAGAAGGAGCGCCTCAATGCGTTTGACAAAATAAAATCAATTTAAGTAATACAAATTTTCAAAATGACTATGTAAACTACGATAGGTTAGGTTTGGGTCAGGTTAGGTTAGGTTAGGTTTTTGGTTGCTCTTCTCTGCAAATAACTTTTTTATTTTCAAGCCGATTGCGGAGTTCGTCCCCTCTGAAGGAAGGTATCGACGAGATCTACACGAATAAACAATAAAAACGCTGAGTTACTGTACTAAATTTTGAAGTTTTCGGCCAAAACCCCAGTTTTCTATAGAAAAATTAGCAATATACGATTTGGATCAGGTAGCTGATTGAGGTGTCAGAAGGAGCGCCTCAATGCGTTTGACAAAATAAAAATCAATTTAAGTAATACACATTTTCAAAATGACTATGTAAACTACAATAGGTTAGGTTTGGGTCAGGTTAGGTTAGGTTAGGTTTTTGGTTGCTCTTCTCTGCAAATAACTTTTTTATTTTCGAGCCGATTGCGGAGTTCGACCCCTCTGAAGGAAGGTATCGACGAGATCTACACGAATAAACAATAAAAACGCTGAGTTACTGTACTAAATGTTGAAGTTTTCGGCCAAAACCCCAGTTTTCTATAGAAAAATTAGCAATATACGATTTGGATGCACCAAAAACGATATAATTTTGCTAAGCAGGTAGCTGATTGAGGTGTCAGAAGGAGCGCCTCAATGCGTTTGACAAAATAAAATCAATTTAAGTAATACACATTTTCAAAATGACTATGTAAACTACGATAGATTAGGTTTGGGTCAGGTTAGGTTAGGTTAGGTTTTTGGTTGCTCTTCTCTGCAAATAACTTTTTTATTTTCAAGCCGATTGCGGAGTTCGACCCCTCTGAAGGAAGGTATCGACGAGATCTACACGAATAAACAATAAAAACGCTGAGTTACTGTACTAAATTTTGAAGTTTTCGGCCAAAACCCCAGTTTTCTATAGAAAAATTAGCAATATACGATTTGGATGCACCAAAAATGATATTATTTTGCTAAGCAGGTAGCTGATTGAGGTGTCAGAAGGAGCGCCTCAATGCGTTTGACAAAATAAAATCAATTTAAGTTATACACATTTTCAAAATGACTATGTAAACTACGATAGGTTAGGTTTGGGTCAGGTTAGGTTAGGTTAGGTTAGGTTTTTGGTTGCTCTTCTCTGCAAATAACTTTTTTATTTTCAAGCCGATTGCGGAGTTCGACCCCTCTGAAGGAAGGTATCGACGAGATCTACACGAATAAACAATAAAAACGCTGAGTTACTGTACTAAATTTTGAAGTTTTCGGCCAAAACCCCAGTTTTCTATAGAAAAATTAGCAATATACGATTTGGATCAGGTAGCTGATTGAGGTGTCAGAAGGAGCGCCTCAATGCGTTTGACAAAATAAAATCAATTTAAGTAATACACATTTTCAAAATGACTATGTAAACTACGATAGGTTAGGTTTGGGTCAGGTTAGGTTAGGTTAGGTTTTTGGTTGCTCTTCTCTGCAAATAACTTTTTTATTTTCAAGCCGATTGCGGAGTTCGACCCCTCTGAAGGAAGGTATCGACGAGATCTAAAGGAATAAACAATAAAAACGCTGAGTTACTGTACTAAATTTTGAAGTTTTCGGCCAAAACCCCAGTTTTCTATAGAAAAATTAGCAATATACGATTTGGATGCACCAAAAACGATATAATTTTGCTAAGCAGGTAGCTGATTGAGGTGTCAGAAGGAGCGCCTCAATGCGTTTGACAAAATAAAATCAATTTAAGTAATACACATTTTCAAAATGACTATGTAAACTACGATAGGTTAGGTTTGGGTCAGGTTAGGTTAGGTTAGGTTTTTGGTTGCTCTTCTCTGCAAATAAATTTTTTATTTTCAAGCCGATTGCGGAGTTCGACCCCTCTGAAGGAAGGTATCGACGAGATCTACATGAATAAACAATAAAAATGCTGAGTTACTGTACTAAATTTTGAAGTTTTCGGCCAAAACCCCAGTTTTCTATAGAAAAATTAGCAATATACGATTTGGATGCACCAAAAACGATATAATTTTGCTAAGCAGGTAGCTGATTGAGGTGTCAGAAGGAGCGCCTCAATGCGTTTGACAAAATAAAATCAATTTAAGTGATACACATTTTCAAAATGACTATGTAAACTACGATAGGTTAGGTTTGGGTCAGGTTAGGTTAGGTTAGGTTTTTGGTTGCTCTTCTCTGCAAATAACTTTTTTATTTTCAAGCCGATTGCGGAGTTCGACCCCTCTGAAGGAAGGTATCGACGAGATCTACACGAATAAACAATAAAAACGCTGAGTTACTGTACTAAATTTTGAAGTTTTCGGCTAAAACCCCAGTTTTCTATAGAAAAATTAGCAATATACGATTTGGATGCACCAAAAACGATATAATTTTGCTAAGCAAGTAGCTGATTGAGGTGTCAGAAGGAGCGCCTCAATGCGTTTGACAAAATAAAATCAATTTAAGTAATACACATTTTCAAAATGACTATGTAAACTACGATAGGTTAGGTTTGGGTCAGGTTAGGTTAGGTTAGGTTTTTGGTTGCTCTTCTCTGCAAATAACTTTTTTATTTTCAAGCCGATTGCGGAGTTCGACCCCTCTGAAGGAAGGTATCGACGAGATCTACACGAATAAACAATAAAAACGCTGAGTTGCTATACAAAATTTTGAAGTTTTCGGCCAAAACCCCAGTTTTCTATAGAAAAATTAGCAATATACGATTTGGATGCACCAAAAACGATATTATTTTGCTAAGCAGGTAGCTGATTGAGGTGTCAGAAGGAGCGCCTCAATGCGTTTGACAAAAAAAAATCAATTTGAGTAATACACATTTTCAAAATGACTATGAAAACTACGATAGGTTAGGTTGGGTCAGGTTAGGTTAGGTTAGGTTTTTGGTTGCTCTTCTCTGCAAATAACTTTTTTATTTTCAAGCCGATTGCGGAGTTCGACCCCTTTGAAGGAAGGTATCGACGAGATCTACACGAATAAACAATAAAAACGCTGAGTTACTGTACTAAATTTTGAAGTTTTCGGCCAAAACCCCAGTTTTCTATAGAAAAATTAGCAATATACGATTTGGATGCACCAAAAACGATATAATTTTGCTAAGCAGGTAGCTGATTGAGGTGTCAGAAGGAGCGCCTCAATGCGTTTGACAAAATAAAATCAATTTAAGTAATACACATTTTCAAAATGACTATGTAAACTACGATAGGTTAGGTTTGGGTCAGGTTAGGTTAGGTTAGGTTAGGTTTTTGGTTGCTCTTCTCTGCAAATAACTTTTTTTATTTTCAAGCCGATTGCGGAGTTCGACCCCTCTGAAGGAAGGTATCGACGAGATCTACACGAATAAACAATAAAAACGCTGAGTTACTGTACTAAATTTTGAAGTTTTCGGCCAAAACCCCAGTTTTCTATAGAAAAATTAGCAATATACGAATTGGATGCACCAAAAACGATATAATTTTGCTAAGCAGGTAGCTGATTGAGGTGTCAGAAGGAGCGCCTCATCGCGTTTGACAAAATAAAATCAATTTAAGTAATAAAAATTTTCAAAATGACTATGTAAACTACGATAGGTTAGGTTTGGGTCAGGTTAGGTTAGGTTAGGTTAGGTTTTTGGTTGCTCTTCTCTGCAAATAACTTTTTTATTTTCAAGCCGATTGCGGAGTTCGACCCCTCTGAAGGAAGGTATCGACGAGATCTACACGAATAAACAATAAAAACGCTGAGTTACTGTTCTAAATTTTAAAGTTTTCGACCAAAAACCCAGTTTTCTATAGAAAAATTAGCAATATACGATTTGGATGTACCAAAAACGATATAATTTTGCTAAGCAGGTAGCTGATTGAGGTGTCAGAAGGAGCGCCTCAATGCGTTTGACAAAATAAAATCAATTTAAGTAATACACATTTTCAAAATGACTATGTAAACTACGATAGGTTAGGTTTGGGTCAGGTTAGGTTAGGTTAGGTTTTTGGTTGCTCTTCTCTGCAAATAACTTTTTTATTTTCAAGCCGATTGCGGAGTTCGACCCCTCTGAAGGAAGGTATCGACGAGATCTACACGAATAAACAATAAAAACGCTGAGTTACTGTACTAAATTTTGAAGTTTTCGGCCAAAACCCCAGTTTTCTATAGAAAAATTAGCAATATACGATTTGGATGCACCAAAAACGATATAATTTTGCTAAGCAGGTAGCTGATTGAGGTGTCAGAAGGAGCGCCTCAATGCGTTTGACAAAATAAAATCAATTTAAGTAATACACATTTTCAAAATGACTATGTAAACTACGATAGGTTAGGTTTGGGTCAGGTTAGGTTAGGTTTTTGGTTGCTCTTCTCTGCAAATAACTTTTTTATTTTCAAGTTGATTGCGGAGTTCGACCCCTCTGAAGGAAGGTATCGACGAGATCTACATGAATAAACAATAAAAATGCTGAGTTACAGTACTAAATTTTGAAGTTTTCGGCCAAAACCCCAGTTTTCTATAGAAAAATTAGCAATATACGATTTGGATGCACCAAAAACGATATAATTTTGCTAAGCAGGTAGCTGATTGAGGTGTCAGAAGGAGCGCCTCAATGCGTTTGACAAAATAAAATCAATTTAAGTAATACACATTTTCAAAATGACTATGTAAACTACGATAGGTTAGGTTTGGGTCAGGTTAGGTTAGGTTAGGTTTTTGGTTGCTCTTCTCTGCAAATAACTTTTTTATTTTCAAGCCGATTGCGGAGTTCGACCCCTCTGAAGGAAGGTATCGACGAGATCTACACGAATAAACAATAAAAACGCTGAGTTACTGTACTAAATTTTGAAGTTTTCGGCCAAAACCCCAGTTTTCTATAGAAAAATTAGCAATATACGATTTGGATGCACCAAAAACGATATAATTTTGCTAAGCAGGTAGCTGATTAAGGTGTCAGAAGGAGCGCCTCAATGCGTTTGACAAAATAAAATCAATTTAAGTAATACACATTTTCAAAATGACTATGTAAACTACGATAGGTTAGGTTTGGGTCAGGTTAGGTTAGGTTAGGTTAGGTTTTTGGTTGCTCTTCTCTGCAAATAACTTTTTTATTTTCAAGCCGATTGCGGAGTTCGACCCCTCTGAAGGAAGGTATCGACGAGATCTACACGAATAAACAATAAAAACGCTGAGTTACTGTACTAAATTTTGAAGTTTTCGGCTAAAACCCCAGTTTTCTATAGAAAAATTTGCAATATACGATTTGGATCAGGTAGCTGATTGAGGTGTCAGAAGGAGCGCCTCAATGCGTTTGACAAAATAAAAATCAATTTAAGTAATACACATTTTCAAAATGACTATGTAAACTACGATAGGTTAGGTTTGGGTCAGGTTAGGTTAGGTTAGGTTTTTGGTTGCTCTTCTCTGCAAATAACTTTTTTATTTTCAAGCCGATTGCGGAGTTCGACCCCTCTGAAGGAAGGTATCGACGAGATCTACACGAATAAACAATAAAAACGCTGAGTTACTGTACTAAATTTTGAAGTTTTCGGCCAAAACCCCAGTTTTCTATAGAAAAATTAGCAATATACGAATTGGATGCACCAAAAACGATATAATTTTGCTAAGCAGGTAGCTGATTGAGGTGTCAGAAGGAGCGCCTCATCGCGTTTGACAAAATAAAATCAATTTAAGTAATAAAAATTTTCAAAATGACTATGTAAACTACGATAGGTTAGGTTTGGGTCAGGTTAGGTTAGGTTAGGTTAGGTTTTTGGTTGCTCTTCTCTGCAAATAACTTTTTTATTTTCAAGCCGATTGCGGAGTTCGACCCCTCTGAAGGAAGGTATCGACGAGATCTACACGAATAAACAATAAAAACGCTGAGTTACTGTTCTAAATTTTGAAGTTTTCGACCAAAAACCCAGTTTTCTATAGAAAAATTAGCAATATACGATTTGGATGCACCAAAAACGATATAATTTTGCTAAGCAGGTAGCTGATTGAGGTGTCAGAAGGAGCGCCTCAATGCGTTTGACAAAATAAAATCAATTTAAGTAATACACATTTTCAAAATGACTATGTAAACTACGATAGGTTAGGTTTGGGTCAGGTTAGGTTAGGTTAGGTTTTTGGTTGCTCTTCTCTGCAAATAACTTTTTTATTTTCAAGCCGATTGCGGAGTTCGACCCCTCTGAAGGAAGGTATCGACGAGATCTACACGAATAAACAATAAAAACGCTGAGTTACTGTACTAAATTTTGAAGTTTTCGGCCAAAACCCCAGTTTTCTATAGAAAAATTAGCAATATACGATTTGGATGCACCAAAAACGATATAATTTTGCTAAGCAGGTAGCTGATTGAGGTGTCAGAAGGAGCGCCTCAATGCGTTTGACAAAATAAAATCAATTTAAGTAATACACATTTTCAAAATGACTATGTAAACTACGATAGGTTAGGTTTGGGTCAGGTTAGGTTAGGTTTTTGGTTGCTCTTCTCTGCAAATAACTTTTTTATTTTCAAGTTGATTGCGGAGTTCGACCCCTCTGAAGGAAGGTATCGACGAGATCTACATGAATAAACAATAAAAATGCTGAGTTACAGTACTAAATTTTGAAGTTTTCGGCCAAAACCCCAGTTTTCTATAGAAAAATTAGCAATATACGATTTGGATGCACCAAAAACGATATAATTTTGCTAAGCAGGTAGCTGATTGAGGTGTCAGAAGGAGCGCCTCAATGCGTTTGACAAAATAAAATCAATTTAAGTAATACACATTTTCAAAATGACTATGTAAACTACGATAGGTTAGGTTTGGGTCAGGTTAGGTTAGGTTAGGTTTTTGGTTGCTCTTCTCTGCAAATAACTTTTTTATTTTCAAGCCGATTGCGGAGTTCGACCCCTCTGAAGGAAGGTATCGACGAGATCTACACGAATAAACAATAAAAACGCTGAGTTACTGTACTAAATTTTGAAGTTTTCGGCCAAAACCCCAGTTTTCTATAGAAAAATTAGCAATATACGATTTGGATGCACCAAAAACGATATAATTTTGCTAAGCAGGTAGCTGATTAAGGTGTCAGAAGGAGCGCCTCAATGCGTTTGACAAAATAAAATCAATTTAAGTAATACACATTTTCAAAATGACTATGTAAACTACGATAGGTTAGGTTTGGGTCAGGTTAGGTTAGGTTAGGTTAGGTTTTTGGTTGCTCTTCTCTGCAAATAACTTTTTTATTTTCAAGCCGATTGCGGAGTTCGACCCCTCTGAAGGAAGGTATCGACGAGATCTACACGAATAAACAATAAAAACGCTGAGTTACTGTACTAAATTTTGAAGTTTTCGGCTAAAACCCCAGTTTTCTATAGAAAAATTTGCAATATACGATTTGGATCAGGTAGCTGATTGAGGTGTCAGAAGGAGCGCCTCAATGCGTTTGACAAAATAAAAATCAATTTAAGTAATACACATTTTCAAAATGACTATGTAAACTACGATAGGTTAGGTTTGGGTCAGGTTAGGTTAGGTTAGGTTTTTGGTTGCTCTTCTCTGCAAATTACTTTTTTATTTTCAAGCCGATTGCGGAGTTCGACCCCTCTGAAGGAAGGTATCGACGAGATCTAAACGAATAAACAATAAAAACGCTGAGTTACTGTACTAAATTTTGAAGTTTTCGGCCAAAACCCCAGTTTTCTATAGAAAAATTAGCAATATACGATTTGGATGCACCAAAAACGATATAATTTTGCTAAGCAGGTAGCTGATTGAGGTGTCAGAAGGAGCGCCTCAATGCGTTTGACAAAATAAAATCAATTTAAGTAATACACATTTTCAAAATGACTATGTAAACTACGATAGGTTAGGTTTGGGTCAGGTTAGGTTAGGTTTTTGGTTGCTCTTCTCTGCAAATAACTTTTTTTTTTTTCAAGTTGATTGCGGAGTTCGACCCCTCTGAAGGAAGGTATCGACGAGATCTACATGAATAAACAATAAAAATGCTGAGTTACAGTACTAAATTTTGAAGTTTTCGGCCAAAACCCCAGTTTTCTATAGAAAAATTAGCAATATACGATTTGGATGCACCAAAAACGATATAATTTTGCTAAGCAGGTAGCTGATTGAGGTGTCAGAAGGAGCGCCTCAATGCGTTTGACAAAATAAAATCAATTTAAGTAATACACATTTTCAAAATGACTATGTAAACTACGATAGGTTAGGTTTGGGTCAGGTTAGGTTAGGTTAGGTTTTTGGTTGCTCTTCTCTGCAAATAACTTTTTTATTTTCAAAATGATTGCGGAGTTCGACCCCTCTGAAGGAAGGTATCGACGAGATCTACACGAATAAACAATAAAAACGCTGAGTTTTGTACTAAATTTTGAAGTTTTCGGCCAAAACCCCAGTTTTCTATAGAAAAATTAGCAATATACGATTTGGATGCACCAAAAACGATATAATTTTGCTAAGCAGGTAGCTGATTGAGGTGTCAGAAGGAGCGCCTCAATGCGTTTGACAAAAAAAAATCAATTTGAGTAATACACATTTTCAAAATGACTATGAAAACTACGATAGGTTAGGTTGGGTCAGGTTAGGTTAGGTTAGGTTTTTGGTTGCTCTTCTCTGCAAATAACTTTTTTATTTTGAAGCCGATTGCGGAGTTCGACCCCTTTGAAGGAAGGTATCGACGAGATCTACACGAATAAACAATAAAAACGCTGAGTTACTGTACTAAATTTTGAAGTTTTCGGCTAAAACCCCAGTTTTCTATAGAAAAATTAGCAATATACGATTTGGATCAGGTAGCTGATTGAGGTGTCAGAAGGAGCGCCTCAATGCGTTTGACAAAATAAAAATCAATTTAAGTAATACACATTTTCAAAATGACTATGTAAACTACGATAGGTTAGGTTTGGGTCAGGTTAGGTTAGGTTAGGTTTTTGGTTGCTCTTCTCTGCAAATTACTTTTTTATTTTCAAGCCGATTGCGGAGTTCGACCCCTCTGAAGGAAGGTATCGACGAGATCTAAACGAATAAACAATAAAAACGCTGAGTTACAGTACTAAATTTTGAAGTTTTCGGCCAAAACCCCAGTTTTCTATAGAAAAATTAGCAATATACGATTTGGATGCACCAAAAACGATATAATTTTGCTAAGCAGGTAGCTGATTGAGGTGTCAGAAGGAGCGCCTCAATGCGTTTGACAAAATAAAATCAATTTAAGTAATACACATTTTCAAAATGACTATGTAAACTACGATAGGTTAGGTTTGGGTCAGGTTAGGTTAGGTTTTTGGTTGCTCTTCTCTGCAAATAACTTTTTTTTTTTTCAAGTTGATTGCGGAGTTCGACCCCTCTGAAGGAAGGTATCGACGAGATCTACATGAATAAACAATAAAAATGCTGAGTTACAGTACTAAATTTTGAAGTTTTCGGCCAAAACCCCAGTTTTCTATAGAAAAATTAGCAATATACGATTTGGATGCACCAAAAACGATATAATTTTGCTAAGCAGGTAGCTGATTGAGGTGTCAGAAGGAGCGCCTCAATGCGTTTGACAAAATAAAATCAATTTAAGTAATACACATTTTCAAAATGACTATGTAAACTACGATAGGTTAGGTTTGGGTCAGGTTAGGTTAGGTTAGGTTTTTGGTTGCTCTTCTCTGCAAATAACTTTTTTATTTTCAAGTTGATTGCGGAGTTCGACCCCTCTGAAGGAAGGTATCGACGAGATCTACACGAATAAACAATAAAAACGCTGAGTTTTTGTACTAAATTTTGAAGTTTCCGGCCAAAACCCCAGTTTTCTATAGAAAAATTAGCAATATACGATTTGGATGCACCAAAAACGATATAATTTTGCTAAGCAGGTAGCTGATTGAGGTGTCAGAAGGAGCGCCTCAATGCGTTTGACAAAAAAAAATCAATTTGAGTAATACACATTTTCAAAATGACTATGAAAACTACGATAGGTTAGGTTGGGTCAGGTTAGGTTAGGTTAGGTTTTTGGTTGCTCTTCTCTGCAAATAACTTTTTTATTTTCAAGCCGATTGCGGAGTTCGACCCCTTTGAAGGAAGGTATCGACGAGATCTACACGAATAAACAATAAAAACGCTGAGTTACTGTACTAAATTTTGAAGTTTTCGGCTAAAACCCCAGTTTTCTATAGAAAAATTAGCAATATACGATTTGGATCAGGTAGCTGATTGAGGTGTCAGAAGGAGCGCCTCAATGCGTTTGACAAAATAAAAATCAATTTAAGTAATACACATTTTCAAAATGACTATGTAAACTACGATAGGTTAGGTTTGGGTCAGGTTAGGTTAGGTTAGGTTTTTGGTTGCTCTTCTCTGCAAATTACTTTTTTATTTTCAAGCCGATTGCGGAGTTCGACCCCTCTGAAGGAAGGTATCGACGAGATCTAAACGAATAAACAATAAAAACGCTGAGTTACTGTACTAAATTTTGAAGTTTTCGGCCAAAACCCCAGTTTTCTATAGAAAAATTAGCAATATACGATTTGGATGCACCAAAAACGATATAATTTTGCTAAGCAGGTAGCTGATTGAGGTGTCAGAAGGAGCGCCTCAATGCGTTTGACAAAATAAAATCAATTTAAGTAATACACATTTTCAAAATGACTATGTAAACTACGATAGGTTAGGTTTGGGTCAGGTTAGGTTAGGTTTTTGGTTGCTCTTCTCTGCAAATAACTTTTTTTTTTTTCAAGTTGATTGCGGAGTTCGACCCCTCTGAAGGAAGGTATCGACGAGATCTACATGAATAAACAATAAAAATGCTGAGTTACAGTACTAAATTTTGAAGTTTTCGGCCAAAACCCCAGTTTTCTATAGAAAAATTAGCAATATACGATTTGGATGCACCAAAAACGATATAATTTTGCTAAGCAGGTAGCTGATTGAGGTGTCAGAAGGAGCGCCTCAATGCGTTTGACAAAATAAAATCAATTTAAGTAATACACATTTTCAAAATGACTATGTAAACTACGATAGGTTAGGTTTGGGTCAGGTTAGGTTAGGTTAGGTTTTTGGTTGCTCTTCTCTGCAAATAACTTTTTTATTTTCAAGTTGATTGCGGAGTTCGACCCCTCTGAAGGAAGGTATCGACGAGATCTACACGAATAAACAATAAAAACGCTGAGTTTTTGTACTAAATTTTGAAGTTTTCGGCCAAAACCCCAGTTTTCTATAGAAAAATTAGCAATATACGATTTGGATGCACCAAAAACGATATAATTTTGCTAAGCAGGTAGCTGATTGAGGTGTCAGAAGGAGCGCCTCAATGCGTTTGACAAAAAAAAATCAATTTGAGTAATACACATTTTCAAAATGACTATGAAAACTACGATAGGTTAGGTTGGGTCAGGTTAGGTTAGGTTAGGTTTTTGGTTGCTCTTCTCTGCAAATAACTTTTTTATTTTCAAGCCGATTGCGGAGTTCGACCCCTTTGAAGGAAGGTATCGACGAGATCTACACGAATAAACAATAAAAACGCTGAGTTACTGTACTAAATTTTGAAGTTTTCGGCTAAAACCCCAGTTTTCTATAGAAAAATTAGCAATATACGATTTGGATCAGGTAGCTGATTGAGGTGTCAGAAGGAGCGCCTCAATGCGTTTGACAAAATAAAAATCAATTTAAGTAATACACATTTTCAAAATGACTATGTAAACTACGATAGGTTAGGTTTGGGTCAGGTTAGGTTAGGTTAGGTTTTTGGTTGCTCTTCTCTGCAAATTACTTTTTTATTTTCAAGCCGATTGCGGAGTTCGACCCCTCTGAAGGAAGGTATCGACGAGATCTAAACGAATAAACAATAAAAACGCTGAGTTACTGTACTAAATTTTGAAGTTTTCGGCCAAAACCCCAGTTTTCTATAGAAAAATTAGCAATATACGATTTGGATGCACCAAAAACGATATAATTTTGCTAAGCAGGTAGCTGATTGAGGTGTCAGAAGGAGCGCCTCAATGCGTTTGACAAAATAAAATCAATTTAAGTAATACACATTTTCAAAATGACTATGTAAACTACGATAGGTTAGGTTTGGGTCAGGTTAGGTTAGGTTTTTGGTTGCTCTTCTCTGCAAATAACTTTTTTTTTTTTCAAGTTGATTGCGGAGTTCGACCCCTCTGAAGGAAGGTATCGACGAGATCTACATGAATAAACAATAAAAATGCTGAGTTACAGTACTAAATTTTGAAGTTTTCGGCCAAAACCCCAGTTTTCTATAGAAAAATTAGCAATATACGATTTGGATGCACCAAAAACGATATAATTTTGCTAAGCAGGTAGCTGATTGAGGTGTCAGAAGGAGCGCCTCAATGCGTTTGACAAAATAAAATCAATTTAGGTAATACACATTTTCAAAATGACTATGTAAACTACGATAGGTTAGGTTTGGGTCAGGTTAGGTTAGGTTAGGTTTTTGGTTGCTCTTCTCTGCAAATAACTTTTTTATTTTCAAGTTGATTGCGGAGTTCGACCCCTCTGAAGGAAGGTATCGACGAGATCTACACGAATAAACAATAAAAACGCTGAGTTTTTGTACTAAATTTTGAAGTTTTCGGCCAAAACCCCAGTTTTCTATAGAAAAATTAGCAATATACGATTTGGATGCACCAAAAACGATATAATTTTGCTAAGCAGGTAGCTGATTGAGGTGTCAGAAGGAGCGCCTCAATGCGTTTGACAAAAAAAAATCAATTTGAGTAATACACATTTTCAAAATGACTATGAAAACTACGATAGGTTAGGTTGGGTCAGGTTAGGTTAGGTTAGGTTTTTGGTTGCTCTTCTCTGCAAATAACTTTTTTATTTTCAAGCCGATTGCGGAGTTCGACCCCTTTGAAGGAAGGTATCGACGAGATCTACACGAATAAACAATAAAAACGCTGAGTTACTGTACTAAATTTTTAAGTTTTCGGCTAAAACCCCAGTTTTCTATAGAAAAATTAGCAATATACGATTTGGATCAGGTAGCTGATTGAGGTGTCAGAAGGAGCGCCTCAATGCGTTTGACAAAATAAAAATCAATTTAAGTAATACACATTTTCAAAATGACTATGTAAACTACGATAGGTTAGGTTTGGGTCAGGTTAGGTTAGGTTAGGTTTTTGGTTGCTCTTCTCTGCAAATTACTTTTTTATTTTCAAGCCGATTGCGGAGTTCGACCCCTCTGAAGGAAGGTATCGACGAGATCTAAACGAATAAACAATAAAAACGCTGAGTTACTGTACTAAATTTTGAAGTTTTCGGCCAAAACCCCAGTTTTCTATAGAAAAATTAGCAATATACGATTTGGATGCACCAAAAACGATATAATTTTGCTAAGCAGGTAGCTGATTGAGGTGTCAGAAGGAGCGCCTCAATGCGTTTGACAAAATAAAATCAATTTAAGTAATACACATTTTCAAAATGACTATGTAAACTACGATAGGTTAGGTTTGGGTCAGGTTAGGTTAGGTTTTTGGTTGCTCTTCTCTGCAAATAACTTTTTTTTTTTTCAAGTTGATTGCGGAGTTCGACCCCTCTGAAGGAAGGTATCGACGAGATCTACATGAATAAACAATAGAAATGCTGAGTTACAGTACTAAATTTTGAAGTTTTCAGCCAAAACCCCAGTTTTCTATAGAAAAATTAGCAATATACGATTTGGATGCACCAAAAACGATATAATTTTGCTAAGCAGGTAGCTGATTGAGGTGTCAGAAGGAGCGCCTCAATGCGTTTGACAAAATAAAATCAATTTAAGTAATACACATTTTCAAAATGACTATGTAAACTACGATAGGTTAGGTTTGGGTCAGGTTAGGTTAGGTTAGGTTTTTGGTTGCTCTTCTCTGCAAATAACTTTTTTATTTTCAAGTTGATTGCGGAGTTCGACCCCTCTGAAGGAAGGTATCGACGAGATCTACACGAATAAACAATAAAAACGCTGAGTTTTTGTACTAAATTTTGAAGTTTTCGGCCAAAACCCCAGTTTTCTATAGAAAAATTAGCAATATACGATTTGGATGCACCAAAAACGATATAATTTTGCTAAGCAGGTAGCTGATTGAGGTGTCAGAAGGAGCGCCTCAATGCGTTTGACAAAAAAAAATCAATTTGAGTAATACACATTTTCAAAATGACTATGAAAACTACGATAGGTTAGGTTGGGTCAGGTTAGGTTAGGTTAGGTTTTTGGTTGCTCTTCTCTGCAAATAACTTTTTTATTTTCAAGTTGATTGCGGAGTTCGACCCCTCTGAAGGAAGGTATCGACGAGATCTACACGAATAAACAATAAAAACGCTGAGTTACTGTACTAAATTTTGAAGTTTTCGGCTAAAACCCCAGTTTTCTATAGAAAAATTAGCAATATACGATTTGGATCAGGTAGCTGATTGAGGTGTCAGAAGGAGCGCCTCAATGCGTTTGACAAAATAAAAATCAATTTAAGTAATACACATTTTCAAAATGACTATGTAAACTACGATAGGTTAGGTTTGGGTCAGGTTAGGTTAGGTTAGGTTTTTGGTTGCTCTTCTCTGCAAATTACTTTTTTATTTTCAAGCCGATTGCGGAGTTCGACCCCTCTGAAGGAAGGTATCGACGAGATCTAAACGAATAAACAATAAAAACGCTGAGTTACTGTACTAAATTTTGAAGTTTTCGGCCAAAACCCCAGTTTTCTATAGAAAAATTAGCAATATACGATTTGGATGCACCAAAAACGATATAATTTTGCTAAGCAGGTAGCTGATTGAGGTGTCAGAAGGAGCGCCTCAATGCGTTTGACAAAATAAAATTAATTTAAGTAATACACATTTTCAAAATGACTATGTAAACTACGATAGGTTAGGTTTGGGTCAGGTTAGGTTAGGTTAGGTTTTTGGTTGCTCTTCTCCGCAAATTACTTTTTTTTTTTCAAGTTGATTGCGGAGTTCGACCCCTCTGAAGGAAGGTATCGACGAGATCTACACGAATAAACAATAAAAACGCTGAGTTTTTGTATTAAATTTTGAAGTTTTCGGCCAAATCCCCAGTTTTCTATAGAAAAATTAGCAATATACGATTTGGATGCACCAAAAACGATATAATTTTGCTAAGCAGGTAGCTGATTGAGGTGTCAGAAGGAGCGCCTCAATGCGTTTGACAAAAAAAAATCAATTTGAGTAATACACATTTTCAAAATGACTATGAAAACTACGATAGGTTAGGTTGGGTCAGGTTAGGTTAGGTTAGGTTTTTGGTTGCTCTTCTCTGCAAATAACTTTTTTATTTTCAAGCCGATTGCGGAGTTCGACCCCTTTGAAGGAAGGTATCGACGAGATCTACACGAATAAACAATAAAAACGCTGAGTTACTGTACTAAATTTTGAAGTTTTCGGCCAAAACCCCAGTTTTCTATAGAAAAATTAGCAATATACGATTTGGATGCACCAAAAACGATATAATTTTGCTAAGCAGGTAGCTGATTGAGGTGTCAGAAGGAGCGCCTCAATGCGTTTGACAAAATAAAATCAATTTAAGTAATACACATTTTCAAAATGACTATGTAAACTACGATAGGTTAGGTTTGGGTCAGGTTAGGTTAGGTTAGGTTTTTGGTTGCTCTTCTCTGCAAATTACTTTTTTATTTTCAAGCCGATTGCGGAGTTCGACCCCTCTGAAGGAAGGTATCGACGAGATCTACACGAATAAACAATAAAAACGCTGAGTTTTTGTACTAAATTTTGAAGTTTTCGGCCAAAACCCCAGTTTTCTATAGAAAAATTAGCAATATACGATTTGGATGCACCAAAAACGATATAATTTTGCTAAGCAGGTAGCTGATTAAGGTGTCAGAAGGAGCGCCTCAATGCGTTTGACAAAATAAAATCAATTTAAGTAATACACATTTTCAAAATGACTATGTAAACTACGATAGGTTAGGTTTGGGTCAGGTTAGGTTAGGTTAGGTTAGGTTTTTGGTTGCTCTTCTCTGCAAATAACTTTTTTATTTTCAAGCCGATTGCGGAGTTCGACCCCTCTGAAGGAAGGTATCGACGAGATCTACACGAATAAACAATAAAAACGCTGAGTTACTGTACTAAATTTTGAAGTTTTCGGCTAAAACCCCAGTTTTCTATAGAAAAATTAGCAATATACGATTTGGATCAGGTAGCTGATTGAGGTGTCAGAAGGAGCGCCTCAATGCGTTTGACAAAATAAAAATCAATTTAAGTAATACACATTTTCAAAATGACTATGTAAACTACGATAGGTTAGGTTTGGGTCAGGTTAGGTTAGGTTAGGTTTTTGGTTGCTCTTCTCTGCAAATAACTTTTTTATTTTCAAGCCGATTGCGGAGTTCGACCCCTCTGAAGGAAGGTATCGACGAGATCTAAACGAATAAACAATAAAAACGCTGAGTTACTGTACTAAATTTTGAAGTTTTCGGCCAAAACCCCAGTTTTCTATAGAAAAATTAGCAATATACGATTTGGATGCACCAAAAACGATATAATTTTGCTAAGCAGGTAGCTGATTGAGGTGTCAGAAGGAGCGCCTCAATGCGTTTGACAAAATAAAATCAATTTAAGTAATACACATTTTCAAAATGACTATGTAAACTACGATAGGTTAGGTTTGGGTCAGGTTAGGTTAGGTTTTTGGTTGCTCTTCTCTGCAAATAACTTTTTTATTTTCAAGTTGATTGCGGAGTTCGACCCCTCTGAAGGAAGGTATCGACGAGATCTACATGAATAAACAATAAAAATGCTGAGTTACAGTACTAAATTTTGAAGTTTTCGGCCAAAACCCCAGTTTTCTATAGAAAAATTAGCAATATACGATTTGGATGCACCAAAAACGATATAATTTTGCTAAGCAGGTAGCTGATTGAGGTGTCAGAAGGAGCGCCTCAATGCGTTTGACAAAATAAAATCAATTTAAGTAATACACATTTTCAAAATGACTATGTAAACTACGATAGGTTAGGTTTGGGTCAGGTTATGTTAGGTTAGGTTTTTGGTTGCTCTTCTCTGCAAATAACTTTTTTATTTTCAAGTTGATTGCGGAGTTTGTCCCCTCTGAAGGAAGGTATCGACGAGATCTACACGAATAAACAATAAAAACGCTGAGTTTTTGTACTAAATTTTGAAGTTTTCGGCCAAAACCCCAGTTTTCTATAGAAAAATTAGCAATATACGATTTGGATGCACCAAAAACGATATAATTTTGCTAAGCAGGTAGCTGATTGAGGTGTCAGAAGGAGCGCCTCAATGCGTTTGACAAAATAAAATCAATTTAAGTAATACACATTTTCAAAATGACTATGTAAACTACGATAGGTTAGGTTTGGGTCAGGTTAGGTTAGGTTAGGTTTTTGGTTGCTCTTTTCTGCAAATAACTTTTTTATTTTCAAGCCGATTGCGGAGTTCGACCCCTCTGAAGGAAGGTATCGACGAGATCTACACGAATAAACAATAAAAACGCTGAGTTACTGTACTAAATTTTGAAGTTTTCGGCCAAAACCCCAGTTTTCTATAGAAAAATTAGCAATATACGATTTGGATCAGGTAGCTGATTGAGGTGTCAGAAGGAGCGCCTCAATGCGTTTGACAAAATAAAAATCAATTTAAGTAATACACATTTTCAAAATGACTATGTAAACTACGATAGGTTAGGTTTGGGTCAGGTTAGGTTAGGTTAGGTTAGGTTTTTGGTTGCTCTTCTCTGCAAATAACTTTTTTATTTTCAAGCCGATTGCGGAGTTCGACCCCTCTGAAGGAAGGTATCGACGAGATCTACACGAATAAACAATAAAAACGCTGAGTTACTGTACTAAATTTTGAAGTTTTCGGCCAAAATCCCAGTTTTCTATAGAAAAATTAGCAATATACGATTTGGATCAGGTAGCTGATTGAGGTGTCAGAAGGAGCGCCTCAATGCGTTTGACAAAATAAAAATCAATTTAAGTAATACACATTTTCAAAATGACTATGTAAACTACGATAGGTTAGGTTTGGGTCAGGTTAGGTTAGGTTAGGTTTTTGGTTGCTCTTCTCTGCAAATAACTTTTTTATTTTCAAGCCGATTGCGGAGTTCGACCCCTCTGAAGGAAGGTATCGACGAGATCTAAACGAATAAACAATAAAAACGCTGAGTTACTGTACTAAATTTTGAAGTTTTCGGCCAAAACCCCAGTTTTCTATAGAAAAATTAGCAATATACGATTTGGATGCACCAAAAACGATATTATTTTGCTAAGCAGGTAGCTGATTGAGGTGTCAGAAGGAGCGCCTCAATGCGTTTGACAAAATAAAATCAATTTAAGTAATACACATTTTCAAAATGACTATGTAAACTACGATAGGTTAGGTTTGGGTCAGGTTAGGTTAGGTTTTTGGTTGCTCTTCTCTGCAAATAACTTTTTTATTTTCAGGCCGATTTCGGAGTTCGACCCCTCTGAAGGAAGGTATCGACGAGATCTACATGAATAAACAATAAAAACGCTGAGTTTTTTTACTAAATTTTGAAGTTTTCGGCCAAAACCCCAGTTTTCTATAGAAAAATTAGCAATATACGATTTGGATGCACCAAAAACGATATAATTTTGCTAAGCAGGTAGCTGATTGAGGTGTCAGAAGGAGCGCCTCAATGCGTTTGACAAAATAAAATCAATTTAAGTAATACACATTTTCAAAATGACTATGTAAACTACGATAGGTTAGGTTTGGGTCAGGTTAGGTTAGGTTAGGTTTTTGGTTGCTCTTCTCTGCAAATAACTTTTTTATTTTCAAGCCGATTGCGGAGTTCGACCCCTCTGAAGGAAGGTATCGACGAGATCTACACGAATAAACAATAAAAACGCTGAGTTACTGTACTAAATTTTGAAGTTTTCGGCCAAAACCCCAGTTTTCTATAGAAAAATTAGCAATATACGATTTGGATCAGGTAGCTGATTGAGGTGTCAGAAGGAGCGCCTCAATGCGTTTGACAAAATAAAAATCAATTTAAGTAATACACATTTTCAAAATGACTATGTAAACTACGATAGGTTAGGTTTGGGTCAGGTTAGGTTAGGTTAGGTTTTTGGTTGCTCTTCTCTGCAAATAACTTTTTTATTTTCAAGCCGATTGCGGAGTTCGACCCCTCTGAAGGAAGGTATCGACGAGATCTAAACGAATAAACAATAAAAACGCTGAGTTACTGTACTAAATTTTGAAGTTTTCGGCCAAAACCCCAGTTTTCTATAGAAAAATTAGCAATATACGATTTGGATGCACCAAAAACGATATAATTTTGCTAAGCAGGTAGCTGATTGAGGTGTCAGAAGGAGCGCCTCAATGCGTTTGACAAAATAAAATCAATTTAAGTAATACACATTTTCAAAATGACTATGTAAACTACGATAGGTTAGGTTTGGGTCAGGTTAGGTTAGGTTTTTGGTTGCTCTTCTCTGCAAATAACTTTTTTATTTTCAGGCCGATTTCGGAGTTCGACCCCTCTGAAGGAAGGTATCGACGAGATCTACATGAATAAACAATAAAAACGCTGAGTTTTTTTACTAAATTTTGAAGTTTTCGGCCAAAACCCCAGTTTTCTATAGAAAAATTAGCAATATACGATTTGGATGCACCAAAAACGATATAATTTTGCTAAGCAGGTAGCTGATTGAGGTGTCAGAAGGAGCGCCTCAATGCGTTTGACAAAATAAAATCAATTTAAGTAATACACATTTTCAAAATGACTATGTAAACTACGATAGGTTAGGTTTGGGTCAGGTTAGGTTAGGTTAGGTTTTTGGTTGCTCTTCTCTGCAAATAACTTTTTTATTTTCAAGCCGATTGCGGAGTTCGACACCTCTGAAGGAAGGTATTGACGAGATCTACACGAATAATCAATAAAAACGCTGAGTTATTCTACTAAATTTTGTAATTTTCGACCAAAACCCCAGTTTTCTATAGAAAAATTAGCAATATACGATTTGGATGCACCAAAAACGATATAATTTTGCTAAGCAGGTAGCTGATTGAGGTGTCAGAAGGAGCGCCTCAATGCGTTTGACAAAATAAAATCAATTTAAGTAATACACTTTTTCAAAATGACTATGTAAACTACGATAGGTTAGGTTTGGGTCAGGTTAGGTTAGGTTAGGTTAGGTTTTTGGTTGCTCTTCTCTGCAAATAACTTTTTTATTTTCAAGCCGATTGCGGAGTTCGACCCCTCTGAAGGAAGGTATCGACGAGATCTAAACGAATAAACAATAAAAACGCTGAGTTACTGTACTAAATTTTGAAGTTTTCGGCCAAAACCCCAGTTTTCTATAGAAAAATTAGCAATATACGATTTGGATCAGGTAGCTGATTGAGGTGTCAGAAGGAGCGCCTCAATGCGTTTGACAAAATAAAAATCAATTTAAGTAATACACATTTTCAAAATGACTATGTAAACTACGATAGGTTAGGTTTGGGTCAGGTTAGGTTAGGTTAGGTTTTTGGTTGCTCTTCTCTGCAAATAACTTTTTTATTTTCAAGCCGATTGCGGAGTTCGACCCCTCTGAAGGAAGGTATCGACGAGATCTAAACGAATAAACAATAAAAACGCTGAGTTACTGTACTAAATTTTGAAGTTTTCGGCCAAAACCCCAGTTTTCTATAGAAAAATTAGCAATATACGATTTGGATCAGGTAGCTGATTGAGGTGTCAGAAGGAGCGCCTCAATGCGTTTGACAAAATAAAAATCAATTTAAGTAATACACTTTTTCAAAATGACTATGTAAACTACGATAGGTTAGGTTTGGGTCAGGTTAGGTTAGGTTAGGTTAGGTTTTTGGTTGCTCTTCTCTGCAAATAACTTTTTTATTTTCAAGCCGATTGCGGAGTTCGACCCCTCTGAAGGAAGGTATCGACGAGATCTAAACGAATAAACAATAAAAACGCTGAGTTACTGTACTAAATTTTGAAGTTTTCGGCCAAAACCCCAGTTTTCTATAGAAAAATTAGCAATATACGATTTGGATGCACCAAAAACGATATAATTTTGCTAAGCAGGTAGCTGATTGAGGTGTCAGAAGGAGCGCCTCAATGCGTTTGACAAAATAAAATCAATTTAAGTAATACACATTTTCAAAATGACTATGTAAACTACGATAGGTTAGGTTTGGGTCAGGTTAGGTTAGGTTTTTGGTTGCTCTTCTCTGCAAATAACTTTTTTATTTTCAGGCCGATTTCGGAGTTCGACCCCTCTGAAGGAAGGTATCGACGAGATCTACATGAATAAACAATAAAAATGCTGAATTACAGTACTAAATTTTGAAGTTTTCGGCCAAAACCCCAGTTTTCTATAGAAAAATTAGCAATATACGATTTGGATGCACCAAAAACGATATAATTTTGCTAAGCAGGTAGCTGATTGAGGTGTCAGAAGGAGCGCCTCAATGCGTTTGACAAAATAAAATCAATTTAAGTAATACACATTTTCAAAATGACTATGTAAACTACGATAGGTTAGGTTTGGGTCAGGTTAGGTTAGGTTAGGTTTTTGGTTGCTCTTCTCTGCAAATAACTTTTTTATTTTCAAGTTGATTGCGGAGTTCGACCCCTCTGAAGGAAGGTATCGACGAGATCTACACGAATAAACAATAAAAACGCTGAGTTTTTGTACTAAATTTTGAAGTTTTCGGCCAAAACCCCAGTTTTCTATAGAAAAATTAGCAATATACGATTTGGATGCACCAAAAACGATTGTAAACTACGATAGGTTAGGTTTGGGTCAGGTTAGGTTAGGTTTTTGGTAGCTCTTCTCTGCAAATAACTTTTTTATTTTCAAGCCGATTGCGGAGTTCGACCCCTCTGCAGGAAGGTATTGACGAGATCTACACGAATAATCAATAAAAACGCTGAGTTATTGTACTAAATTTTGAAATTTTCGACCAAAACCCCAGTTTTCTATAGAAAAATTAGCAATATACGATTTGGATGCACCAAAAACGATATAATTTTGCTAAGCAGGTAGCTGATTGAGGTGTCAGAAGGAGCGCCTCAATGCGTTTGACAAAATAAAATCAATTTAAGTAAAACAAATTTTCAAAATGACTATGTAAACTACGATAGGTTAGGTTTGGGTCAGGTTAGGTTAGGTTTTTGGTAGCTCTTCTCTGCAAATAACTTTTTTATTTTCAAGCCGATTGCGGAGTTCGACCCCTCTGAAGGAAGGTATTGACGAGATCTACACGAATAATCAATAAAAACGCTGAGTTACTGTACTAAATTTTGAAATTTTCGACCAAAACCCCAGTTTTCTATAGAAAAATTAGCAATATACGATTTGGATGCACCAAAAACGATATTATTTTGCTAAGCAGGTAGCTGATTGAGGTGTCAGAAGGAGCGCCTCAATGCGTTTGACAAAATAAAATCAATTTAAGTAATACAAATTTTCAAAATGACTATGTAAACTACGATAGGTTAGGTTTGGGTCAGGTTAGGTTAGGTTAGGTTAGGTTTTTGGTTGCTCTTCTCTGCAAATAACTTTTTTATTTTCAAGCCGATTGCGGAGTTCGACCCCTCTGAAGGAAGGTATCGACGAGATCTACACGAATAAACAATAAAAACGCTGAGTTACTGTACTTAATTTTGAAATTTTCGACCAAAACCCCAGTTTTCTATAGAAAAATTAGCAATATACGATTTGGATGCACCAAAAACGATATAATTTTGCTAAGCAGGTAGCTGATTGAGGTGTCAGAAGGAGCGCCTCAATGCGTTTGACAAAATAAAATCAATTTAACTAATACAAATTTTCAAAATGACTAAGTAAACTACGATAGGTTAGGTTTGGGTCAGGTTAGGTTAGGTTTTTGGTAGCTCTTCTCTGCAAATAACTTTTTTATTTTCAAGCCGATTGCGGAGTTCGACCCCTCTGCAGGAAGGTATTGACGAGATCTACACGAATAATCAATAAAAACGCTGAGTTATTGTACTAAATTTTGAAATTTTCGACCAAAACCCCAGTTTTCTATAGAAAAATTAGCAATATACGATTTGGATGCACCAAAAACGATATAATTTTGCTAAGCAGGTAGCTGATTGAGGTGTCAGAAGGAGCGCCTCAATGCGTTTGACAAAATAAAATCAATTTAAGTAAAACAAATTTTCAAAATGACTATGTAAACTACGATAGGTTAGGTTTGGGTCAGGTTAGGTTAGGTTTTTGGTAGCTCTTCTCTGCAAATAACTTTTTTATTTTCAAGCCGATTGCGGAGTTCGACCCCTCTGAAGGAAGGTATTGACGAGATCTACACGAATAATCAATAAAAACGCTGAGTTACTGTACTAAATTTTGAAATTTTCGACCAAAACCCCAGTTTTCTATAGAAAAATTAGCAATATACGATTTGGATGCACCAAAAACGATATAATTTTGCTAAGCAGGTAGCTGATTGAGGTGTCAGAAGGAGCGCCTCAATGCGTTTGACAAAATAAAATCAATTTAAGTAATACAAATTTTCAAAATGACTATGTAAACTACGATAGGTTAGGTTTGGGTCAGGTTAGGTTAGGTTAGGTTAGGTTTTTGGTTGCTCTTCTCTGCAAATAACTTTTTTATTTTCAAGCCGATTGCGGAGTTCGACCCCTCTGAAGGAAGGTATCGACGAGATCTACACGAATAAACAATAAAAACGCTGAGTTACTGTACTTAATTTTGAAATTTTCGACCAAAACCCCAGTTTTCTATAGAAAAATTAGCAATATACGATTTGGATGCACCAAAAACGATATAATTTTGCTAAGCAGGTAGCTGATTGAGGTGTCAGAAGGAGCGCCTCAATGCGTTTGACAAAATAAAATCAATTTAAGTAATACAAATTTTCAAAATGACTATGTAAACTACGATAGGTTAGGTTTGGGTCAGGTTAGGTTAGGTTTTTGGTAGCTCTTCTCTGCAAATAACTTTTTTATTTTCAAGCCGATTGCGGAGTTCGACCCCTCTGAAGGAAGGTATTGACGAGATCTACACGAATAATCAATAAAAATGCTGAGTTATTGTACTAAATTTTGAAATTTTCGACCAAAACCCCAGTTTTCTATAGAAAAATTAGCAATATACGATTTGGATGCACCAAAAACGATATAATTTTGCTAAGCAGGTAGCTGATTGAGGTGTCAGAAGGAGCGCCTCAATGCGTTTGACAAAATAAAATCAATTTAAGTACTACAAATTTTCAAAATGACTATGTAAACTACTATAGGTTAGGTTTGGGTCAGGTTAGGTTAGGTTAGGTTTTTGGTTGCTCTTCTCTGCAAATAACTTTTTTATTTTCAGGCCGATTGCGGAGTTCGACCCCTCTGAAGGAAGGTATTGACGAGATCTACACGAATAATCAATAAAAACGCTGAGTTATTCTACTAAATTTTGAAATTTTCGACCAAAACCCCAGTTTTCTATAGAAAAATTAGCAATATACGATTTGGATGCACCAAAAACGATATAATTTTGCTAAGCAGGTAGCTGATTGAGGTGTCAGAAGGAGCGCCTCAATGCGTTTGACAAAATAAAATCAATTTAAGTAATACAAATTTTCAAAATGACTATGTAAACTACGATAGGTTAGGTTTGGGTCAGGTTAGGTTAGGTTAGGTTTTTGGTTGCTCTTCTCTGCAAATAACTTTTTTATTTTCAGGCCGATTTCGGAGTTCGACCCCTCTGAAGGAAGGTATTGACGAGATCTACACGAATAATCAATAAAAACGCTGAGTTATTGTACTAAATTTTGAAATTTTCGACCAAAACCCCAGTTTTCTATAGAAAAATTAGCAATATACGATTTGGATGCACCAAAAACGATATAATTTTGCTAAGCAGGTAGCTGATTGAGGTGTCAGAAGGAGCGCCTCAATGCGTTTGACAAAATAAAATCAATTTAAGTAATACAAATTTTCAAAATGACTATGTAAACTACGATAGGTTAGGTTTGGGTCAGGTTAGGTTAGGTTAGGTTAGGTTTTTGGTTGCTCTTCTCTGCAAATAACTTTTTTATTTTCAAGCCGATTGCGGAGTTCGACCCCTCTGAAGGAAGGTATTGACGAGATCTACACGAATAATCAATAAAAACGCTGAGTTACTGTACTTAATTTTGAAATTTTCGACCAAAACCCCAGTTTTCTATAGAAAAATTAGCAATATACGATTTGGATGCACCAAAAACGATATAATTTTGCTAAGCAGGTAGCTGATTGAGGTGTCAGAAGGAGCGCCTCAATGCGTTTGACAAAATAAAATCAATTTAAGTACTACAAATTTTCAAAATGACTATGTAAACTACGATAGGTTAGGTTTGGGTCAGGTTAGGTTAGGTTTTTGGTAGCTCTTCTCTGCAAATAACTTTTTTATTTTCAAGCCGATTGCGGAGTTCGACCCCTCTGAAGGAAGGTATTGACGAGATCTACACGAATAATCAATAAAAACGCTGAGTTACTGTACTAAATTTTGAAATTTTCGACCAAAACCCCAGTTTTCTATAGAAAAATTAGCAATATACGATTTGGATGCACCAAAAACGATATAATTTTGCTAAGCAGGTAGCTGATTGAGGTGTCAGAAGGAGCGCCTCAATGCGTTTGACAAAATAAAATCAATTTAAGTACTACAAATTTTCAAAATGACTATGTAAACTACTATAGGTTAGGTTTGGGTCAGGTTAGGTTAGGTTAGGTTTTTGGTTGCTCTTCTCTGCAAATAACTTTTTTATTTTCAGGCCGATTGCGGAGTTCGACCCCTCTGAAGGAAGGTATTGACGAGATCTACACGAATAATCAATAAAAACGCTGAGTTATTCTACTAAATTTTGAAATTTTCGACCAAAACCCCAGTTTTCTATAGAAAAATTAGCAATATACGATTTGGATGCACCAAAAACGATATAATTTTGCTAAGCAGGTAGCTGATTGAGGTGTCAGAAGGAGCGCCTCAATGCGTTTGACAAAATAAAATCAATTTAAGTAATACAAATTTTCAAAATGACTATGTAAACTACGATAGGTTAGGTTTGGGTCAGGTTAGGTTAGGTTAGGTTTTTGGTTGCTCTTCTCTGCAAATAACTTTTTTATTTTCAGGCCGATTTCGGAGTTCGACCCCTCTGAAGGAAGGTATCGACGAGATCTACACGAATAAACAATAAAAACGCTGAGTTACTGTACTAAATTTTGAAATTTTCGACCAAAACCCCAGTTTTCTATAGAAAAATTAGCAATATACGATTTGGATGCACCAAAAACGATATTATTTTGCTAAGCAGGTAGCTGATTGAGGTGTCAGAAGGAGCGCCTCAATGCGTTTGACAAAATAAAATCAATTTAAGTAATACAAATTTTCAAAATGACTATGTAAACTACGATAGGTTAGGTTTGGGTCAGGTTAGGTTAGGTTAGGTTAGGTTTTTGGTTGCTCTTCTCTGCAAATAACTTTTTTATTTTCAAGCCGATTGCGGAGTTCGACCCCTCTGAAGGAAGGTATCGACGAGATCTACACGAATAAACAATAAAAACGCTGAGTTACTGTACTTAATTTTGAAATTTTCGACCAAAACCCCAGTTTTCTATAGAAAAATTAGCAATATACGATTTGGATGCACCAAAAACGATATAATTTTGCTAAGCAGGTAGCTGATTGAGGTGTCAGAAGGAGCGCCTCAATGCGTTTGACAAAATAAAATCAATTTAACTAATACAAATTTTCAAAATGACTAAGTAAACTACGATAGGTTAGGTTTGGGTCAGGTTAGGTTAGGTTTTTGGTAGCTCTTCTCTGCAAATAACTTTTTTATTTTCAAGCCGATTGCGGAGTTCGACCCCTCTGCAGGAAGGTATTGACGAGATCTACACGAATAATCAATAAAAACGCTGAGTTATTGTACTAAATTTTGAAATTTTCGACCAAAACCCCAGTTTTCTATAGAAAAATTAGCAATATACGATTTGGATGCACCAAAAACGATATAATTTTGCTAAGCAGGTAGCTGATTGAGGTGTCAGAAGGAGCGCCTCAATGCGTTTGACAAAATAAAATCAATTTAAGTAAAACAAATTTTCAAAATGACTATGTAAACTACGATAGGTTAGGTTTGGGTCAGGTTAGGTTAGGTTTTTGGTAGCTCTTCTCTGCAAATAACTTTTTTATTTTCAAGCCGATTGCGGAGTTCGACCCCTCTGAAGGAAGGTATTGACGAGATCTACACGAATAATCAATAAAAACGCTGAGTTACTGTACTAAATTTTGAAATTTTCGACCAAAACCCCAGTTTTCTATAGAAAAATTAGCAATATACGATTTGGATGCACCAAAAACGATATAATTTTGCTAAGCAGGTAGCTGATTGAGGTGTCAGAAGGAGCGCCTCAATGCGTTTGACAAAATAAAATCAATTTAAGTAATACAAATTTTCAAAATGACTATGTAAACTACGATAGGTTAGGTTTGGGTCAGGTTAGGTTAGGTTAGGTTAGGTTTTTGGTTGCTCTTCTCTGCAAATAACTTTTTTATTTTCAAGCCGATTGCGGAGTTCGACCCCTCTGAAGGAAGGTATCGACGAGATCTACACGAATAAACAATAAAAACGCTGAGTTACTGTACTTAATTTTGAAATTTTCGACCAAAACCCCAGTTTTCTATAGAAAAATTTGCAATATACGATTTGGATGCACCAAAAACGATATAATTTTGCTAAGCAGGTAGCTGATTGAGGTGTCAGAAGGAGCGCCTCAATGCGTTTGACAAAATAAAATCAATTTAAGTAATACAAATTTTCAAAATGACTATGTAAACTACGATAGGTTAGGTTTGGGTCAGGTTAGGTTAGGTTTTTGGTAGCTCTTCTCTGCAAATAACTTTTTTATTTTCAAGCCGATTGCGGAGTTCGACCCCTCTGAAGGAAGGTATTGACGAGATCTACACGAATAATCAATAAAAATGCTGAGTTATTGTACTAAATTTTGAAATTTTCGACCAAAACCCCAGTTTTCTATAGAAAAATTAGCAATATACGATTTGGATGCACCAAAAACGATATAATTTTGCTAAGCAAGTAGCTGATTGAGGTGTCAGAAGGAGCGCCTCAATGCGTTTGACAAAATAAAATCAATTTAAGTACTACAAATTTTCAAAATGACTATGTAAACTACGATAGGTTAGGTTTGGGTCAGGTTAGGTTAGGTTAGGTTTTTGGTTGCTCTTCTCTGCAAATAACTTTTTTATTTTTAGGCCGATTTCGGAGTTCGACCCCTCTGAAGGAAGGTATTGACGAGATCTACACGAATAATCAATAAAAACGCTGAGTTATTGTACTAAATTTTGAAATTTTCGACCAAAACCCCAGTTTTCTATAGAAAAATTAGCAATATACGATTTGGATGCACCAAAAACGATATAATTTTGCTAAGCAGGTAGCTGATTGAGGTGTCAGAAGGAGCGCCTCAATGCGTTTGACAAAATAAAATCAATTTAAGTAATACAAATTTTCAAAATGACTATGTAAACTACGATAGGTTAGGTTTGGGTCAGGTTAGGTTAGGTTAGGTTTTTGGTTGCTCTTCTCTGCAAATAACTTTTTTATTTTCAGGCCGATTTCGGAGTTCGACCCCTCTGAAGGAAGGTATCGACGAGATCTACACGAATAAACAATAAAAACGCTGAGTTACTGTACTTAATTTTGAAATTTTCGACCAAAACCCCAGTTTTCTATAGAAAAATTAGCAATATACGATTTGGATGCACCAAAAACGATATAATTTTGCTAAGCAGGTAGCTGATTGAGGTGTCAGAAGGAGCGCCTCAATGCGTTTGACAAAATAAAATCAATTTAAGTACTACAAATTTTCAAAATGACTATGTAAACTACGATAGGTTAGGTTTGGGTCAGGTTAGGTTAGGTTTTTGGTAGCTCTTCTCTGCAAATAACTTTTTTATTTTCAAGCCGATTGCGGAGTTCGACCCCTCTGAAGGAAGGTATTGACGAGATCTACACGAATAATCAATAAAAACGCTGAGTTACTGTACTAAATTTTGAAATTTTCGACCAAAACCCCAGTTTTCTATAGAAAAATTAGCAATATACGATTTGGATGCACCAAAAACGATATAATTTTGCTAAGCAGGTAGCTGATTGAGGTGTCAGAAGGAGCGCCTCAATGCGTTTGACAAAATAAAATCAATTTAAGTACTACAAATTTTCAAAATGACTATGTAAACTACTATAGGTTAGGTTTGGGTCAGGTTAGGTTAGGTTAGGTTTTTGGTTGCTCTTCTCTGCAAATAACTTTTTTATTTTCAGGCCGATTGCGGAGTTCGACCCCTCTGAAGGAAGGTATTGACGAGATCTACACGAATAATCAATAAAAACGCTGAGTTATTCTACTAAATTTTGAAATTTTCGACCAAAACCCCAGTTTTCTATAGAAAAATTAGCAATATACGATTTGGATGCACCAAAAACGATATAATTTTGCTAAGCAGGTAGCTGATTGAGGTGTCAGAAGGAGCGCCTCAATGCGTTTGACAAAATAAAATCAATTTAAGTAATACAAATTTTCAAAATGACTATGTAAACTACGATAGGTTAGGTTTGGGTCAGGTTAGGTTAGGTTAGGTTTTTGGTTGCTCTTCTCTGCAAATAACTTTTTTATTTTCAGGCCGATTTCGGAGTTCGACCCCTCTGAAGGAAGGTATCGACGAGATCTACACGAATAAACAATAAAAACGCTGAGTTACTGTACTTAATTTTGAAATTTTCGACCAAAACCCCAGTTTTCTATAGAAAAATTAGCAATATACGATTTGGATGCACCAAAAACGATATAATTTTGCTAAGCAGGTAGCTGATTGAGGTGTCAGAAGGAGCGCCTCAATGCGTTTGACAAAATAAAATCAATTTAAGTACTACAAATTTTCAAAATGACTATGTAAACTACGATAGGTTAGGTTTGGGTCAGGTTAGGTTAGGTTTTTGGTAGCTCTTCTCTGCAAATAACTTTTTTATTTTCAAGCCGATTGCGGAGTTCGACCCCTCTGAAGGAAGGTATTGACGAGATCTACACGAATAATCAATAAAAACGCTGAGTTACTGTACTAAATTTTGAAATTTTCGACCAAAACCCCAGTTTTCTATAGAAAAATTAGCAATATACGATTTGGATGCACCAAAAACGATATAATTTTGCTAAGCAGGTAGCTGATTGAGGTGTCAGAAGGAGCGCCTCAATGCGTTTGACAAAATAAAATCAATTTAAGTACTACAAATTTTCAAAATGACTATGTAAACTACTATAGGTTAGGTTTGGGTCAGGTTAGGTTAGGTTAGGTTTTTGGTTGCTCTTCTCTGCAAATAACTTTTTTATTTTCAGGCCGATTGCGGAGTTCGACCCCTCTGAAGGAAGGTATTGACGAGATCTACACGAATAATCAATAAAAACGCTGAGTTATTCTACTAAATTTTGAAATTTTCGACCAAAACCCCAGTTTTCTATAGAAAAATTAGCAATATACGATTTGGATGCACCAAAAACGATATAATTTTGCTAAGCAGGTAGCTGATTGAGGTGTCAGAAGGAGCGCCTCAATGCGTTTGACAAAATAAAATCAATTTAAGTAATACAAATTTTCAAAATGACTATGTAAACTACGATAGGTTAGGTTTGGGTCAGGTTAGGTTAGGTTAGGTTTTTGGTTGCTCTTCTCTGCAAATAACTTTTTTATTTTCAGGCCGATTTCGGAGTTCGACCCCTCTGAAGGAAGGTATCGACGAGATCTACACGAATAAACAATAAAAACGCTGAGTTACTGTACTTAATTTTGAAATTTTCGACCAAAACCCCAGTTTTCTATAGAAAAATTTGCAATATACGAATTGGATGCACCAAAAACGATATAATTTTGCTAAGCAGGTAGCTGATTGAGGTGTCAGAAGGAGCGCCTCAATGCGTTTGACAAAATAAAATCAATTTAAGTACTACAAATTTTCAAAATGACTATGTAAACTACGATAGGTTAGGTTTGGGTCAGGTTAGGTTAGGTTAGGTTAGGTTTTTGGTTGCTCTTCTCTGCAAATAACTTTTTTATTTTCAGGCCGATTTCGGAGTTCGACCCCTCTGAAGGAAGGTATCGACGAGATCTACACGAATAAACAATAAAAACGCTGAGTTACTGTACTTAATTTTGAAATTTTCAACCAAAACCCCAGTTTTCTATAGAAAAATTAGCAATATACGATTTGGATGCACCAAAAACGATATAATTTTGCTAAGCAGGTAGCTGATTGAGGTGTCAGAAGGAGCGCCTCAATGCGTTTGACAAAATAAAATCAATTTAAGTAATACAAATTTTCAAAATGACTATGTAAACTACGATAGGTTAGGTTTGGGTCAGGTTAGGTTAGGTTAGGTTAGGTTTTTGGTTGCTCTTCTCTGCAAATAACTTTTTTATTTTCAAGCCGATTTCGGAGTTCGACCCCTCTGAAGGAAGGTATCGACGAGATCTACACGAATAAACAATAAAAACGCTGAGTTACTGTACTTAATTTTGAAATTTTCGACCAAAACCCTAGTTTTCTATAGAAAAATTAGCAATATACGATTTGGATGCACCAAAAACGATATAATTTTGCTAAGCAGGTAGCTGATTGAGGTGTCAGAAGGAGCGCCTCAATGCGTTTGACAAAATAAAATCAATTTAAGTAATACAAATTTTCAAAATGACTATGTAAACTACGATAGGTTAGGTTTGGGTCAGGTTAGGTTAGGTTAGGTTAGGTTTTTGGTTGCTCTTCTCTGCAAATAACTTTTTTATTTTCAAGCCGATTGCGGAGTTCGACCCCTCTGAAGGAAGGTATCGACGAGATCTACACGAATAAACAATAAAAACGCTGAGTTACTGTTCTAAATTTTGAAGTTTTCGACCAAAAACCCAGTTTTCTATAGAAAAATTAGCAATATACGATTTGGATGCACCAAAAACGATATAATTTTGCTAAGCAGGTAGCTGATTGAGGTGTCAGAAGGAGCGCCTCAATGCGTTTGACAAAATAAAATCAATTTAAGTAATACAAATTTTCAAAATGACTATGTAAACTACGATAGGTTAGGTTTGGCTCAGGTTAGGTTAGGTTTTTGGTAGCTCTTCTCTGCAAATAACTTTTTTATTTTCAAGCCGATTGCGGAGTTCGACCCCTCTGAAGGAAGGTATTGACGAGATCTACACGAATAATCAATAAAAACGCTGAGTTATTCTACTAAATTTTGTAATTTTCGACCAAAACCCCAGTTTTCTATAGAAAAATTAGCAATATACGATTTGGATGCACCAAAAACGATATAATTTTGCTAAGCAGGTAGCTGATTGAGGTGTCAGAAGGAGCGCCTCAATGCGTTTGACAAAATAAAATCAATTTATGTAATACAAATTTTCAAAATGACTATGTAAACTACGATAGGTTAGGTTTGGGTCAGGTTAGGTTAGGTTAGGTTAGGTTTTTGGTTGCTCTTCTCTGCAAATAACTTTTTTATTTTCAGGCCGATTTCGGAGTTCGACCCCTCTGAAGGAAGGTATCGACGAGATCTACACGAATAAACAATAAAAACGCTGAGTGACTGTACTTAATTTTGAAATTTTCGACCAAAACCCCAGTTTTCTATAGAAAAATTAGCAATATACGAATTGGATGCACCAAAAACGATATAATTTTGCTAAGCAGGTAGCTGATTGAGGTGTCAGAAGGAGCGCCTCAATGCGTTTGACAAAATAAAATCAATTTAAGTACTACAAATTTTCAAAATGACTATGTAAACTACGATAGGTTAGGTTTGGGTCAGGTTAGGTTAGGTTAGGTTAGGTTTTTGGTTGCTCTTCTCTGCAAATAACTTTTTTATTTTCAGGCCGATTTAGGAGTTCGACCCCTCTGAAGGAAGGTATCGACGAGATCTACACGAATAAACAATAAAAACGCTGAGTTACTGTACTTAATTTTGAAATTTTCGACCAAAACCCCAGTTTTCTATAGAAAAATTAGCAATATACGATTTGGATGCACCAAAAACGATATAATTTTGCTAAGCAGGTAGCTGATTGAGGTGTCAGAAGAAGCGCCTCAATGCGTTTGACAAAATAAAATCAATTTAAGTAATACAAATTTTCAAAATGACTATGTAAACTACGATAGGTTAGGTTTGGGTCAGGTTAGGTTAGGTTAGGTTTTTGGTTGCTCTTCTCTGCAAATAACTTTTTTATTTTCAAGCCGATTGCGGAGTTCGACCCCTCTGAAGGAAGGTATCGACGAGATCTACACGAATAAACAATAAAAACGCTGAGTTACTGTTCTAAATTTTGAAGTTTTCGACCAAAAACCCAGTTTTCTATAGAAAAATTAGCAATATACGATTTGGATGCACCAAAAACGATATAATTTTGCTAAGCAGGTAGCTGATTGAGGTGTCAGAAGGAGCGCCTCAATGCGTTTGACAAAATAAAATCAATTTAAGTATTACAAATTTTCAAAATGACTATGTAAACTACGATAGGTTAGGTTTGGGTCAGGTTAGGTTAGGTTAGGTTAGGTTTTTGGTTGCTCTTCTCTGCAAATGACTTTTTTATTTTCAAGCCGATTGCGGAGTTCGACCCCTCTGAAGGAAGGTATCGACGAGATCTACACGAATAAACAATAAAGACGCTGAGTTACTGTACTTAATTTTGAAATTTTCGACCAAAACCCCAGTTTTCTATAGAAAAATTAGCAATATACGATTTGGATGCACCAAAAACGATATAATTTTGCTAAGCAGGTAGCTCATTGAGGTGTCAGAAGGAGCGCCTCAATGCGTTTGACAAAATAAAATCAATTTAAGTAATACAAATTTTCAAAATGGCTATGTAAACTACGATAGGTTAGGTTTGGGTCAGGTTAGGTTAGGTTTTTGGTAGCTCTTCTCTGCAAATAACTTTTTTATTTTCAAGCCGATTGCGGAGTTCGACCCCTCTGAAGGAAGGTATTGACGAGATCTACACGAATAATCAATAAAAACGCTGAGTTACTGTACTTAATTTTGAAATTTTCGACCAAAACCCCAGTTTTCTATAGAAAAATTAGCAATATACGATTTGGATGCACCAAAAACGATATAATTTTGCTAAGCAGGTAGCTGATTGAGGTGTCAGAAGGAGCGCCTCAATGCGTTTGACAAAATAAAATCAATTTAAGTACTACAAATTTTCAAAATGACTATGTAAACTACGATAGGTTAGGTTTGGGTCAGGTTAGGTTAGGTTAGGTTAGGTTTTTGGTTGCTCTTCTCTGCAAATAACTTTTTTATTTTCAGGCCGATTTCGGAGTTCGACCCCTCTGAAGGAAGGTATCGACGAGATCTACACGAATAAACAATAAAAACGCTGAGTTACTGTACTTAATTTTGAAATTTTCAACCAAAACCCCAGTTTTCTATAGAAAAATTAGCAATATACGATTTGGATGCACCAAAAACGATATAATTTTGCTAAGCAGGTAGCTGATTGAGGTGTCAGAAGGAGCGCCTCAATGCGTTTGACAAAATAAAATCAATTTAAGTACTACAAATTTTCAAAATGACTATGTAAACTACGATAGGTTAGGTTTGGGTCAGGTTAGGTTAGGTTAGGTTAGGTTTTTGGTTGCTCTTCTCTGCAAATAACTTTTTTATTTTCAGGCCGATTTCGGAGTTCGACCCCTCTGAAGGAAGGTATCGACGAGATCTACACGAATAAACAATAAAAACGCTGAGTTACTGTACTTAATTTTGAAATTTTCAACCAAAACCCCAGTTTTCTATAGAAAAATTAGCAATATACGATTTGGATGCACCAAAAACGATATAATTTTGCTAAGCAGGTAGCTGATTGAGGTGTCAGAAGGAGCGCCTCAATGCGTTTGACAAAATAAAATCAATTTAAGTACTACAAATTTTCAAAATGACTATGTAAACTACGATAGGTTAGGTTTGGGTCAGGTTAGGTTAGGTTTTTGGTAGCTCTTCTCTGCAAATAACTTTTTTATTTTCAAGCCGATTGCGGAGTTCGACCCCTCTGAAGGAAGGTATTGACGAGATCTACACGAATAATCAATAAAAACGCTGAGTTACTGTACTAAATTTTGAAATTTTCGACCAAAACCCCAGTTTTCTATAGAAAAATTAGCAATATACGATTTGGATGCACCAAAAACGATATAATTTTGCTAAGCAGGTAGCTGATTGAGGTGTCAGAAGGAGCGCCTCAATGCGTTTGACAAAATAAAATCAATTTAAGTACTACAAATTTTCAAAATGACTATGTAAACTACTATAGGTTAGGTTTGGGTCAGGTTAGGTTAGGTTAGGTTTTTGGTTGCTCTTCTCTGCAAATAACTTTTTTATTTTCAGGCCGATTGCGGAGTTCGACCCCTCTGAAGGAAGGTATTGACGAGATCTACACGAATAATCAATAAAAACGCTGAGTTATTCTACTAAATTTTGAAATTTTCGACCAAAACCCCAGTTTTCTATAGAAAAATTAGCAATATACGATTTGGATGCACCAAAAACGATATAATTTTGCTAAGCAGGTAGCTGATTGAGGTGTCAGAAGGAGCGCCTCAATGCGTTTGACAAAATAAAATCAATTTAAGTAATACAAATTTTCAAAATGACTATGTAAACTACGATAGGTTAGGTTTGGGTCAGGTTAGGTTAGGTTAGGTTTTTGGTTGCTCTTCTCTGCAAATAACTTTTTTATTTTCAGGCCGATTTCGGAGTTCGACCCCTCTGAAGGAAGGTATCGACGAGATCTACACGAATAAACAATAAAAACGCTGAGTTACTGTACTTAATTTTGAAATTTTCGACCAAAACCCCAGTTTTCTATAGAAAAATTTGCAATATACGAATTGGATGCACCAAAAACGATATAATTTTGCTAAGCAGGTAGCTGATTGAGGTGTCAGAAGGAGCGCCTCAATGCGTTTGACAAAATAAAATCAATTTAAGTACTACAAATTTTCAAAATGACTATGTAAACTACGATAGGTTAGGTTTGGGTCAGGTTAGGTTAGGTTAGGTTAGGTTTTTGGTTGCTCTTCTCTGCAAATAACTTTTTTATTTTCAGGCCGATTGCGGAGTTCGACCCCTCTGAAGGAAGGTATTGACGAGATCTACACGAATAATCAATAAAAACGCTGAGTTACTGTACTAAATTTTGAAATTTTCGACCAAAACCCCAGTTTTCTATAGAAAAATTAGCAATATACGATTTGGATGCACCAAAAACGATATAATTTTGCTAAGCAGGTAGCTGATTGAGGTGTCAGAAGGAGCGCCTCAATGCGTTTGACAAAATAAAATCAATTTAAGTACTACAAATTTTCAAAATGACTATGTAAACTACTATAGGTTAGGTTTGGGTCAGGTTAGGTTAGGTTAGGTTTTTGGTTGCTCTTCTCTGCAAATAACTTTTTTATTTTCAGGCCGATTGCGGAGTTCGACCCCTCTGAAGGAAGGTATTGACGAGATCTACACGAATAATCAATAAAAACGCTGAGTTATTCTACTAAATTTTGAAATTTTCGACCAAAACCCCAGTTTTCTATAGAAAAATTAGCAATATACGATTTGGATGCACCAAAAACGATATAATTTTGCTAAGCAGGTAGCTGATTGAGGTGTCAGAAGGAGCGCCTCAATGCGTTTGACAAAATAAAATCAATTTAAGTAATACAAATTTTCAAAATGACTATGTAAACTACGATAGGTTAGGTTTGGGTCAGGTTAGGTTAGGTTAGGTTTTTGGTTGCTCTTCTCTGCAAATAACTTTTTTATTTTCAGGCCGATTTCGGAGTTCGACCCCTCTGAAGGAAGGTATCGACGAGATCTACACGAATAAACAATAAAAACGCTGAGTTACTGTACTTAATTTTGAAATTTTCGACCAAAACCCCAGTTTTCTATAGAAAAATTTGCAATATACGAATTGGATGCACCAAAAACGATATAATTTTGCTAAGCAGGTAGCTGATTGAGGTGTCAGAAGGAGCGCCTCAATGCGTTTGACAAAATAAAATCAATTTAAGTACTACAAATTTTCAAAATGACTATGTAAACTACGATAGGTTAGGTTTGGGTCAGGTTAGGTTAGGTTAGGTTAGGTTTTTGGTTGCTCTTCTCTGCAAATAACTTTTTTATTTTCAGGCCGATTTCGGAGTTCGACCCCTCTGAAGGAAGGTATCGACGAGATCTACACGAATAAACAATAAAAACGCTGAGTTACTGTACTTAATTTTGAAATTTTCAACCAAAACCCCAGTTTTCTATAGAAAAATTAGCAATATACGATTTGGATGCACCAAAAACGATATAATTTTGCTAAGCAGGTAGCTGATTGAGGTGTCAGAAGGAGCGCCTCAATGCGTTTGACAAAATAAAATCAATTTAAGTAATACAAATTTTCAAAATGACTATGTAAACTACGATAGGTTAGGTTTGGGTCAGGTTAGGTTAGGTTAGGTTAGGTTTTTGGTTGCTCTTCTCTGCAAATAACTTTTTTATTTTCAAGCCGATTTCGGAGTTCGACCCCTCTGAAGGAAGGTATCGACGAGATCTACACGAATAAACAATAAAAACGCTGAGTTACTGTACTTAATTTTGAAATTTTCGACCAAAACCCTAGTTTTCTATAGAAAAATTAGCAATATACGATTTGGATGCACCAAAAACGATATAATTTTGCTAAGCAGGTAGCTGATTGAGGTGTCAGAAGGAGCGCCTCAATGCGTTTGACAAAATAAAATCAATTTAAGTAATACAAATTTTCAAAATGACTATGTAAACTACGATAGGTTAGGTTTGGGTCAGGTTAGGTTAGGTTAGGTTAGGTTTTTGGTTGCTCTTCTCTGCAAATAACTTTTTTATTTTCAAGCCGATTGCGGAGTTCGACCCCTCTGAAGGAAGGTATCGACGAGATCTACACGAATAAACAATAAAAACGCTGAGTTACTGTTCTAAATTTTGAAGTTTTCGACCAAAAACCCAGTTTTCTATAGAAAAATTAGCAATATACGATTTGGATGCACCAAAAACGATATAATTTTGCTAAGCAGGTAGCTGATTGAGGTGTCAGAAGGAGCGCCTCAATGCGTTTGACAAAATAAAATCAATTTAAGTAATACAAATTTTCAAAATGACTATGTAAACTACGATAGGTTAGGTTTGGCTCAGGTTAGGTTAGGTTTTTGGTAGCTCTTCTCTGCAAATAACTTTTTTATTTTCAAGCCGATTGCGGAGTTCGACCCCTCTGAAGGAAGGTATTGACGAGATCTACACGAATAATCAATAAAAACGCTGAGTTATTCTACTAAATTTTGTAATTTTCGACCAAAACCCCAGTTTTCTATAGAAAAATTAGCAATATACGATTTGGATGCACCAAAAACGATATAATTTTGCTAAGCAGGTAGCTGATTGAGGTGTCAGAAGGAGCGCCTCAATGCGTTTGACAAAATAAAATCAATTTATGTAATACAAATTTTCAAAATGACTATGTAAACTACGATAGGTTAGGTTTGGGTCAGGTTAGGTTAGGTTAGGTTAGGTTTTTGGTTGCTCTTCTCTGCAAATAACTTTTTTATTTTCAGGCCGATTTCGGAGTTCGACCCCTCTGAAGGAAGGTATCGACGAGATCTACACGAATAAACAATAAAAACGCTGAGTGACTGTACTTAATTTTGAAATTTTCGACCAAAACCCCAGTTTTCTATAGAAAAATTAGCAATATACGAATTGGATGCACCAAAAACGATATAATTTTGCTAAGCAGGTAGCTGATTGAGGTGTCAGAAGGAGCGCCTCAATGCGTTTGACAAAATAAAATCAATTTAAGTACTACAAATTTTCAAAATGACTATGTAAACTACGATAGGTTAGGTTTGGGTCAGGTTAGGTTAGGTTAGGTTAGGTTTTTGGTTGCTCTTCTCTGCAAATAACTTTTTTATTTTCAGGCCGATTTAGGAGTTCGACCCCTCTGAAGGAAGGTATCGACGAGATCTACACGAATAAACAATAAAAACGCTGAGTTACTGTACTTAATTTTGAAATTTTCGACCAAAACCCCAGTTTTCTATAGAAAAATTAGCAATATACGATTTGGATGCACCAAAAACGATATAATTTTGCTAAGCAGGTAGCTGATTGAGGTGTCAGAAGAAGCGCCTCAATGCGTTTGACAAAATAAAATCAATTTAAGTAATACAAATTTTCAAAATGACTATGTAAACTACGATAGGTTAGGTTTGGGTCAGGTTAGGTTAGGTTAGGTTTTTGGTTGCTCTTCTCTGCAAATAACTTTTTTATTTTCAAGCCGATTGCGGAGTTCGACCCCTCTGAAGGAAGGTATCGACGAGATCTACACGAATAAACAATAAAAACGCTGAGTTACTGTTCTAAATTTTGAAGTTTTCGACCAAAAACCCAGTTTTCTATAGAAAAATTAGCAATATACGATTTGGATGCACCAAAAACGATATAATTTTGCTAAGCAGGTAGCTGATTGAGGTGTCAGAAGGAGCGTCTCAATGCGTTTGACAAAATAAAATCAATTTAAGTAATACAAATTTTCAAAATGACTATGTAAACTACGATAGGTTAGGTTTGGGTCAGGTTAGGTTAGGTTAGGTTTTTGGTTGCTCTTCTCTGCAAATAACTTTTTTATTTTCAGGCCGATTGCGGAGTTCGACCCCTCTGAAGGAAGGTATCGACGAGATCTACACGAATAAACAATAAAAACGCTGAGTTACTGTTCTAAATTTTGAAGTTTTCGACCAAAAACCCAGTTTTCTATAGAAAAATTAGCAATATACGATTTGGATGCACCAAAAACGATATAATTTTGCTAAGCAGGTAGCTGATTGAGGTGTCAGAAGGAGCGCCTCAATGCGTTTGACAAAATAAAATCAATTTAAGTAATACAAATTTTCAAAATGACTATGTAAACTACGATAGGTTTGGTTTGGGTCAGGTTAAGTTAGGTTTTTGGTAGCTCTTCTCTGCAAATAACTTTTTTATTTTCAAGCCGATTGCGGAGTTCAACCCCTCTGAAGGAAGGTATCGACGAGATCTACACGAATAAACAATAAAAACGCTGAGTTACTGTTCTAAATTTTGAAGTTTTCGACCAAAAACCCAGTTTTCTATAGAAAAATTAGCAATATACGATTTGGATGCACCAAAAAAGATATAATTTTGCTAAGCAGGTAGCTGATTGAGGTGTCAGAAGGAGCGCCTCAATGCGTTTGACAAAATAAAATCAATTTAAGTATTACAAATTTTCAAAATGACTATGTAAACTACGATAGGTTAGGTTTGGGTCAGGTTAGGTTAGGTTAGGTTAGGTTTTTGGTTGCTCTTCTCTGCAAATGACTTTTTTATTTTCAAGCCGATTGCGGAGTTCGACCCCTCTGAAGGAAGGTATCGACGAGATCTACACGAATAAACAATAAAGACGCTGAGTTACTGTACTTAATTTTGAAATTTTCGACCAAAACCCCAGTTTTCTATAGAAAAATTAGCAATATACGATTTGGATGCACCAAAAACGATATAATTTTGCTAAGCAGGTAGCTCATTGAGGTGTCAGAAGGAGCGCCTCAATGCGTTTGACAAAATAAAATCAATTTAAGTAATACAAATTTTCAAAATGGCTATGTAAACTACGATAGGTTAGGTTTGGGTCAGGTTAGGTTAGGTTTTTGGTAGCTCTTCTCTGCAAATAACTTTTTTATTTTCAAGCCGATTGCGGAGTTCGACCCCTCTGAAGGAAGGTATTGACGAGATCTACACGAATAATCAATAAAAACGCTGAGTTACTGTACTTAATTTTGAAATTTTCGACCAAAACCCCAGTTTTCTATAGAAAAATTAGCAATATACGATTTGGATGCACCAAAAACGATATAATTTTGCTAAGCAGGTAGCTGATTGAGGTGTCAGAAGGAGCGCCTCAATGCGTTTGACAAAATAAAATCAATTTAAGTACTACAAATTTTCAAAATGACTATGTAAACTACGATAGGTTAGGTTTGGGTCAGGTTAGGTTAGGTTAGGTTAGGTTTTTGGTTGCTCTTCTCTGCAAATAACTTTTTTATTTTCAGGCCGATTTCGGAGTTCGACCCCTCTGAAGGAAGGTATCGACGAGATCTACACGAATAAACAATAAAAACGCTGAGTTACTGTACTTAATTTTGAAATTTTCAACCAAAACCCCAGTTTTCTATAGAAAAATTAGCAATATACGATTTGGATGCACCAAAAACGATATAATTTTGCTAAGCAGGTAGCTGATTGAGGTGTCAGAAGGAGCGCCTCAATGCGTTTGACAAAATAAAATCAATTTAAGTACTACAAATTTTCAAAATGACTATGTAAACTACGATAGGTTAGGTTTGGGTCAGGTTAGGTTAGGTTAGGTTAGGTTTTTGGTTGCTCTTCTCTGCAAATAACTTTTTTATTTTCAGGCCGATTTCGGAGTTCGACCCCTCTGAAGGAAGGTATCGACGAGATCTACACGAATAAACAATAAAAACGCTGAGTTACTGTACTTAATTTTGAAATTTTCAACCAAAACCCCAGTTTTCTATAGAAAAATTAGCAATATACGATTTGGATGCACCAAAAACGATATAATTTTGCTAAGCAGGTAGCTGATTGAGGTGTCAGAAGGAGCGCCTCAATGCGTTTGACAAAATAAAATCAATTTAAGTAATACAAATTTTCAAAATGACTATGTAAACTACGATAGGTTAGGTTTGGGTCAGGTTAGGTTAGGTTAGGTTAGGTTTTTGGTTGCTCTTCTCTGCAAATAACTTTTTTATTTTCAAGCCGATTTCGGAGTTCGACCCCTCTGAAGGAAGGTATCGACGAGATCTACACGAATAAACAATAAAAACGCTGAGTTACAATACTTTATTTTGAAATTTTCGACCAAAACCCCAGTTTTCTATAGAAAAATTAGCAATATACAATTTGGATGCACCAAAAACGATATAATTTTGCTAAGCAGGTAGCTAATTGAGGTGTCAGAAGGAGCGCCTCAATGCGTTTGACAAAATAAAATCAATTTAAGTAATACAAATTTTCAAAATGACTATGTAAACTACGATAGGTTAGGTTTGGCTCAGGTTAGGTTAGGTTTTTGGTAGCTCTTCTCTGCAAATAACTTTTTTATTTTCAAGCCGATTGCGGAGTTCGACCCCTCTGAAGGAAGGTATTGACGAGATCTACACGAATAATCAATAAAAACGCTGAGTTATTCTACTAAATTTTGTAATTTTCGACCAAAACCCCAGTTTTCTATAGAAAAATTAGCAATATACGATTTGGATGCACCAAAAACGATATAATTTTGCTAAGCAGGTAGCTGATTGAGGTGTCAGAAGGAGCGCCTCAATGCGTTTGACAAAATAAAATCAATTTAAGTATTACAAATTTTCAAAATGACTATGTAAACTACGATAGGTTAGGTTTGGGTCAGGTTAGGTTAGGTTAGGTTAGGTTTTTGGTTGCTCTTCTCTGCAAATAACTTTTTTATTTTCAGGCCGATTTCGGAGTTCGACCCCTCTGAAGGAAGGTATTGACGAGATCTACACGAATAAACAATAAAAACGCTGAGTTATTCTACTAAATTTTGTAATTTTCGACCAAAACCCCAGTTTTCTATAGAAAAATTAGCAATATACGATTTGGATGCACCAAAAACGATATAATTTTGCTAAGCAGGTAGCTGATTGAGGTGTCAGAAGGAGCGCCTCAATGCGTTTGACAAAATAAAATCAATTTAAGTAATACAAATTTTCAAAATGACTATGTAAACTACGATAGGTTAGGTTTGGGTCAGGTTAGGTTAGGTTAGGTTAGGTTTTTGGTTGCTCTTCTCTGCAAATAACTTTTTTATTTTCAAGCCGATTGCGGAGTTCGACCCCTCTGAAGGAAGGTATTGACGAGATCTACACGAATAATCAATAAAAACGCTGAGTTATTCTACTAAATTTTGTAATTTTCGACCAAAACCCCAGTTTTCTATAGAAAAATTAGCAATATACGATTTGGATGCACCAAAAACGATATAATTTTGCTAAGCAGGTAGCTAATTGAGGTGTCAGAAGGAGCGCCTCAATGCGTTTGACAAAATAAAATCAATTTAAGTAATACAAATTTTCAAAATGACTATGTAAACTACGATAGGTTAGGTTTGGCTCAGGTTAGGTTAGGTTTTTGGTAGCTCTTCTCTGCAAATAACTTTTTTATTTTCAAGCCGATTGCGGAGTTCGACCCCTCTGAAGGAAGGTATTGACGAGATCTACACGAATAATCAATAAAAACGCTGAGTTATTCTACTAAATTTTGTAATTTTCGACCAAAACCCCAGTTTTCTATAGAAAAATTAGCAATATACGATTTGGATGCACCAAAAACGATATAATTTTGCTAAGCAGGTAGCTGATTGAGGTGTCAGAAGGAGCGCCTCAATGCGTTTGACAAAATAAAATCAATTTAAGTAATACAAATTTTCAAAATGACTATGTAAACTACGATAGGTTAGGTTTGGGTCAGGTTAGGTTAGGTTAGGTTAGGTTTTTGGTTGCTCTTCTCTGCAAATAACTTTTTTATTTTCAGGCCGATTTCGGAGTTCGACCCCTCTGAAGGAAGGTATCGACGAGATCTACACGAATAAACAATAAAAACGCTGAGTTACTGTACTTAATTTTGAAATTTTCGACCAAAACCCCAGTTTTCTATAGAAAAATTAGCAATATACGAATTGGATGCACCAAAAAAGATATAATTTTGCTAAGCAGGTAGCTGATTGAGGTGTCAGAAGGAGCGCCTCAATGCGTTTGACAAAATAAAATCAATTTAAGTAATACAAATTTTCAAAATGACTATGTAAACTACGATAGGTTAGGTTTGGGTCAGGTTAGGTTAGGTTAGGTTAGGTTTTTGGTTGCTCTTCTCTGCAAATAACTTTTTTATTTTCAGGCCGATTTCGGAGTTCGACCCCTCTGAAGGAAGGTATCGACGAGATCTACACGAATAAACAATAAAAACGCTGAGTTACTGTACTTAATTTTGAATTTTCGACCAAAACCCCAGTTTTCTATAGAAAAATTAGCAATATACGATTTGGATGCACCAAAAACGATATAATTTTGCTAAGCAGGTAGCTGATTGAGGTGTCAGAAGGAGCGCCTCAATGCGTTTGACAAAATAAAATCAATTTAAGTAATACAAATTTTCAAAATGACTATGTAAACTACGATAGGTTAGGTTTGGGTCAGGTTAGGTTAGGTTAGGTTAGGTTTTTGGTTGCTCTTCTCTGCAAATAACTTTTTTATTTTCAGGCCGATTGCGGAGTTCGACACCTCTGAAGGAAGGTATCGACGAGATCTACACGAATAAACAATAAAAACGCTGAGTTACTATTCTAAATTTTGAAGTTTTCGACCAAAAACCCAGTTTTCTATAGAAAAATTAGCAATATACGATTTGGATGCACCAAAAACGATATAATTTTGCTAAGCAGGTAGCTGATTGAGGTGTCAGAAGGAGCGTCTCAATGCGTTTGACAAAATAAAATCAATTTAAGTAATACAAATTTTCAAAATGACTATGTAAACTACGATAGGTTAGGTTTGGGTCAGGTTAGGTTAGGTTAGGTTTTTGGTTGCTCTTCTCTGCAAATAACTTTTTTATTTTCAGGCCGATTGCGGAGTTCGACCCCTCTGAAGGAAGGTATCGACGAGATCTACACGAATAAACAATAAAAACGCTGAGTTACTGTTCTAAATTTTGAAGTTTTCGACCAAAAACCCAGTTTTCTATAGAAAAATTAGCAATATACGATTTGGATGCACCAAAAACGATATAATTTTGCTAAGCAGGTAGCTGATTGAGGTGTCAGAAGGAGCGCCTCAATGCGTTTGACAAAATAAAATCAATTTAAGTAATACAAATTTTCAAAATGACTATGTAAACTACGATAGGTTTGGTTTGGGTCAGGTTAAGTTAGGTTTTTGGTAGCTCTTCTCTGCAAATAACTTTTTTATTTTCAAGCTGATTGCGGAGTTCGACCCCTCTGAAGGAAGGTATCGACGAGATCTACACGAATAAACAATAAAAACGCTGAGTTACTGTTCTAAATTTTGAAGTTTTCGACCAAAAACCCAGTTTTCTATAGAAAAATTAGCAATATACGATTTGGATGCACCAAAAAAGATATAATTTTGCTAAGCAGGTAGCTGATTGAGGTGTCAGAAGGAGCGCCTCAATGCGTTTGACAAAATAAAATCAATTTAAGTATTACAAATTTTCAAAATGACTATGTAAACTACGATAGGTTAGGTTTGGGTCAGGTTAGGTTAGGTTAGGTTAGGTTTTTGGTTGCTCTTCTCTGCATATGACTTTTTTATTTTCAAGCCGATTGCGGAGTTCGACCCCTCTGAAGGAAGGTATCGACGAGATCTACACGAATAAACAATAAAAACGCTGAGTTACTGTACTTAATTTTGAAATTTTCGACCAAAACCCCAGTTTTCTATAGAAAAATTAGCAATATACGATTTGGATGCACCAAAAACGATATAATTTTGCTAAGCAGGTAGCTCATTGAGGTGTCAGAAGGAGCGCCTCAATGCGTTTGACAAAATAAAATCAATTTAAGTAATACAAATTTTCAAAATGGCTATGTTAACTACGATAGGTTAGGTTTGGGTCAGGTTAGGTTAGGTTTTTGGTAGCTCTTCTCTGCAAATAACTTTTTTATTTTCAAGCCGATTGCGGAGTTCGACCCCTCTGAAGGAAGGTATTGACGAGATCTACACGAATAATCAATAAAAACGCTGAGTTACTGTACTTAATTTTGAAATTTTCGACCAAAACCCCAGTTTTCTATAGAAAAATTAGCAATATACGATTTGGATGCACCAAAAACGATATAATTTTGCTAAGCAGGTAGCTGATTGAGGTGTCAGAAGGAGCGCCTCAATGCGTTTGACAAAATAAAATCAATTTAAGTACTACAAATTTTCAAAATGACTATGTAATCTACTATAGGTTAGGTTTGGGTCAGGTTAGTTTAGGTTAGCTTTTTGGTTGCTCTTCTCTGCAAATAACTTTTTTATTTTCAGGCCGATTTCGGAGTTCAACCCCTCTGAAGGAAGGTATCGACGAGATCTACACGAATAAACAATAAAAACGCTGAGTTACTGTACTTAATTTTGAAATTTTCGACCAAAACCCCAGTTTTCTATAGAAAAATTAGCAATATACGATTTGGATGCACCAAAAACGATATAATTTTGCTAAGCAGGTAGCTGATTGAGGTGTCAGAAGGAGCGCCTCAATGCGTTTGACAAAATAAAATCAATTTAAGAAATACAAATTTTCAAAATGACTATGTAAACTACGATAGGTTAGGTTTGGGTCAGGTTAGGTTAGGTTAGGTTAGGTTTTTGGTTGCTCTTCTCTGCAAATAACTTTATTTATTTTCAGGCCGATTTCGGAGTTCGACCCCTCTGAAGGAAGGTATTGACGAGATCTACACGAATAAACAATAAAAACGCTGAGTTACTGTACTTAATTTTGAAATTTTCAACCAAAACCCCAGTTTTCTATAGAAAAATTAGCAATATACGATTTGGATGCACCAAAAACGATATAATTTTGCTAAGCAGGTAGCTGATTGAGGTGTCAGAAGGAGCGCCTCAATGCGTTTGACAAAATAAAATCAATTTAAGTACTACAAATTTTCAAAATGACTATGTAAACTACGATAGGTTAGGTTTGGGTCAGGTTAGGTTAGGTTAGGTTAGGTTTTTGGTTGCTCTTCTCTGCAAATAACTTTTTTATTTTCAGGCCGATTTCGGAGTTCGACCCCTCTGATGGAAGGTATCGACGAGATCTACACGAATAAACAATAAAAACGCTGAGTTACTGTACTTAATTTTGAAATTTTCAACCAAAACCCCAGTTTTCTATAGAAAAATTAGCAATATACGATTTGGATGCACCAAAAACGATATAATTTTGCTAAGCAGGTAGCTGATTGAGGTGTCAGAAGGAGCGCCTCAATGCGTTTGACAAAATAAAATCAATTTAAGTAATACAAATTTTCAAAATGACTATGTAAACTACGATAGGTTAGGTTTGGGTCAGGTTAGGTTAGGTTAGGTTAGGTTTTTGGTTGCTCTTCTCTGCAAATAACTTTTTTATTTTCAAGCCGATTTCGGAGTTCGACCCCTCTGAAGGAAGGTATCGACGAGATCTACACGAATAAACAATAAAAACGCTGAGTTACAATACTTTATTTTGAAATTTTCGACCAAAACCCCAGTTTTCTATAGAAAAATTAGCAATATACAATTTGGATGCACCAAAAACGATATAATTTTGCTAAGCAGGTAGCTAATTGAGGTGTCAGAAGGAGCGCCTCAATGCGTTTGACAAAATAAAATCAATTTAAGTAATACAAATTTTCAAAATGACTATGTAAACTACGATAGGTTAGGTTTGGCTCAGGTTAGGTTAGGTTTTTGGTAGCTCTTCTCTGCAAATAACTTTTTTATTTTCAAGCCGATTGCGGAGTTCGACCCCTCTGAAGGAAGGTATTGACGAGATCTACACGAATAATCAATAAAAACGCTGAGTTATTCTACTAAATTTTGTAATTTTCGACCAAAACCCCAGTTTTCTATAGAAAAATTAGCAATATACGATTTGGATGCACCAAAAACGATATAATTTTGCTAAGCAGGTAGCTGATTGAGGTGTCAGAAGGAGCGCCTCAATGCGTTTGACAAAATAAAATCAATTTAAGTAATACAAATTTTCAAAATGACTATGTAAACTACGATAGGTTAGGTTTGGGTCAGGTTAGGTTAGGTTAGGTTAGGTTTTTGGTTGCTCTTCTCTGCAAATAACTTTTTTATTTTCAGGCCGATTGCGGAGTTCGACACCTCTGAAGGAAGGTATCGACGAGATCTACACGAATAATCAATAAAAACGCTGAGTTATTCTACTAAATTTTGTAATTTTCGACCAAAACCCCAGTTTTCTATAGAAAAATTAGCAATATACGATTTGGATGCACCAAAAACGATATAATTTTGCTAAGCAGGTAGCTAATTGAGGTGTCAGAAGGAGCGCCTCAATGCGTTTGACAAAATAAAATCAATTTAAGTAATACAAATTTTCAAAATGACTATGTAAACTACGATAGGTTAGGTTTGGCTCAGGTTAGGTTAGGTTTTTGGTAGCTCTTCTCTGCAAATAACTTTTTTATTTTCAAGCCGATTGCGGAGTCCGACCCCTCTGAAGGAAGGTATTGACGAGATCTACACGAATAATCAATAAAAACGCTGAGTTATTCTACTAAATTTTGTAATTTTCGACCAAAACCCCAGTTTTCTATAGAAAAATTAGCAATATACGATTTGGATGCACCAAAAACGATATAATTTTGCTAAGCAGGTAGCTGATTGAGGTGTCAGAAGGAGCGCCTCAATGCGTTTGACAAAATAAAATCAATTTAAGTAATACAAATTTTCAAAATGACTATGTAAACTACGATAGGTTATGTTTGGGTCAGGTTAGGTTAGGTTAGGTTTTTGGTTGCTCTTCTCTGCAAATAACTTTTTTATTTTCAGGCCGATTTCGGAGTTCGACCCCTCTGAAGGAAGGTATCGACGAGATCTACACGAATAAACAATAAAAACGCTGAGTTACTGTACTTAATTTTGAAATTTTCGACCAAAACCCCAGTTTTCTATAGAAAAATTAGCAATATACGAATTGGATGCACCAAAAAAGATATAATTTTGCTAAGCAGGTAGCTGATTGAGGTGTCAGAAGGAGCGCCTCAATGCGTTTGACAAAATAAAATCAATTTAAGTAATACAAATTTTCAAAATGACTATGTAAACTACGATAGGTTAGGTTTGGGTCAGGTTAGGTTAGGTTAGGTTAGGTTTTTGGTTGCTCTTCTCTGCAAATAACTTTTTTATTTTCAGGCCGATTTCGGAGTTCGACCCCTCTGAAGGAAGGTATCGACGAGATCTACACGAATAAACAATAAAAACGCTGAGTTACTGTACTTAATTTTGAATTTTCGACCAAAACCCCAGTTTTCTATAGAAAAATTAGCAATATACGATTTGGATGCACCAAAAACGATATAATTTTGCTAAGCAGGTAGCTGATTGAGGTGTCAGAAGGAGCGCCTCAATGCGTTTGACAAAATAAAATCAATTTAAGTAATACAAATTTTCAAAATGACTATGTAAACTACGATAGGTTAGGTTTGGGTCAGGTTAGGTTAGGTTAGGTTAGGTTTTTGGTTGCTCTTCTCTGCAAATAACTTTTTTATTTTCAGGCCGATTGCGGAGTTCGACCCCTCTGAAGGAAGGTATCGACGAGATCTACACGAATAAACAATAAAAACGCTGAGTTACTATTCTAAATTTTGAAGTTTTCGACCAAAAACCCAGTTTTTTATAGAAAAATTAGCAATATACGATTTGGATGCACCAAAAACGATATAATTTTGCTAAGCAGGTAGCTGATTGAGGTGTCAGAAGGAGCGTCTCAATGCGTTTGACAAAATAAAATCAATTTAAGTAATACAAATTTTCAAAATGACTATGTAAACTACGATAGGTTAGGTTTGGGTCAGGTTAGGTTAGGTTAGGTTAGGTTAGCGTTTAGTTGCAAATAACTTTTTTATTTTCAAGCCGATTGCGGAGTTCGACCCCTCTGAAGGAAGGTATCGACGAGATCTACACGAATAAACAATAAAAACGCTGAGTTACTGTTCTAAATTTTGAAGTTTTCGACCAAAAACCCAGTTTTCTATAGAAAAATTAGCAATATACGATTTGGATGCACCAAAAACGATATAATTTTGCTAAGCAGGTAGCTGATTGAGGTGTCAGAAGGAGCGCCTCAATGCGTTTGACAAAATAAAATCAATTTAAGTAATACAAATTTTCAAAATGACTATGTAAACTACGATAGGTTTGGTTTGGGTCAGGTTAAGTTAGGTTTTTGGTAGCTCTTCTCTGCAAATAACTTTTTTATTTTCAAGCTGATTGCGGAGTTCGACCCCTCTGAAGGAAGGTATCGACGAGATCTACACGAATAAACAATAAAAACGCTGAGTTACTGTTCTAAATTTTGAAGTTTTCGACCAAAAACCCAGTTTTCTATAGAAAAATTAGCAATATACGATTTGGATGCACCAAAAAAGATATAATTTTGCTAAGCAGGTAGCTGATTGAGGTGTCAGAAGGAGCGCCTCAATGCGTTTGACAAAATAAAATCAATTTAAGTATTACAAATTTTCAAAATGACTATGTAAACTACGATAGGTTAGGTTTGGGTCAGGTTAGGTTAGGTTAGGTTAGGTTTTTGGTTGCTCTTCTCTGCATATGACTTTTTTATTTTCAAGCCGATTGCGGAGTTCGACCCCTCTGAAGGAAGGTATCGACGAGATCTACACGAATAAACAATAAAAACGCTGAGTTACTGTACTTAATTTTGAAATTTTCGACCAAAACCCCAGTTTTCTATAGAAAAATTAGCAATATACGATTTGGATGCACCAAAAACGATATAATTTTGCTAAGCAGGTAGCTCATTGAGGTGTCAGAAGGAGCGCCTCAATGCGTTTGACAAAATAAAATCAATTTAAGTAATACAAATTTTCAAAATGGCTATGTTAACTACGATAGGTTAGGTTTGGGTCAGGTTAGGTTAGGTTTTTGGTAGCTCTTCTCTGCAAATAACTTTTTTATTTTCAAGCCGATTGCGGAGTTCGACCCCTCTGAAGGAAGGTATTGACGAGATCTACACGAATAATCAATAAAAACGCTGAGTTACTGTACTTAATTTTAAAATTTTCGACCAAAACCCCAGTTTTCTATAGAAAAATTAGCAATATACGATTTGGATGCACCAAAAACGATATAATTTTGCTAAGCAGGTAGCTGATTGAGGTGTCAGAAGGAGCGCCTCAATGCGTTTGACAAAATAAAATCAATTTAAGTACTACAAATTTTCAAAATGACTATGTAATCTACTATAGGTTAGGTTTGGGTCAGGTTAGTTTAGGTTAGCTTTTTGGTTGCTCTTCTCTGCAAATAACTTTTTTATTTTCAGGCCGATTTCGGAGTTCAACCCCTCTGAAGGAAGGTATCGACGAGATCTACACGAATAAACAATAAAAACGCTGAGTTACTGTACTTAATTTTGAAATTTTCGACCAAAACCCCAGTTTTCTATAGAAAAATTAGCAATATACGATTTGGATGCACCAAAAACGATATAATTTTGCTAAGCAGGTAGCTGATTGAGGTGTCAGAAGGAGCGCCTCAATGCGTTTGACAAAATAAAATCAATTTAAGAAATACAAATTTTCAAAATGACTATGTAAACTACGATAGGTTAGGTTTGGGTCAGGTTAGGTTAGGTTAGGTTAGGTTTTTGGTTGCTCTTCTCTGCAAATAACTTTATTTATTTTCAGGCCGATTTCGGAGTTCGACCCCTCTGAAGGAAGGTATTGACGAGATCTACACGAATAAACAATAAAAACGCTGAGTGACTGTACTTAATTTTGAAATTTTCGACCAAAACCCCAGTTTTCTATAGAAAAATTAGCAATATACGATTTGGATGCACCAAAAACGATGTAATTTTGCTAAGCAGGTAGCTAATTGAGGTGTCAGAAGGAGCGCCTCAATGCGTTTGACAAAATAAAATCAATTTAACTAATACAAATTTTCAAAATGACTATGTAAACTACGATAGGTTAGGTTTGGGTCAGGTTAGGTTAGGTTTTTGGTAGCTCTTCTCTGCAAATAACTTTTTTATTTTCAAGCCGATTGCGGAGTTCGACCCCTCTGAAGGAAGGTATTGACGAGATCTACACGAATAATCAATAAAAACGCTGAGTTATTGTACTAAATTTTTAAATTTTCGACCAAAACCCCAGTTTTCTATAGAAAAATTAGCAATATACGATTTGGATGCACCAAAAACGATATAATTTTGCTAAGCAGGTAGCTGATTGAGGTGTCAGAAGGAGCGCCTCAATGCGTTTGACAAAATAAAATCAATTTAAGTAAAACAAATTTTCAAAATGACTATGTAAACTACGATAGGTTAGGTTTGGGTCAGGTTAGGTTAGGTTTTTGGTAGCTCTTCTCTGCAAATAACTTTTTTATTTTCAAGCCGATTGCGGAGTTCGACCCCTCTGAAGGAAGGTATTGACGAGATCTACACGAATAAACAATAAAAACGCTGAGTTACTGTTCTAAATTTTGAAGTTTTCGACCAAAAACCCAGTTTTCTATAGAAAAATTAGCAATATACGATTTGGATGCACCAAAAACGATATAATTTTGCTAAGCAGGTAGCTGATTGAGGTGTCAGAAGGAGCGCCTCAATGCGTTTGACAAAATAAAATCAATTTAAGTACTACAAATTTTCAAAATGACTATGTAAACTACGATAGGTTAGGTTTGGGTCAGGTTAGGTTAGGTTAGGTTAGGTTTTTGGTTGCTCTTCTCTGCAAATAACTTTTTTATTTTCAGGCCGATTTCGGAATTCGACCCCTCTGAAGGAAGGTATCGACGAGATCTACACGAATAAACAATAAAAACGCTGAGTTACTGTACTTAATTTTGAAATTTTCGACCAAAACCCCAGTTTTCTATAGAAAAATTAGCAATATACGATTTGGATGCACCAAAAACGATATAATTTTGCTAAGCAGGTAGCTAATTGAGGTGTCAGAAGGAGCGCCTCAATGCGTTTGACAAAATAAAATCAATTTAAGTAATACAAATTTTCAAAATGACTATGTAAACTACGATAGGTTAGGTTTGGGTCAGGTTAGGTTAGGTTAGGTTAGGTTTTTGGTTGCTCTTCTCTGCAAATAACTTTTTTATTTTCAGGCCGATTTCGGAGTTCGACCCCTCTGAAGGAAGGTATTGACGAGATCTACACGAATAAACAATAAAAACGCTGAGTGACTTTACTTAATTTTGAAATTTTCGACCAAAACCCCAGTTTTCTATAGAAAAATTAGCAATATACGATTTGGATGCACCAAAAACGATGTAATTTTGCTAAGCAGGTAGCTAATTGAGGTGTCAGAAGGAGCGGCTCAATGCGTTTGACAAAATAAAATCAATTTAACTAATACAAATTTTCAAAATGACTATGTAAACTACGATAGGTTAGGTTTGGGTCAGGTTAGGTTAGGTTTTTGGTAGCTCTTCTCTGCAAATAACTTTTTTATTTTCAAGCCGATTGCGGAGTTCGACCCCTCTGAAGGAAGGTATTGACGAGATCTACACGAATAATAAATAAAAACGCTGAGTTATTGTACTAAATTTTGAAATTTTCGACCAAAACCCCAGTTTTCTATAGAAAAATTAGCAATATACGATTTGGATGCACCAAAAACGATATAATTTTGCTAAGCAGGTAGCTGATTGAGGTGTCAGAAGGAGCGCCTCAATGCGTTTGACAAAATAAAATCAATTTAAGTAAAACAAATTTTCAAAATGACTATGTAAACTACGATAGGTTAGGTTTGGGTCAGGTTAGGTTAGGTTTTTGGTAGCTCTTCTCTGCAAATAACTTTTTTATTTTCAAGCCGATTGCGGAGTTCGACCCCTCTGAAGGAAGGTATTGACGAGATCTACACGAATAATCAATAAAAACGCTGAGTTATTGTACTAAATTTTGAAATTTTCGACCAAAACCCCAGTTTTCTATAGAAAAATTAGCAATATACGATTTGGATGCACCAAAAACGATATAATTTTGCTAAGCAGGTAGCTGATTGAGGTGTCAGAAGGAGCGCCTCAATGCGTTTGACAAAATAAAATCAATTTAAGTAAAACAAATTTTCAAAATGACTATGTAAACTACGATAGGTTAGGTTTGGGTCAGGTTAGGTTAGGTTTTTGGTAGCTCTTCTCTGCAAATAACTTTTTTATTTTCAAGCCGATTGCGGAGTTCGACCCCTCTGAAGGAAGGTATTGACGAGATCTACACGAATAATCAATAAAAACGCTGAGTTATTGTACTAAATTTTGAAATTTTCGACCAAAACCCCAGTTTTCTATAGAAAAATTAGCAATATACGATTTGGATGCACCAAAAACGATATAATTTTGCTAAGCAGGTAGCTGATTGAGGTGTCAGAAGGAGCGCCTCAATGCGTTTGACAAAATAAAATCAATTTAAGTAATACAAATTTTCAAAATGACTATGTAAACTTCGATAGGTTTGGTTTGGGTCAGGTTAAGTTAGGTTTTTGGTAGCTCTTCTCTGCAAATAACTTTTTTATTTTCAAGCCGATTGCGGAGTTCGACCCCTCTGAAGGAAGGTATCGACGAGATCTACACGAATAAACAATAAAAACGCTGAGTTACTGTTCTAAATTTTGAAGTTTTCGACCAAAAAACCAGTTTTCTATAGAAAAATTAGCAATATACGATTTGGATGCACCAAAAAAGATATAATATGTTATTGTTATGTAACTGGGCACTGTCCGTATAACTAACAATAAATAAATAAATAAATAAATAAATAATTTTGCTAAGCAGGTAGCTGATTGAGGTGTCAGAAGGAGCGCCTCAATGCGTTTGACAAAATAAAATCAATTTAAGTAATACAAATTTTCAAAATGACTATGTAAACTACGATAGGTTAGGTTTGGGTCAGGTTAGGTTAGGTTAGGTTAGGTTTTTGGTTGCTCTTCTCTGCAAATGACTTTTTTATTTTCAAGCCGATTGCGGAGTTCGACCCCTCTGAAGGAAGGTATCGACGAGATCTACACGAATAAACAATAAAAACGCTGAGTTACTGTACTTAATTTTGAAATTTTCGACCAAAACCCCAGTTTTCTATAGAAAAATTAGCAATATACGATTTGGATGCACCAAAAACGATATAATTTTGCTAAGCAGGTAGCTCATTGAGGTGTCAGAAGGAGCGCCTCAATGCGTTTGACAAAATAAAATCAATTTAAGTAATACAAATTTTCAAAATGGCTATGTAAACTACGATAGGTTAGGTTTGGGTCAGGTTAGGTTAGGTTTTTGGTAGCTCTTCTGTGCAAATAACTTTTTTATTTTCAAGCCGATTGCGGAGTTCGACCCCTCTGAAGGAAGGTATTGACGAGATCTACACGAATAATCAATAAAAACGCTGAGTTACTGTACTTAATTTTGAAATTTTCGACCAAAACCCCAGTTTTCTATAGAAAAATTAGCAATATACGATTTGGATGCACCAAAAACGATATAATTTTGCTAAGCAGGTAGCTGATTGAGGTGTCAGAAGGAGCGCCTCAATGCGTTTGACAAAATAAAATCAATTTAAGTACTACAAATTTTCAAAATGACTATGTAATCTACTATAGGTTAGGTTTGGGTCAGGTTAGGTTAGGTTAGGTTTTTGGTTGCTCTTCTCTGCAAATAACTTTTTTATTTTCAGGCCGATTTCGGAGTTCGACCCCTCTGAAGGAAGGTATCGACGAGATCTACACGAATAAACAATAAAAACGCTGAGTTACTGTACTTAATTTTGAAATTTTCGACCAAAACCCCAGTTTTCTATAGAAAAATTAGCAATATACGATTTGGATGCACCAAAAACGATATAATTTTGCTAAGCAGGTAGCTGATTGAGGTGTCAGAAGGAGCGCCTCAATGCGTTTGACAAAATAAAATCAATTTAAGTAATACAAATTTTCAAAATGACTATGTAAACTACGATAGGTTAGGTTTGGGTCAGGTTAGGTTAGGTTAGGTTAGGTTTTTGGTTGCTCTTCTCTGCAAATAACTTTTTTATTTTCAGGCCGATTTCGGAGTTCGACCCCTCTGAAGGAAGGTATTGACGAGATCTACACGAATAAACAATAAAAACGCTGAGTGACTGTACTTAATTTTGAAATTTTCGACCAAAACCCCAGTTTTCTATAGAAAAATTAGCAATATACGATTTGGATGCACCAAAAACGATGTAATTTTGCTAAGCAGGTAGCTAATTGAGGTGTCAGAAGGAGCGCCTCAATGCGTTTGACAAAATAAAATCAATTTAACTAATACAAATTTTCAAAATGACTATGTAAACTACGATAGGTTAGGTTTGGGTCAGGTTAGGTTAGGTTTTTGGTAGCTCTTCTCTGCAAATAACTTTTTTATTTTCAAGCCGATTGCGGAGTTCGACCCCTCTGAAGGAAGGTATTGACGAGATCTACACGAATAATCAATAAAAACGCTGAGTTATTGTACAAAATTTTGAAATTTTCGACCAAAACCCCAGTTTTCTATAGAAAAATTAGCAATATACGATTTGGATGCACCAAAAACGATATAATTTTGCTAAGCAGGTAGCTGATTGAGGTGTCAGAAGGAGCGCCTCAATGCGTTTGACAAAATAAAATCAATTTAAGTAAAACAAATTTTCAAAATGACTATGTAAACTACGATAGGTTAGGTTTGGGTCAGGTTAGGTTAGGTTTTTGGTAGCTCTTCCCTGCAAATAACTTTTTTATTTTCAAGCCGATTGCGGAGTTCGACCCCTCTGAAGGAAGGTATTGACGAGATCTACACGAATAATCAATAAAAGCGCTGAGTTATTGTACTAAATTTTGAAATTTTCGACCAAAACCCCAGTTTTCTATAGAAAAATTAGCAATATACGATTTGGATGCACCAAAAACGATATAATTTTGCTAAGCAGGTAGCTGATTGAGGTGTCAGAAGGAGCGCCTCAATGCGTTTGACAAAATAAAATCAATTTAAGTAATACAAATTTTCAAAATGACTATGTAAACTACGATAGGTTAGGTTTGGGTCAGGTTAGGTTAGGTTAGGTTAGGTTTTTGGTTGCTCTTCTCTGCAAATGACTTTTTTATTTTCAAGCCGATTGCGGAGTTCGACCCCTCTGAAGGAAGGTATCGACGAGATCTACACGAATAAACAATAAAAACGCTGAGTTACTGTACTTAATTTTGAAATTTTCGACCAAAACCCCAGTTTTCTATAGAAAAATTAGCAATATACGATTTGGATGCACCAAAATCGATATAATTTTGCTAAGCAGGTAGCTGATTGAGGTGTCAGAAGGAGCGCCTCAATGCGTTTGACAAAATAAAATCAATTTAAGTACTACAAATTTTCAAAATGACTATGTAATCTACTATAGGTTAGGTTTGGGTCAGGTTAGGTTAGGTTAGGTTTTTGGTTGCTCTTCTCTGCAAATAACTTTTTTATTTTCAGGCCGATTTCGGAGTTCGACCCCTCTGAAGGAAGGTATCGACGAGATCTACACGAATAAACAATAAAAACGCTGAGTTACTGTACTTAATTTTGAAATTTTCGACCAAAACCCCAGTTTTCTATAGAAAAATTAGCAATATACGATTTGGATGCACCAAAAACGATATAATTTTGCTAAGCAGGTAGCTGATTGAGGTGTCAGAAGGAGCGCCTCAATGCGTTTGACAAAATAAAATCAATTTAAGTAATACAAATTTTCAAAATGACTATGTAAACTACGATAGGTTAGGTTTGGGTCAGGTTAGGTTAGGTTAGGTTAGGTTTTTGGTTGCTCTTCTCTGCAAATAACTTTTTTATTTTCAGGCCGATTTCGGAGTTCGACCCCTCTGAAGGAAGGTATTGACGAGATCTACACGAATAAACAATAAAAACGCTGAGTGACTGTACTTAATTTTGAAATTTTCGACCAAAACCCCAGTTTTCTATAGAAAAATTAGCAATATACGATTTGGATGCACCAAAAACGATGTAATTTTGCTAAGCAGGTAGCTAATTGAGGTGTCAGAAGGAGCGCCTCAATGCGTTTGACAAAATAAAATCAATTTAACTAATACAAATTTTCAAAATGACTATGTAAACTACGATAGGTTAGGTTTGGGTCAGGTTAGGTTAGGTTTTTGGTAGCTCTTCTCTGCAAATAACTTTTTTATTTTCAAGCCGATTGCGGAGTTCGACCCCTCTGAAGGAAGGTATTGACGAGATCTACACGAATAATCAATAAAAACGCTGAGTTATTGTACAAAATTTTGAAATTTTCGACCAAAACCCCAGTTTTCTATAGAAAAATTAGCAATATACGATTTGGATGCACCAAAAACGATATAATTTTGCTAAGCAGGTAGCTGATTGAGGTGTCAGAAGGAGCGCCTCAATGCGTTTGACAAAATAAAATCAATTTAAGTAAAACAAATTTTCAAAATGACTATGTAAACTACGATAGGTTAGGTTTGGGTCAGGTTAGGTTAGGTTTTTGGTAGCTCTTCCCTGCAAATAACTTTTTTATTTTCAAGCCGATTGCGGAGTTCGACCCCTCTGAAGGAAGGTATTGACGAGATCTACACGAATAATCAATAAAAGCGCTGAGTTATTGTACTAAATTTTGAAATTTTCGACCAAAACCCCAGTTTTCTATAGAAAAATTAGCAATATACGATTTGGATGCACCAAAAACGATATAATTTTGCTAAGCAGGTAGCTGATTGAGGTGTCAGAAGGAGCGCCTCAATGCGTTTGACAAAATAAAATCAATTTAAGTAATACAAATTTTCAAAATGACTATGTAAACTACGATAGGTTAGGTTTGGGTCAGGTTAGGTTAGGTTAGGTTAGGTTTTTGGTTGCTCTTCTCTGCAAATGACTTTTTTATTTTCAAGCCGATTGCGGAGTTCGACCCCTCTGAAGGAAGGTATCGACGAGATCTACACGAATAAACAATAAAAACGCTGAGTTACTGTACTTAATTTTGAAATTTTCGACCAAAACCCCAGTTTTCTATAGAAAAATTAGCAATATACGATTTGGATGCACCAAAATCGATATAATTTTGCTAAGCAGGTAGCTGATTGAGGTGTCAGAAGGAGCGCCTCAATGCGTTTGACAAAATAAAATCAATTTAAGTACTACAAATTTTCAAAATGACTATGTAAACTACGATAGGTTAGGTTTGGGTCAGGTTAGGTTAGGTTTTTGGTAGCTCTTCTCTGCAAATAACTTTTTTATTTTCAAGCCGATTGCGGAGTTCGACCCCTCTGAAGGAAGGTATTGACGAGATCTACACGAATAATCAATAAAAACGCTGAGTTACTGTACTAAATTTTGAAATTTTCGACCAAAACCCCAGTTTTCTATAGAAAAATTAGCAATATACGATTTGGATGCACCAAAAACGATATAATTTTGCTAAGCAGGTAGCTGATTGAGGTGTCAGAAGGAGCGCCTCAATGCGTTTGACAAAATAAAATCAATTTAAGTACTACAAATTTTCAAAATGACTATGTAAACTACTATAGGTTAGGTTTGGGTCAGGTTAGGTTAGGTTAGGTTAGGTTTTTGGTTGCTCTTCTCTGCAAATAACTTTTTTATTTTCAGGCCGATTTCGGAATTCGACCCCTCTGAAGGAAGGTATCGACGAGATCTACACGAATAAACAATAAAAACGCTGAGTTACTGTACTTAATTTTGAAATTTTCGACCAAAACCCCAGTTTTCTATAGAAAAATTAGCAATATACGATTTGGATGCACCAAAAACGATATAATTTTGCTAAGCAGGTAGCTAATTGAGGTGTCAGAAGGAGCGCCTCAATGCGTTTGACAAAATAAAATCAATTTAAGTAATACAAATTTTCAAAATGACTATGTAAACTACGATAGGTTAGGTTTGGGTCAGGTTAGGTTAGGTTAGGTTAGGTTTTTGGTTGCTCTTCTCTGCAAATAACTTTTTTATTTTCAGGCCGATTTCGGAGTTCGACCCCTCTGAAGGAAGGTATCGACGAGATCTACACGAATAAACAATAAAAACGCTGAGTGACTGTACTTAATTTTGAAATTTTCGACCAAAACCCCACTAATACAAATTTTCAAAATGACTATGTAAACTACGATAGGTTAGGTTTGGGTCAGGTTAGGTTAGGTTTTTGGTAGCTCTTCTCTGCAAATAACTTTTTTATTTTCAAGCCGATTGCGGAGTTCGACCCCTCTGAAGGAAGGTATTGACGAGATCTACACGAATAATCAATAAAACTGCTGAGTTATTGTACTAAATTTTGAAATTTTCGACCAAAACCCCAGTTTTCTATAGAAAAATTAGCAATATACGATTTGGATGCACCAAAAACGATATAATTTTGCTAAGCAGGTAGCTGATTGAGGTGTCAGAAGGAGCGCCTCAATGCGTTTGACAAAATAAAATCAATTTAAGTAAAACAAATTTTCAAAATGACTATGTAAACTACGATAGGTTAGGTTTGGGTCAGGTTAGGTTAGGTTTTTGGTAGCTCTTCTCTGCAAATAACTTTTTTATTTTCAAGCCGATTGCGGAGTTCGACCCCTCTGAAGGAAGGTATTGACGAGACCTACACGAATAATCAATAAAAACGCTGAGTTATTGTACTAAATTTTGAAATTTTCGACCAAAACCCCAGTTTTCTATAGAAAAATTAGCAATATACGATTTGGATGCACCAAAAACGATATAATTTTGCTAAGCAGGTAGCTGATTGAGGTGTCAGAAGGAGCGCCTCAATGCGTTTGACAAAATAAAATCAATTTAAGTAATACAAATTTTCAAAATGACTATGTAAACTACGATAGGTTAGGTTTGGGTCAGGTTAGGTTAGGTTAGGTTAGGTTTTTGGTTGCTCTTCTCTGCAAATAACTTTTTTATTTTCAAGCCGATTGCGGAGTTCGACCCCTCTGAAGGAAGGTATCGACGAGATCTACACGAATAAACAATAAAAACGCTGAGTTACTGTACTTAATTTTGAAATTTTCGACCAAAACCCCAGTTTTCTATAGAAAAATTAGCAATATACGATTTGGATGCACCAAAAACGATATAATTTTGCTAAGCAGGTAGCTGATTGAGGTGTCAGAAGGAGCGCCTCAATGCGTTTGACAAAATAAAATCAATTTAAGTACTACAAATTTTCAAAATGACTATGTAAACTACGATAGGTTAGGTTTGGGTCAGGTTAGGTTAGGTTTTTGGTAGCTCTTCTCTGCAAATAACTTTTTTATTTTCAAGCCGATTGCGGAGTTCGACCCCTCTGAAGGAAGGTATTGACGAGATCTACACGAATAATCAATAAAAACGCTGAGTTACTGTACTAAATTTTGAAATTTTCGACCAAAACCCCAGTTTTCTATAGAAAAATTAGCAATATACGATTTGGATGCACCAAAAACGATATAATTTTGCTAAGCAGGTAGCTGATTGAGGTGTCAGAAGGAGCGCCTCAATGCGTTTGACAAAATAAAATCAATTTAAGTACTACAAATTTTCAAAATGACTATGTAAACTACTATAGGTTAGGTTTGGGTCAGGTTAGGTTAGGTTAGGTTAGGTTTTTGGTTGCTCTTCTCTGCACATAACTTTTTTATTTTCAGGCCGATTTCGGAATTCGACCCCTCTGAAGGAAGGTATCGACGAGATCTACACGAATAAACAATAAAAACGCTGAGTTACTGTACTTAATTTTGAAATTTTCGACCAAAACCCCAGTTTTCTATAGAAAAATTAGCAATATACGATTTGGATGCACCAAAAACGATATAATTTTGCTAAGCAGGTAGCTAATTGAGGTGTCAGAAGGAGCGCCTCAATGCGTTTGACAAAATAAAATCAATTTAAGTAATACAAATTTTCAAAATGACTATGTAAACTACGATAGGTTAGGTTTGGGTCAGGTTAGGTTAGGTTAGGTTAGGTTTTTGGTTGCTCTTCTCTGCAAATAACTTTTTTATTTTCAGGCCGATTTCGGAGTTCGACCCCTCTGAAGGAAGGTATCGACGAGATCTACACGAATAAACAATAAAAACGCTGAGTGACTGTACTTAATTTTGAAATTTTCGACCAAAACCCCAGTTTTCTATAGAAAAATTAGCAATATACGATTTGGATGCACCAAAAACGATATAATTTTGCTAAGCAGGTAGCTGATTGAGGTGTCAGAAGGAGCGCCTCAATGCGTTTGACAAAATAAAATCAATTTAAGTAATACAAATTTTCAAAATGACTATGTAAACTACGATAGGTTAGGTTTGGGTCAGGTTAGGTTAGGTTAGGTTAGGTTTTTGGTTGCTCTTCTCTGCAAATAACTTTTTTATTTTCAGGCCGATTTCGGAGTTCGACCCCTCTGAAGGAAGGTATCGACGAGATCTACACGAATAAACAATAAAAACGCTGAGTGACTGTACTTAATTTTGAAATTTTCGACCAAAACCCCAGTTTTCTATAGAAAAATTAGCAATATACGATTTGGATGCACCAAAAACGATATAATTTTGCTAAGCAGGTAGCTAATTGAGGTGTCAGAAGGAGCGCCTCAATGCGTTTGACAAAATAAAATCAATTTAAGTAATACAAATTTTCAAAATGACTATGTAAACTACGATAGGTTAGGTTTGGGTCAGGTTAGGTTAGGTTAGGTTAGGTTTTTGGTTGCTCTTCTCTGCAAATAACTTTTTTATTTTCAGGCCGATTTCGGAGTTCGACCCCTCTGAAGGAAGGTATCGACGAGATCTACACGAATAAACAATAAAAACGCTGAGTGACTGTACTTAATTTTGAAATTTTCGACCAAAACCCCAGTTTTCTATAGAAAAATTAGCAATATACGATTTGGATGCACCAAAAACGATAATTTTGCTAAGCAGGTAGCTGATTGAGGTGTCAGAAGGAGCGCCTCAATGCGTTTGACAAAATAAAATCAATTTAAGTAAAACAAATTTTCAAAATGACTATGTAAACTACGATAGGTTAGGTTTGGGTCAGGTTAGGTTAGGTTAGGTTAGGTTAGCGTTTAGTTGCAAATAACTTTTTTATTTTCAAGCCGATTGCGGAGTTCGACCCCTCTGAAGGAAGGTATTGACGAGATCTACACGAATAATCAATAAAAACGCTGAGTTATTGTACTAAATTTTGAAATTTTCGACCAAAACCCCAGTTTTCTATAGAAAAATTAGCAATATACGATTTGGATGCACCAAAAACGATATAATTTTACTAAGCAGGTAGCTGATTGAGGTGTCAGAAGGAGCGCCTCAATGCGTTTGACAAAATAAAATCAATTTAAGTACTACAAATTTTCAAAATGACTATGTAAACTACGATAGGTTTGGTTTGGGTCAGGTTAAGTTAGGTTTTTGGTAGCTCTTCTCTGCAAATAACTTTTTTATTTTCAAGCCGATTGCGGAGTTCGACCCCTCTGAAGGAAGGTATCGACGAGATCTACACGAATAAACAATAAAAACGCTGAGTTACTGTTCTAAATTTTGAAGTTTTCGACCAAAAACCCAGTTTTCTATAGAAAAATTAGCAATATACGATTTGGATGCACCAAAAAAGATATAATTTTGCTAAGCAGGTAGCTGATTGAGGTGTCAGAAGGAGCGCCTCAATGCGTTTGACAAAATAAAATCAATTTAAGTAATACAAATTTTCAAAATGACTATGTAAACTACGATAGGTTAGGTTTGGGTCAGGTTAGGTTAGGTTAGGTTAGGTTTTTGGTTGCTCTTCTCTGCAAATGACTTTTTTATTTTCAAGCCGATTGCGGAGTTCGACCCCTCTGAAGGAAGGTATCGACGAGATCTACACGAATAAACAATAAAAACGCTGAGTTACTGTACTTCATTTTGAAATTTTCGACCAAAACCCCAGTTTTCTATAGAAAAATTAGCAATATACGATTTGGATGCACCAAAAACGATATAATTTTGCTAAGCAGGTAGCTCATTGAGGTGTCAGAAGGAGCGCCTCAATGCGTTTGACAAAATAAAATCAATTTAAGTAATACAAATTTTCAAAATGGCTATGTAAACTACGATAGGTTAGGTTTGGGTCAGGTTAGGTTAGGTTTTTGGTAGCTCTTCTCTGCAAATAACTTTTTTATTTTCAAGCCGATTGCGGAGTTCGACCCCTCTGAAGGAAGGTATTGACGAGATCTACACGAATAATCAATAAAAACGCTGAGTTACTGTACTTAATTTTGAAATTTTCGACCAAAACCCCAGTTTTCTATAGAAAAATTAGCAATATACGATTTGGATGCACCAAAAACGATATAATTTTGGTAAGCAGGTAGCTGATTGAGGTGTCAGAAGGAGCGCCTCAATGCGTTTGACAAAATAAAATCAATTTAAGTACTACAAATTTTCAAAATGACTATGTAATCTACTATAGGTTAGGTTTGGGTTAGGTTAGGTTAGCGTTTAGTTGCAAATAACTTTTTTATTTTCAAGCCGATTGCGGAGTTCGACCCCTCTGAAGGAAGGTATCGACGAGATCTACACGAATAAACAATAAAAACGCTGAGTTACTGTACTAAATTTTGAATTTTTCGACCAAAACCCCAGTTTTCTATAGAAAAATTAGCAATATACGATTTGGATGCACCAAAAACGATATAATTTTGCTAAGCAGGTAGCTGATTGAGGTGTCAGAAGGAGCGCCTCAATGCGTTTGACAAAATAAAATCAATTTAAGTAATACAAATTTTCAAAATGACTATGTAAACTACGATAGGTTAGGTTTGGGTCAGGTTAGGTTAGGTTAGGTTAGGTTAGGTTTTTGGTTGCTCTTCTCTGCAAATAACTTTTTTATTTTCAAGCCGATTGCGGAGTTCGACCTCTCTGAAGGAAGGTATCGACGAGATCTACACGAATAAACAATAAAAACGCTGAGTTACTGTACTAAATTTTGAATTTTTCGACCAAAACCCCAGTTTTCTATAGAAAAATTAGCAATATACGATTTGGATGCACCAAAAACGATATAATTTTGCTTAGCAGGTAGCTGATTGAGGTGTCAGAAGGAGCGCCTCAATGCGTTTGACAAAATAAAATCAATTTAAGTAATACAAATTTTCAAAATGACCATTTAAACTACGATAGGTTAGGTTTGGGTCAGGTTAGGTTAGGTTAGGTTAGGTTAGCGTTTAGTTGCAAATAACTTTTTTATTTTCAAGCCGATTGCGGAGTTCGACCCCTCTGAAGGAAGGTATCGACGAGATCTACACGAATAAACAATAAAAACGCTGAGTTACTGTACTAAATTTTGAATTTTTCGACCAAAACCCCAGTTTTCTATAGAAAAATTAGCAATATACGATTTGGATGCACCAAAAACGATATAATTTTGCTAAGCAGGTAGCTGATTGAGGTGTCAGAAGGAGCGCCTCAATGCGTTTGACAAAATAAAATCAACTTAAGTAATACAAATTTTCAAAATGACTATGTAAACTACGATAGGTTAGGTTTGGGTCAGGTTAGGTTAGGTTAGGTTAGCGTTTAGTTGCAAATAACTTTTTTATTTTCAAGCCGATTGCGGAGTTCGACCCCTCTGAAGGAAGGTATCGACAAGATCTACACGAATAAACAATAAAAACGCTAAGTCACTATACTAAATTTTGAATTATTCGACCAAAACCCCAGTTTTCTATAGAAAAATTAGCAATATACGATTTGGATGCACCAAAAACGATATAATTTTGCTAAGCAGGTAGCTGATTGAGGTGTCAGAAGGCGCGCCTCAATGCGTTTGACAAAATAAAATCAATTTAAGTAATACAAATTTTCAAAATGACCATGTAAACTACGATAGGTTAGGTTTGGTTCAGGTTAGGTTAGGTTAGGTTAGGTTAGCGTTTAGTTGCAAATAACTTTTTTATTTTCAAGCCGATTGCAAAGTTCGACCCCTCTGAAGGAAGGTATCGACGAGATCTACACGAATAAACAATAAAAACGCTGAGTTACTGTACTAAATTTTGAATTTTTCGACCAAAACCCCAGTTTTCTATAGAAAAATTAGCAATATACGATTTGGATGCACCAAAATTGATTTAATTTTGCTAAGCAGGTAGCTGATTGAGGTGTCAGAAGGAGCGCCTCAATGCGTTTAACAAAATAAAATCAATTTAAGTAATACAAATTTTCAAAATGACCATGTAAACTACGATAGGTTAGGTTTGGGTCAGGTTAGGTTAGGTTAGGTTAGCGTTTAGTTGCAAATAACTTTTTTATTTTCAAGCCGATTGCTGAGTTCGACCCCTCTGAAGGAAGGTATCGACGAGATCTACACGAATAAACAATAAAAACGCTGACATACTGTTCTAAATTTTGAAGTTTTCGACCAAAAACCCAGTTTTCTATAGAAAAATTAGCAATATACGATTTGGATGCACCAAAAACGATATAATTTTGCCAAGCAGGTAGCTGATTGAGGTGTCAGAAGGAGCGCCTCAATGCGTTTGACAAAATAAAATCAATTTTAGTAATACAAATTTTCAAAATGACTATGTAAACTACGATAGGTTAGGTTTGGGTCAGGTTAGGTTAGGTTAGGTTAGCGTTTAGTTGCAAATAACTTTTTTATTTTCAAGCCGATTGCGGAGTTCGACCCCTCTGAAGGAAGGTATCGACGAGATCTACACGAATAAACAATAAAAACGCTAAGTTACTGTACTAAATTTTGAATTTTTCGACCAAAACCCCAGTTTTCTATAGAAAAATTAGCAATATACGATTTGGATGCACCAAAAACGATATAATTTTGCTAAGCAGGTAGCTGATTGAGGTGTCAGAAGGCGCGCCTCAATGCGTTTGACAAAATAAAATCAATTTAAGTAATACAAATTTTCAAAATGACCATGTAAACTACGATAGGTTAGGTTTGGGTCAGGTTAGGTTAGGTTAGGTTAGGTTAGCGTTTAGTTGCAAATAACTTTTTTATTTTCAAGCCGATTGCGGAGTTCGACCCCTCTGAAGGAAGGTATCGACGAGATCTACACGAATAAACAATAAAAACGCTGAGTTACTGTACTAAATTTTGAATTTTTCGACCAAAACCCCAGTTTTCTATAGAAAAATTAGCAATATACGATTTGGATGCACCAAAAACGATATAATTTTGCTAAGCAGGTAGCTGATTGAGGTGTCAGAAGGAGCGCCTCAATGCGTTTGACAAAATAAAATCAATTTAAGTAATACAAATTTTCAAAATGACTATGTAAACTACGATAGGTTAGGTTTGGGTCAGGTTAGGTTAGGTTAGGTTAGGTTAGGTTTTTGGTTGCTCTTCTCTGCAAATAACTTTTTTATTTTCAAGCCGATTGCGGAGTTCGACCTCTCTGAAGGAAGGTATCGACGAGATCTACACGAATAAACAATAAAAACGCTGAGTTACTGTACTAAATTTTGAATTTTTCGACCAAAACCCCAGTTTTCTATAGAAAAATTAGCAATATACGATTTGGATGCACCAAAAACGATATAATTTTGCTTAGCAGGTAGCTGATTGAGGTGTCAGAAGGAGCGCCTCAATGCGTTTGACAAAATAAAATCAATTTAAGTAATACAAATTTTCAAAATGACTATGTAAACTACGATAGGTTAGGTTTGGGTCAGGTTAGGTTAGGTTAGGTTAGCGTTTAGTTGCAAATAACTTTTTTATTTTCAAGCCGATTGCGGAGTTCGACCCCTCTGAAGGAAGGTATCGACGAGATCTACACGAATAAACAATAAAAACGCTAAGTTACTGTACTAAATTTTGAATTTTTCGACCAAAACCCCAGTTTTCTATAGAAAAATTAGCAATATACGATTTGGATGCACCAAAAACGATATAATTTTGCTAAGCAGGTAGCTGATTGAGGTGTCAGAAGGCGCGCCTCAATGCGTTTGACAAAATAAAATCAATTTAAGTAATACAAATTTTCAAAATGACCATGTAAACTACGATAGGTTAGGTTTGGGTCAGGTTAGGTTAGGTTAGGTTAGCGTTTAGTTGCAAATAACTTTTTTATTTTCAAGCCGATTGCGGAGTTCGACCCCTCTGAAGGAAGGTATCGACGAGATCTACACGAATAAACAATAAAAACGCTGAGTTACTGTACTAAATTTTGAATTTTTCGACCAAAACCCCAGTTTTCTATAGAAAAATTAGCAATATACGATTTGGATGCACCAAAAACGATATAATTTTGCTAAGCAGGTAGCTGATTGAGGTGTCAGAAGGAGCGCCTCAATGCGTTTGACAAAATAAAATCAATTTAAGTAATACAAATTTTCAAAATGACTATGTAAACTACGATAGGTTAGGTTTGGGTCAGGTTAGGTTAGGTTAGGTTAGGTTAGGTTTTTGGTTGCTCTTCTCTGCAAATAACTTTTTTATTTTCAAGCCGATTGCGGAGTTCGACCTCTCTGAAGGAAGGTATCGACGAGATCTACACGAATAAACAATAAAAACGCTGAGTTACTGTACTAAATTTTGAATTTTTCGACCAAAACCCCAGTTTTCTATAGAAAAATTAGCAATATACGATTTGGATGCACCAAAAACGATATAATTTTGCTTAGCAGGTAGCTGATTGAGGTGTCAGAAGGAGCGCCTCAATGCGTTTGACAAAATAAAATCAATTTAAGTAATACAAATTTTCAAAATGACCATGTAAACTACGATAGGTTAGGTTTGGGTCAGGTTAGGTTAGGTTAGGTTAGCGTTTAGTTGCAAATAACTTTTTTATTTTCAAGCCGATTGCTGAGTTCGACCCCTCTGAAGGAAGGTATCGACGAGATCTACACGAATAAACAATAAAAACGCTGAGTTACTGTACTAAATTTTGAATTTTTCGACCAAAACCCCAGTTTTCTATAGAAAAATTAGCAATATACGATTTAGATGCACCAAAAACGATATAATTTTGCTAAGCAGGTAGCTGATTGAGGTGTCAGAAGGAGCGCCTCAATGCGTTTGACAAAATAAAATCAATTTAAGTAATACAAATTTTCAAAATGACTATGTAAACTACGATAGGTTAGGTTTGGGTCAGGTTAGGTTAGGTTAGGTTAGGTTAGGTTTTTGGTTGCTCTTCTCTGCAAATAACTTTTTTATTTTCAAGCCGATTGCGGAGTTCGACCTCTCTGAAGGAAGGTATCGACGAGATCTACACGAATAAACAATAAAAACGCTGAGTTACTGTACTAAATTTTGAATTTTTCGACCAAAACCCCAGTTTTCTATAGAAAAATTAGCAATATACGATTTGGATGCACCAAAAACGATATAATTTTGCTTAGCAGGTAGCTGATTGAGGTGTCAGAAGGAGCGCCTCAATGCGTTTGACAAAATAAAATCAATTTAAGTAATACAAATTTTCAAAATGACCATGTAAACTACGATAGGTTAGGTTTGGGTCAGGTTAGGTAAGGTTAGGTTAGCGTTTAGTTGCAAATAACTTTTTTATTTTCAAGCCGATTGCTGAGTTCGACCCCTCTGAAGGAAGGTATCGACGAGATCTACACGAATAAACAATAAAAACGCTGAGTTACTGTACTAAATTTTGAATTTTTCGACCAAAACCCCAGTTTTCTATAGAAAAATTAGCAATATACGATTTGGATGCACCAAAAACAATATAATTTTGCTAAGCAGGTAGCTGATTGAGATGTCAGAAGGAGCGCCTCAATGCGTTTGACAAAATAAAATCAATTTAAGTAATACAAATTTTCAAAATGACCATTTAAACTACGATAGGTTAGGTTTGGGTCAGGTTAGGTTAGGTTAGGTTAGGTTAGCGTTTAGTTGCAAATAACTTTTTTATTTTCAAGCCGATTGCGGAGTTCGACCCCTCTGAAGGAAGGTATCGACGAGATCTACACGAATAAACAATAAAAACGCTGAGTTACTGTACTAAATTTTGAATTTTTCGACCAAAACCCCAGTTTTCTATAGAAAAATTAGCAATATACGATTTGGATGCACCAAAAACGATATAATTTTGCTAAGCAGGTAGCTGATTGAGGTGTCAGAAGGAGCGCCTCAATGCGTTTGACAAAATAAAATCAACTTAAGTAATACAAATTTTCAAAATGACTATGTAAACTACGATAGGTTAGGTTTGGGTCAGGTTAGGTTAGGTTAGGTTAGCGTTTAGTTGCAAATAACTTTTTTATTTTCAAGCCGATTGCGGAGTTCGACCCCTCTGAAGGAAGGTATCGACAAGATCTACACGAATAAACAATAAAAACGCTAAGTCACTGTACTAAATTTTGAATTATTCGACCAAAACCCCAGTTTTCTATAGAAAAATTAGCAATATACGATTTGGATGCACCAAAAACGATATAATTTTGCTAAGCAGGTAGCTGATTGAGGTGTCAGAAGGAGCGCCTCAATGCGTTTGACAAAATAAAATCAATTTAAGTAATACAAATTTTCAAAATGACTATGTAAACTACGATAGGTTAGGTTTGGGTCAGGTTAGGTTAGGTTAGGTTAGGTTAGGTTTTTGGTTGCTCTTCTCTGCAAATAACTTTTTTATTTTCAAGCCGATTGCGGAGTTCGACCTCTCTGAAGGAAGGTATCGACGAGATCTACACGAATAAACAATAAAAACGCTGAGTTACTGTACTAAATTTTGAATTTTTCGACCAAAACCCCAGTTTTCTATAGAAAAATTAGCAATATACGATTTGGATGCACCAAAAACGATATAATTTTGCTTAGCAGGTAGCTGATTGAGGTGTCAGAAGGAGCGCCTCAATGCGTTTGACAAAATAAAATCAATTTAAGTAATACAAATTTTCAAAATGACCATGTAAACTACGATAGGTTAGGTTTGGGTCAGGTTAGGTTAGGTTAGGTTAGCGTTTAGTTGCAAATAACTTTTTTATTTTCAAGCCGATTGCTGAGTTCGACCCCTCTGAAGGAAGGTATCGACGAGATCTACACGAATAAACAATAAAAACGCTGAGTTACTGTACTAAATTTTGAATTTTTCGACCAAAACCCCAGTTTTCTATAGAAAAATTAGCAATATACGATTTGGATGCACCAAAAACAATATAATTTTGCTAAGCAGGTAACTGATTGAGATGTCAGAAGGAGCGCCTCAATGCGTTTGACAAAATAAAATCAATTTAAGTAATACAAATTTTCAAAATGACCATTTAAACTACGATAGGTTAGGTTTGGGTCAGGTTAGGTTAGGTTAGGTTAGGTTAGCGTTTAGTTGCAAATAACTTTTTTATTTTCAAGCCGATTGCGGAGTTCGACCCCTCTGAAGGAAGGTATCGACGAGATCTACACGAATAAACAATAAAAACGCTGAGTTACTGTACTAAATTTTGAATTTTTCGACCAAAACCCCAGTTTTCTATAGAAAAATTAGCAATATACGATTTGGATGCACCAAAAACGATATAATTTTGCTAAGCAGGTAGCTGATTGAGGTGTCAGAAGGAGCGCCTCAATGCGTTTGACAAAATAAAATCAACTTAAGTAATACAAATTTTCAAAATGACTATGTAAACTACGATAGGTTAGGTTTGGGTCAGGTTAGGTTAGGTTAGGTTAGCGTTTAGTTGCAAATAACTTTTTTATTTTCAAGCCGATTGCGGAGTTCGACCCCTCTGAAGGAAGGTATCGACAAGATCTACACGAATAAACAATAAAAACGCTAAGTCACTGTACTAAATTTTGAATTATTCGACCAAAACCCCAGTTTTCTATAGAAAAATTAGCAATATACGATTTGGATGCACCAAAAACGATATAATTTTGCTAAGCAGGTAGCTGATTGAGGTGTCAGAAGGCGCGCCTCAATGCGTTTGACAAAATAAAATCAATTTAAGTAATACAAATTTTCAAAATGACCATGTAAACTACGATAGGTTAGGTTTGGTTCAGGTTAGGTTAGGTTAGGTTAGGTTAGCGTTTAGTTGCAAATAACTTTTTTATTTTCAAGCCGATTGCAAAGTTCGACCCCTCTGAAGGAAGGTATCGACGAGATCTACACGAATAAACAATAAAAACGCTGAGTTACTGTACTAAATTTTGAATTTTTCGACCAAAACCCCAGTTTTCTATAGAAAAATTAGCAATATACGATTTGGATGCACCAAAATTGATTTAATTTTGCTAAGCAGGTAGCTGATTGAGGTGTCAGAAGGAGCGCCTCAATGCGTTTAACAAAATAAAATCAATTTAAGTAATACAAATTTTCAAAATGACTATGTAAACTACGATAAGTTAGGTTTGGGTCAGGTTAGGTTAGGTTAGGTTAGCGTTTAGTTGCAAATAACTTTTTTATTTTCAAGCCGATTGCGGAGTTCGACCCCTCTGAAGGAAGGTATCGACGAGATCTACACGAATAAACAATAAAAACGCTGAGTTACTGTACTAAATTTTGAATTTTTCGACCAAAACCCCAGTTTTCTATAGAAAAATTAGCAATATACGATTTGGATGCACCAAAAACGATATAATTTTGCTAAGCAGGTAGCTGGTTGAGGTGTCAGAAGGAGCGCCTCAATGCGTTTGACAAAATAAAATCAATTTAAGTAATACAAATTTTCAAAATGACCATGTAAACTACGATAGGTTAGGTTTGGGTCAGGTTAGTTTAGGTTAGGTTAGGTTAGCGTTTAGTTGCAAATAACTTTTTTATTTTCAAGCCGATTGCGGAGTTCGACCCCTCTGAAGGAAGGTATCGACGAGATCTACACGAATAAACAATAAAAACGCTAAGTTACTATACAAAATTTTGAATTTTTCGACCAAAACCCCAGTTTTCTATAGAAAAATTAGCAATATACGATTTGGATGCACCAAAAACGATATAATTTTGCTAAGCAGGTAGCTGATTGAGGTGTCAGAAGGAGCGCCTCAATGCGTTTGACAAAATAAAATCAACTTAAGTAATACAAATTTTCAAAATGACTATGTAAACTACGATAGGTTAGGTTTGGGTCAGGTTAGGTTAGGTTAGGTTAATGTTTAGTTGCAAATAACTTTTTTATTTTCAAGCCGATTGCGGAGTTCGACCCCTCTGAAGGAAGGTATCGACAAGATCTACACGAATAAACAATAAAAACGCTAAGTCACTGTACTAAATTTTGAATTATTCGACCAAAACCCCAGTTTTCTATAGAAAAATTAGCAATATACGATTTGGATGCACCAAAAACGATATAATTTTGCTAAGCAGGTAGCTGATTGAGGTGTCAGAAGGCGCGCCTCAATGCGTTTGACAAAATAAAATCAATTTAAGTAATACAAATTTTCAAACTGACCATGTAAACTACGATAGGTTAGGTTTGGTTCAGGTTAGGTTAGGTTAGGTTAGGTTAGCGTTTAGTTGCAAATAACTTTTTTATTTTCAAGCCGATTGCAAAGTTCGACCCCTCTGAAGGAAGGTATCGACGAGATCTACACGAATAAACAATAAAAACGCTGAGTTACTGTACTAAATTTTGAATTTTTCGACCAAAACCCCAGTTTTCTATAGAAAAATTAGCAATATACGATTTGGATGCACCAAAATTGATTTAATTTTGCTAAGCAGGTAGCTGATTGAGGTGTCAGAAGGAGCGCCTCAATGCGTTTAACAAAATAAAATCAATTTAAGTAATACAAATTTTCAAAATGACTATGTAAACTACGATAGGTTAGGTTTGGGTCAGGTTAGGTTAGGTTAGGTTAGGTTAGCGTTTAGTTGCAAATAACTTTTTTATTTTCAAGCCGATTGCGGAGTTCGACCCCTCTGAAGGAAGGTATCGACGAGATCTACACGAATAAACAAGAAAAACGCTGAGTTACTGTACTAAATTTTGAATTTTTCGACCAAAACCCCAGTTTTCTATAGAAAAATTAGCAATATACGATTTGGATGCACCAAAAACGATATAATTTTGCTAAGCAGGTAGCTGATTGAGGTGTCAGAAGGAGCGCCTCAATGCGTTTGACAAAATAAAATCAATTTAAGTAAAACAAATTTTCAAAATGACCATGTAAACTACGATAGTTTAGGTTTGGGTCAGGTTAGGTTAGGTTAGGTTAGCGTTTAGTTGCAAATAACTTTTTTATTTTCAAGCCGATTGCGGAGTTCGACCCCTCTGAAGGAAGGTATCGACGAGATCTACACGAATAAACAATAAAAACGCTGAGTTACTGTACTAAATTTTGAATTTTTCGACCAAAACCCCAGTTTTCTATAGAAAAATTAGCAATATACGATTTGGATGCACCAAAAACGATATAATTTTGCTAAGCAGGTAGCTGATTGAGGTGTCAGAAGGAGCGCCTCAATGCGTTTGACAAAATAAAATCAATTTAAGTAATACAAATTTTCAAAATGACTATGTACACTACGATAGGTTAGGTTTGGGTCAGGTTAGGTTAGGTTAGGTTAGGTTAGGTTAGGTTTTTGGTTGCACTTCTCTGCAAATAACTTTTTTATTTTCAAGCCGATTGCGGACTTCGACCTCTCTGAAGGAAGGTATCGACGAGATCTACACGAATAAACAATAAAAACGCTGAGTTACTATACTAAGTTTTGAATTTTTCGACCAAAACCCCAGTTTTCTATAGAAAAATTAGCAATATACGATTTGGATGCACCAAAAACGATATAATTTTGCTTAGCAGGTAGCTGATTGAGGTGTCAGAAGTAGCGCCTCAATGCGTTTGACAAAATAAAATCAATTTAAGTAATACAAATTTTCAAAATGACCATGTAAACTACGATAGGTTAGGTTTGGGTCAGGTTAGGTTAGGTTAGGTTAGCGTTTAGTTGCAAATAACTTTTTTATTTTCAAGCCGATTGCTGAGTTCGACCCCTCTGAAGGAAGGTATCGACGAGATCTACACGAATAAATAATAAAAACGCTGAGTTACTGTACTAAATTTTGAATGTTTCGACCAAAACCCCAGTTTTCTATAGAAAAATTAGCAATATACGATTTGGATGCACCAAAAACGATATAATTTTGCTAAGCAGGTAGCTGATTGAGGTGTCAGAAGGCGCTCCTCAATGCGTTTGACAAAATAAAATCAATTTAAGTAATACAAATTTTCAAAATGACCATGTAAACTACGATAGGTTAGGTTTGGGTCAGGTTAGGTTAGGTTAGGTTAGGTTAGGTTTTTGGTTGCTCTTCTCTGCAAATAACTTTTTTATTTTCAAGCCGATTGCGGAGTTCGACCCCTCTGAAGGAAGGTATCGACGAGATCTACACGAATAAACAATAAAAACGCTGAGTTACTGTACTAAATTTTGAATTTTTCGACCAAAACCCCAGTTTTCTATAGAAAAATTAGCAATATACGATTTGGATGCACCAAAAACGATATAATTTTGCTAAGCAGGTAGCTGATTGAGGTGTCAGAAGGAGCGCCTCAATGCGTTTGACAAAATAAAATCAATTTAAGTAATACAAATTTTCAAAATGACTATGTAAACTACGATAGGTTAGGTTTGGGTCAGGTTAGGTTAGGTTAGGTTAGGTTAGCGTTTAGTTGCAAATAACTTTTTTATTTTCAAGCCGATTGCGGAGTTCGACCCCTCTGAAGGAAGGTATCGACGAGATCTACACGAATAAACAATAAAAACGCTGAGTTACTGTACTAAATTTTGAATTTTTCGACCAAAACCCCAGTTTTCTATAGAAAAATTAGCAATATACGATTTGGATGCACCAAAAACGATATAATTTTGCTAAGCAGGTAGCTGATTGAGGTGTCAGAAGGAGCGCCTCAATGCGTTTGACAAAATAAAATCAATTTAAGTAATACAAATTTTCAAAATGACCATGTAAACTACGATAGGTTAGGTTTGGGTCAGGTTAGGTTAGGTTAGGTTAGCGTTTAGTTGCAAATAACTTTTTTTATTTTCAAGCCGATTGCGGAGTTCGACCCCTCTGAAGGAAGGTATCGACGAGATCTACACGAATAAACAATAAAAACGCTGAGTTACTGTACTAAATTTTGAATTTTTCGACCAAAACCCCAGTTTTCTATAGAAAAATTAGCAATATACGATTTGGATGCACCAAAAACGATATAATTTTGCTAAGCAGGTAGCTGATTGAGGTGTCAGAAGGAGCGCCTCAATGCGTTTGACAAAATAAAATCAATTTAAGTAATACAAATTTTCAAAATGACTATGTAAACTACGATAGGTTAGGTTTGGGTCAGGTTAGGTTAGGTTAGGTTAGCGTTTAGTTGCAAATAACTTTTTTATTTTCAAGCCGATTGCGGAGTTCGACCCCTCTGAAGGAAGGTATCGACGAGATCTACACGAATAAACAATAAAAACGCTGAGTTACTGTACTAAATTTTGAATTTTTCGACCAAAACCCCAGTTTTCTATAGAAAAATTAGCAATATACGATTTAGATGCACCAAAAACGATATAATTTTGCTAAGCAGGTAGCTGATTGAGGTGTCAGAAGGAGCGCCTCAATGCGTTTGACAAAATAAAATCAATTTAAGTAATACAAATTTTCAAAATGACTATGTAAACTACGATAGGTTAGGTTTGGGTCAGGTTAGGTTAGGTTAGGTTAGGTTAGGTTTTTGGTTGCTCTTCTCTGCAAATAACTTTTTTATTTTCAAGCCGATTGCGGAGTTCGACCTCTCTGAAGGAAGGTATCGACGAGATCTACACGAATAAACAATAAAAACGCTGAGTTACTGTACTAAATTTTGAATTTTTCGACCAAAACCCCAGTTTTCTATAGAAAAATTAGCAATATACGATTTGGATGCACCAAAAACGATATAATTTTGCTTAGCAGGTAGCTGATTGAGGTGTCAGAAGGAGCGCCTCAATGCGTTTGACAAAATAAAATCAATTTAAGTAATACAAATTTTCAAAATGACCATGTAAACTACGATAGGTTAGGTTTGGGTCAGGTTAGGTTAGGTTAGGTTAGCGTTTAGTTGCAAATAACTTTTTTATTTTCAAGCCGATTGCTGAGTTCGACCCCTCTGAAGGAAGGTATCGACGAGATCTACACGAATAAACAATAAAAACGCTGAGTTACTGTACTAAATTTTGAATTTTTCGACCAAAACCCCAGTTTTCTATAGAAAAATTAGCAATATACGATTTGGATGCACCAAAAACAATATAATTTTGCTAAGCAGGTAGCTGATTGAGATGTCAGAAGGAGCGCCTCAATGCGTTTGACAAAATAAAATCAATTTAAGTAATACAAATTTTCAAAATGACCATTTAAACTACGATAGGTTAGGTTTGGGTCAGGTTAGGTTAGGTTAGGTTAGGTTAGCGTTTAGTTGCAAATAACTTTTTTATTTTCAAGCCGATTGCGGAGTTCGACCCCTCTGAAGGAAGGTATCGACGAGATCTACACGAATAAACAATAAAAACGCTGAGTTACTGTACTAAATTTTGAATTTTTCGACCAAAACCCCAGTTTTCTATAGAAAAATTAGCAATATACGATTTGGATGCACCAAAAACGATATAATTTTGCTAAGCAGGTAGCTGATTGAGGTGTCAGAAGGAGCGCCTCAATGCGTTTGACAAAATAAAATCAACTTAAGTAATACAAATTTTCAAAATGACTATGTAAACTACGATAGGTTAGGTTTGGGTCAGGTTAGGTTAGGTTAGGTTAGCGTTTAGTTGCAAATAACTTTTTTATTTTCAAGCCGATTGCGGAGTTCGACCCCTCTGAAGGAAGGTATCGACAAGATCTACACGAATAAACAATAAAAACGCTAAGTCACTGTACTAAATTTTGAATTATTCGACCAAAACCCCAGTTTTCTATAGAAAAATTAGCAATATACGATTTGGATGCACCAAAAACGATATAATTTTGCTAAGCAGGTAGCTGATTGAGGTGTCAGAAGGCGCGCCTCAATGCGTTTGACAAAATAAAATCAATTTAAGTAATACAAATTTTCAAAATGACCATGTAAACTACGATAGGTTAGGTTTGGTTCAGGTTAGGTTAGGTTAGGTTAGGTTAGCGTTTAGTTGCAAATAACTTTTTTATTTTCAAGCCGATTGCAAAGTTCGACCCCTCTGAAGGAAGGTATCGACGAGATCTACACGAATAAACAATAAAAACGCTGAGTTACTGTACTAAATTTTGAATTTTTCGACCAAAACCCCAGTTTTCTATAGAAAAATTAGCAATATACGATTTGGATGCACCAAAATTGATTTAATTTTGCTAAGCAGGTAGCTGATTGAGGTGTCAGAAGGAGCGCCTCAATGCGTTTAACAAAATAAAATCAATTTAAGTAATACAAATTTTCAAAATGACTATGTAAACTACGATAAGTTAGGTTTGGGTCAGGTTAGGTTAGGTTAGGTTAGCGTTTAGTTGCAAATAACTTTTTTATTTTCAAGCCGATTGCGGAGTTCGACCCCTCTGAAGGAAGGTATCGACGAGATCTACACGAATAAGCAATAAAAACGCTGAGTTACTGTACTAAATTTTGAATTTTTCGACCAAAACCCCAGTTTTCTATAGAAAAATTAGCAATATACGATTTGGATGCACCAAAAACGATATAATTTTGCTAAGCAGGTAGCTGGTTGAGGTGTCAGAAGGAGCGCCTCAATGCGTTTGACAAAATAAAATCAATTTAAGTAATACAAATTTTCAAAATGACCATGTAAACTACGATAGGTTAGGTTTGGGTCAGGTTAGTTTAGGTTAGGTTAGGTTAGCGTTTAGTTGCAAATAACTTTTTTATTTTCAAGCCGATTGCGGAGTTCGACCCCTCTGAAGGAAGGTATCGACGAGATCTACACGAATAAACAATAAAAACGCTAAGTTACTATACAAAATTTTGAATTTTTCGACCAAAACCCCAGTTTTCTATAGAAAAATTAGCAATATACGATTTGGATGCACCAAAAACGATATAATTTTGCTAAGCAGGTAGCTGATTGAGGTGTCAGAAGGAGCGCCTCAATGCGTTTGACAAAATAAAATCAACTTAAGTAATACAAATTTTCAAAATGACTATGTAAACTACGATAGGTTAGGTTTGGGTCAGGTTAGGTTAGGTTAGGTTAGCGTTTAGTTGCAAATAACTTTTTTATTTTCAAGCCGATTGCGGAGTTCGACCCCTCTGAAGGAAGGTATCGACAAGATCTACACGAATAAACAATAAAAACGCTAAGTCACTGTACTAAATTTTGAATTATTCGACCAAAACCCCAGTTTTCTATAGAAAAATTAGCAATATACGATTTGGATGCACAAAAAACGATATAATTTTGCTAAGCAGGTAGCTGATTGAGGTGTCAGAAGGCGCGCCTCAATGCGTTTGACAAAATAAAATCAATTTAAGTAATACAAATTTTCAAACTGACCATGTAAACTACGATAGGTTAGGTTTGGTTCAGGTTAGGTTAGGTTAGGTTAGGTTAGCGTTTAGTTGCAAATAACTTTTTTATTTTCAAGCCGATTGCAAAGTTCGACCCCTCTGAAGGAAGGTATCGACGAGATCTACACGAATAAACAATAAAAACGCTGAGTTACTGTACTAAATTTTGAATTTTTCGACCAAAACCCCAGTTTTCTATAGAAAAATTAGCAATATACGATTTGGATGCACCAAAATTGATTTAATTTTGCTAAGCAGGTAGCTGATTGAGGTGTCAGAAGGAGCGCCTCAATGCGTTTAACAAAATAAAATCAATTTAAGTAATACAAATTTTCAAAATGACTATGTAAACTACGATAAGTTAGGTTTGGGTCAGGTTAGGTTAGGTTAGGTTAGCGTTTAGTTGCAAATAACTTTTTTATTTTCAAGCCGATTGCGGAGTTCGACCCCTCTGAAGGAAGGTATCGACGAGATCTACACGAATAAACAAGAAAAACGCTGAGTTACTGTACTAAATTTTGAATTTTTCGACCAAAACCCCAGTTTTCTATAGAAAAATTAGCAATATACGATTTGGATGCACCAAAAACGATATAATTTTGCTAAGCAGGTAGCTGATTGAGGTGTCAGAAGGAGCGCCTCAATGCGTTTGACAAAATAAAATCAATTTAAGTAAAACAAATTTTCAAAATGACCATGTAAACTACGATAGTTTAGGTTTGGGTCAGGTTAGGTTAGGTTAGGTTAGCGTTTAGTTGCAAATAACTTTTTTATTTTCAAGCCGATTGCGGAGTTCGACCCCTCTGAAGGAAGGTATCGACGAGATCTACACGAATAAACAATAAAAACGCTGAGTTACTGTACTAAATTTTGAATTTTTCGACCAAAACCCCAGTTTTCTATAGAAAAATTAGCAATATACGATTTGGATGCACCAAAAACGATATAATTTTGCTAAGCAGGTAGCTGATTGAGGTGTCAGAAGGAGCGCCTCAATGCGTTTGACAAAATAAAATCAATTTAAGTAATACAAATTTTCAAAATGACTATGTACACTACGATAGGTTAGGTTTGGGTCAGGTTAGGTTAGGTTAGGTTAGGTTAGGTTAGGTTTTTGGTTGCACTTCTCTGCAAATAACTTTTTTATTTTCAAGCCGATTGCGGAGTTCGACCCCTCTGAAGGAAGGTATCGACGAGATCTACACGAATAAACAATAAAAACGC